>JAOTOM010004752.1:177500-315000 GCA_034440615.1 Ashinkailepas kermadecensis | reverse complement strand
TGCGCCAACCTATCATAGCAAGGTTAGAGACCGTGGACGCCACAGGAGGCTACTTGCGTCCTCCACAACTTCTTGCGGCGTCGTGACGGGGTGTCACATGATCGTCCGTATATAGGTCCCGACGAAGTGGATGGTGAGGACGAGACTCAGCGCGGCGCCTGGCGTGGGTGAGTGGGTGTAAAACGGTTCTACTATTATCTCGCTGGCCGGACGTTCTCTGTACGCACGGATCAAAAACCCTTGTTGGGTTTGATCGGAAAAATGAAGTCGCTGCCACTCATGGTGTCACCCCGTGTGATCCATTGGGCTATGATGCTGAGCGCTTATAACTACAGGCTATAGTTTGTTCCCGGGATCAAACAGGTTCACTGTTATGCGTTCAGCGGGCTGTCCCTGCCAGGTGGGATCGGCAAGGTCAGTCCAGTACCGGCCGAGACGGTTCATTCGATGGAGTTTCTAGATGCATCCCCAGTGACAGCAGAGCAGATAAGAGTGTGGACTTCTCGTGATCCGGTCATGTAATCCGTGCTCCAGTATGTCCGAGATGGCTGACAGTCCGGTACTTTGTTATCTCCAGAGTTTCGCCCATATGGGACCCGCCAGTCTGAGCCGAGTGTTCAGGATGCCTGTCTGCTGTGGGGCTCGCGGGTGATCATTCCGCCTCACGGTAGACGGGGCATCCTCAGATTACTACATGACGGCCACCGCGGTGAATCCCGAACAAAGTCATTTGCGCGTGTAATGTATGGTGATGAAATCTTCACGAAGAGATCACGGCTACGTCTCAGAAATGTGACGCATGCCAGGCGCAAAGTGTGAGCTCGCCCGAAACCCCAATGCATCCACGAGCTCTCATGGATGCATGGCCGACGAAAAGTTTCGATCGGGTCCATGCAGGTTATGCGGGTCCTGTGGACGGCTGGATGTTTTCATCACCGACGCCTGTTCCGAGCGGATGGACATATATCCTTCAAGGACCTGCACGTCGCAGGTCACAACAGAACATTAGCGCACCTCGTTTGCGTGCTGGGAAGTGCCGAAACAATAGTGTCTGATAATGCAGTATGTCAGGTCTAATGCGTTTCCGGCTTTCTGTCGTAGTAATGGCGTGGTACATTTGGCATCCCCTCCCCTGTCACCGAAGTCTAACGGCTTAGCTGAACGCAGCGTTCAGACATTCAAAATGTTCCTAAAAAAGCAGACAGAAAGCACGGTGCAAAACAAAAGTGTCTCGTTTTTTAATTTCGCTATCGATCCACTCGACACCGCACGACACGTGTCTCACCGGCAGAACTGTTTTTGGGCAGGGCGAACTATTAGATGATGTTTAGCTCAACATGTAGAGGGTCCGTAGATCTGTAGATGTCTGTAGATTACAGCAAACATAAAAGGAGTGTAGGGGCACTGAGGAGCGGCATCTGCGCGGGTGATCCGGAGTATGTGTCGGCGCTGGACATCTTGCAGCGGGAGGACGAGTGCAGATGGATTCCTGGAACAGTGATCGATAAGTACCGGGCTATCCTGCCCAATCATTCCGGTCAAGTCCTCACACTCCGTCACGAGGAGGGCATTATAAGCCCCCCATCTAATCTCCAAACTAAGCGTCGAACGAGAACGAAAGAGGTGTCATCCGAAAGCGTCCGAAACCCCCCCAAAATTATATCCCTCCAAAGTGACGTCGCTAGGGTGGTTTATGACGTCACGATTGACGTCATCTTTTTGTCTCTGAGGAGTTCATTTTGAAGACTATTTAAAAACAAAACATACTTGGAATAGGGAAAGGAAGGCGAAATGGACCACGACCCCAAAATGTTTGCCCACTGAAAAATACAACTTGTTTCATTTATTTGCCAAATTTTGAGTTTTGCGTTTTTTAAACTTATTATTTTTATAATGGGTAGAACGCACTGAGAAACGTTGCTTTAAGTAAACGTAGCCTCCCATAAAGTACTTTATTAGCCAGAATCTTCGACTTTAGCACCAGTAGGTAAATATGCACAACAAATATGTGATGAGAAACGCGAAACCTCGAAACTTCCCCTGATGCGTGTCATTGCGTCTCTGAAGGTAAGTAGACGATGCAAGTTGCGTGCAAATATCTTTACCCGTTGAAGCGTGACGACTGGTTGATTTTTTCTTGGAGGTGACCTCACTTGACCTTGACTAACTCAGTAACCATTGATGACCTGACCTCACAATTTTTACACATGTAAAATTGATGTGGGGAAAGGTATGTTAAATTTCGGTGCGCTATCGCGGGCAGTTTTTCTTTATCCGCGGAAAACTTTACAGGGGTGGGCGTAAAAAGACATGTCAATTTACCCCGAGACAGCACGGGGTAAATTGACCGTGTGTCTACTGGATGGTAGATTCGTCTTGAGACTCGATGAGTAACACACGTTAAAGGATGGCCGGAAGAGCACTGACTGCTTTCATTGATGCGGTCTTATAAAATATTTGTACGACTTTGGCTTTTTCATTCCTTCTAAGTGGACACATTTGCAGATATTCGCGCAAATTTAGTGAATGCGTGCATTTTGAGGAAGGAGCAAAATCACGCCATGCAATTTTCCATTGTAAAAACTTTGTAAAAAAAAATGTAAGTTGCCTCGTGATGAATTGATGTTTGGGCCTTTATTGCCACAATATACATACGGAATCCTTCCGGAATCACCGGGAAATGGGTATATGTAGATATATATATATATATATATATATATATATATATATATATATATATATATATATATATAAAAGTAAGTATATAAATGTCCAGAAAGACAGCGTAACGTATTTCACTATATTGCCAAGTGTCTCGTCACTGAGCAATGACTTCTTCAGTGAGGACAGAAGAAGCTAGCATACAACTGCTGCATACTGGATTTTCCATTCGCAGTGCAACGAATGTCGGCGATGCGACGCACTCCAACTCTTCCTTTCCCTCCCTTCTCCTGGAAGAAAAAGGCCCCTTTCTGAGGACACAAGGCATCAGTCCCAAAATATAAAACTATTTTGATTTTTACCACAGTTCATTTGACCGTATTTATATCCTTACAAGGCAAAACAAATGCGTGGAAATTGCCCGATGGTATTGGTGACGGATCGGCTGAAATTGGCGGTGGAAGGTGGGATACCAGGCAGTTCTTTGTCGATGCTTTCCAGTCGGCGCTGTGGGGTCAATTTTAAATTTCGGAATTTAATATTACATCGAGTCCCGGTGCTCCACCGTTCCGCCGCCTATACAAGAGGTCATGGATCCTTGCACGTAAACAACGAGTCCATCGTGCATCGCCCACGCCCTGCCACATCCGTCTGGATCCGCCACTCGATGACGGGGGTCGGCGGAACCTGCAAACACTCCATGTCCTGTAGCTTCGTTCTTGTGCAAAATTACTTGTTGCTCTATCCTTACTGGGTAATGGCTTAGGTGCATACTCTGGCAATCCCATCGCTTCGGAATATTTGTGATGTTCAACTCGAAAAATGGTACGATCTTTTTTTATCGAGTTGCTGATCTTCTGTAAATGGATCTGGCTGTGCTGAATGCTCAGACAAACCAATTAACGTGTGTTCGAATACTCCGCGCGAGGCAGTTCTTGGACGATGCGTTCAATCGCACTAACGATTTGCATGGAATAGTGCATACGCACGGAAGCGTACGCCATTGGCTTAACGGACTAGCAGCGGTGCTGGTGAAGTTTCATCTTGAAAATGTCGCCTCGTTTGTCCAACGTGACCTGATCGTAATCTTCTGATGCACCGAAAGTGCATCAAAAGATGCAGAACATGTTCAACGTCAGCGAGTAAACACGGACCCCGTTAATATACTGTGCACGTCTAATTATTATTCATGTCGTGCCCGTAAGTACGAGGTTAAGGGCCCATCTTGTAGTTCCAGACGTCTCCCCTAGGGGCGCTTGTGTCGGCATGTCAGCCACTGTTCCCTTTCGCAGCTTTTGGGGATCACGAAGCGATCCAGTCCGGTGCAGAACAGATCCTTTTCCAGCCGTGTCGGCGTTTGCCGTATTTGTAAGGCACGAGTGACAAACCTGAGCGACGGTTTTATCGTATTATTCTGAGGAACGAGATTCGGCAGCTCTGAATGCGTTTATTGTTTGTTTATTGGGTTCATTCTACTGTTCGCACCAATCCTCTTAAACTGTCCAACTAACATTGTTGTGAACGCGTGACCATCGTATCCAAAGTTCAAACACTCCAACCACCCGCCCACCCCACACCTCTGAAGAGGCATAGTTTTTGGAACTGAGATGCTTGCCATGACTAACAGCAAGCTCAGTAAATTGCCGTGTTGGCGTGATCTTCTGCTGTCCAGTTGGAGGCATGCATGTGATGGTGCTTTCTAGCATTGTTTTCTTTCTTTCAGCGACGTTCGTGTCAACAACTTTCGATCGGTTCCATTTGGCCGAATACCACGCGTACGTGCTCACCACGGTTCCCTCAGCAAGAACAGGGATGTCATTTTGTATGTGCTGAGGTGGGCCACTGGTCCCATCAATCCCATCAATCTTTGGTCCCATCAATCTTTGATTTGGCCCCCAACCACGTTGAAGCTTAACCATTGTGTCCACGGACGCACACATGAACGGCCTTCGAGGCAGCTTTGGCCATCAAAACAGCCATTCAGCCACCACAGCCAACTTCATCAAGCGACATCCACGGGTAGGAATGTGGGTCAACCGGCAGGTTCCACGTAGGCATCTATACGACACTGACCTAGTGCGGCCGTGCCGGTGGGTGAGGTCACCCCGGCCTATGAGGCCGACGCGAAGACCGCGGATAAGGCCGACGCGAAGCGCCGCAGGCGACATTCCGCGCTGCCGACCGTGTTGACGTTGGCGGGCGGTGTATGGCGGCGCGAGCGCGCCACCATACACCGCTCATGAAAGGCCGCCGGCCCGTCATCTCGCCGGCAGCTCGGAGGCGCCCCGGTAAACGCGCCGCGCCGCGCTCGGCCGGCCGGCCGCTCCTCGGAACGGAAGTGGCCCGCTTCGGCGAGTGCACGCGCGCCGGGCGTGGTGGTGGACGCTTGGCTCGGCTCGGCCGCGTCCGTGTTGTTTGAAGGCGCGCGACAGAGTGCCTGTGCCACGGAGCGCTACATAGCCGTGCGAGATGAGTCCAAGATAATTAATTAGTAAAAGTAGTGGAAGTTTCTAGTAGTAATTAGTCACTTAGTTTCGTATTTAGTAATTAAGTACATTCTACTTCGCGGCCATCGCTGATGTCGTTCGGCAGTACACATCGATGTGTGCTTCGGTAGACAAAAAGATCCAACACTGCATTGACTAACGCAAGCGCACCCATAGACTGTGCAACTGCCATTTTTTGCAAGTCCTTCAGACTAGGTCCTGTGTTACTAGCTTTCCACCCAAGTCGGTAGACCTGTTTGGCGCGGCAGTGGTGTCGCGTCGCAAAACTGTCGCGTCGCAGTTGCTGTAGTCTTGGTCCCAACGCGACACCAGCTGATGGTTAGGTCAGGTGAGGGATGCGGGGTGAGGGATGTCACTCCCTTGGTGTGTGCGATGCGTTTCTTCCATGTAGTAAATCTGCACGATACAATTTTGGTAGCTGCAGTACAAACACCACTGCAATAGAATTAAGGCAGACAACAGGAGTGGCCGAGTATGAACACATCCCGGCATTTTCTGCGCCTTCCTGCACATGCTTTCCTTCTTTTTGTTGTCCACCACATGGAGAATACTGTGCACTCCACTGCGCCGGGCGTTGGGAACATCAACCACTCTGTGCGGTTGGGGTTGGGGACTTCAACTGCAACCTGTATGGGGAGAGGACACTTTTCGTGTTTGCATGGTAACATAGCGGTTTCCTTTTGCTCGTCTCAACAGCTTTTGTCCGCATTCTCCACCAGCTTTGCTCACAATCAGTGTACAGGGCACTCACCAACAGCTTGGGCTGACGTTATTTCTAAAACGAAAAGTCCGTTTGCTGTCTCGTTCGGAGTTGACTATATGCCTGAGTTGACGGAGTTGCCGGAGTTGACTATCTCAACCGAGGCATTACCAGCAACCATAACACGGCTTCGAGTTCAGAACACCGAGGCGCACTGAGGCTCTAAACAATCGAAGGTCAATGTAGGTCGTGCCAGTTTTGTGTTCCATGTCTATGTCATTGCTTTGTTTATATTTGATGATCCTGGATAAGGGGGTATTTTGAATGCCTCGTCGAACGCTTGAATTATAATGAATACTGTCATACATATTCTGTAAGTGAGTGTTTTATTTTCGATATGGAAAGCACTCGGTAGAACTCTCACCTTAAGATAGATGAGACGTACAGGTGCGATTGGTGTGTATTTAATGCCGCACTCCAGTCAGCTGACTGAGGCGCCAAGTATATGGGTACGAAAGCTAGAAAAGTTACTGACGTTACCTGGATGACCACCACATATGGTGAGAATAGCGCAGAGACGCAGCCAAGATGGGTCCGAGGGCCACCTAGCATCCAAAAATACACTGGATTAACGATAAATGTTGAGATATTCACCATGCAAAACCCGAAATGCGCCAAGCGCGCCTGAAGCTTTCTTTGTTTCAACACATTTTTTTCCCGTCGGGCCCCGCGTCCGAAAAACCTGACGGCGCCACTGAAATAGCGTCCAACTTGCCAGAAAGTCGCCACAATCCCTGCCATTCTCCCGTGTGTCGTCGGCGAAGTGGGGTGCCCTTCGCACTGTCCAGCCGCGTGTATCAGTTCTGACCAGCGCGCCTCAGAGCTTCGGGGTCGGAGAGTGACTCACGCCCAGCGGCAGGCGCCCATCCAGAAGAGAGGGAGCCGAGTGGGTGGATATCCACGCGCTTTGCCTATTGGCTGGAATTCGGCACGTTCCCGGCTCTGATTGGCTGACGGTGTTCGAAATGTCGTCCGCAGCCCACGACGATATGTCGTGCCCAGCCACGACAGCACCGAACCATGACAACCTTTTAGCACCCCCCCCCCATATTTGACAACTTGGAATCGCGCCCACATAGCATTGCATTTTTTTTGTAAGGGATAACTTGGGCAAACAACTGCCAACTGTCATGGTTCTGAAATTAACATGTGGAACCCGAAAAAGTTGCAGTGGTACACCAAAACATGCTAGGTGGGGGTCTGTACTGGGGTGTACCATACTTCCCTTGTGTTTTCCTCTGATTTTACGTAGTAGGAGCATAATGCTGGGTGGGGTGGGGTGAGGGCGAAAACCGTCCTTAGCTCATAATTTGCGATGCATCTCCATGAGGCTAATGCTAAAATATTGCAATTTATGAGAGAGGTTATCCCTTCCCAGGTGCCTCCGCTGTCTGTCAGATATGTACCTATTTAATGAGTCATGACACAAAGCGTACATACAGACCCACTGTTCCCCGGAAGCAGATTGCGTACGCTGTACTTATATAGCATCCAGCCATGACAACATTTTTGTGACCCTCTTCACTTCCCCATCCAAAAATTATGCGCTCTACATGCGCCCGCTCTTGAGCCAAAATTAAGCGTTTTTTTTTATTGCGATGCGCAGGGATTAGAGTTCAGCTCTAAACTTTCGTTGACTACTCTTTATAAATGTTCCCCACGATTAGGTACTCCATGCAGCTCGTGCATGAAGTTAAAAATAAACAACATATTTGGCTACTTTTTCAGGCTAGTGTGTTCTGTCACGTCATAGGTCACCTGATATAGGCCAGTGAGAGTATTTCAAGATGAGAAGAACAGGTCTACCCATTGCCGTTAGAATTTCTCAGATCCACCAAAGACATCTCGATATACAGAAGGGATGGGTGTTCAACCTCTCTGCGGAATGTCCAGGTGTAGAAATCTACGCCAAGCGTTGCCAGGTTAATAACAAAAATGTCATGCCGTTGCCAGGTTAATAACAAAAATGTCATGCCGTTGCCAGGTTAATAGCAAAAATGTCATGCCGTTGCCAGGCTAGTACAAAAAATATCATGCACACGAAGTATTGAGTGGTGATCTCATCAACTTTTGAGTAAGGCCCAGTGAGAACATGTACATTCGTAATGTCCATGCTATGCCAGGATCGCCTCTGTAGAGAACTCGTCAGAAACTATGACTGTTAATCCAGCCCCACTCTCTCTTTCTCCGGTTCACGTTATGTGGGAGGCCCTCCCGTACGCGCATTACTACAGAGGAAGACATACAGAGAACCAGCAGCGTCGTCGTGTTTCACCACATTTCACGACCCCAACGTACGACGAAGCTTGCCGGCGAATTGCTGGATTGGGCGCATTCGGCAGGCATTCACGGCGGGCCACGAGTGCCGCGAGGCGGTGTGAGTCAGTGCTGCGGGCCGCACCCATGACTCCCAGTCGGAGCACCGGAACTACGGCGTCCTGGTGGCGCCGCTCGTGGCGTCCAGGTGGCGCCCGCCTGGCGCCCTCCTGGCGCCGTTCTCGTGCCTTCCGCGGCGGCACGCGTCAACACAGAGCGGTCGGAATTCGCCGGCGCGCGCCGCGTAGCTCCGGTTCCGCTGCCGTTGCTCGGGTTTGTTTTTCTTCGCGGCCGATCAGCGCGGCGCAGTTCAGTGGCGCGGACGGGGGCGGAAGGGCTCGGGAGAGGAGGACTCGGGAGGGATGCGGTCCGCGCGCGCTCGTCCTCCGAGTGGGCCGCCAGAGGGTGGAGGGGCTCGGGAGCAGACTTGTGCTCGACTCGAGTTGAATCGAGAATCGACTCATGAATCAATCGTTTTTGGATGAGTCGCGAGTTGAATCGATTCTTTTCCCCAAAACATATCTTGAGTCGCGAGTTGAATCACATCTTTCTTTTTAAAAAATGAGTTGAATCACGAGTTAATCATTTGAATCACAATGAGTCATTTGAGTCTTGTGACTCAAATGCAAGTTATGAACAATGATATAAAGTTCATTGATAGTTCATAACAATGATATAAAGCATGTTGGTTGGCTTTACGACACTTCGACCGTTGAGTCATGTAGCGTCGCCAATCTCTCACGCCGATTGGTCGCGGGCGAAGAGTAGCGACAGGTGAGACTCGAACCCACAACCTTTCGATTGTGAGACGAGCATCTTACCCCTAGACCACTCGTCCCCGATATAAAGCATGTATCTTTGTGAATAGTATGCCATGACACAAAGTAGGGAGTAAAAACACAATATAATTATTCAGGCTTAGCATTACAATTGTCAACTTATCAGCTGCCAGTGAGTAAAGAATGAGGGATACTTAAGTTATTTACCAAAAACGGATAACAATAACTACAAATAAGTATTAATGTTAAGCTTGGTAATCACAATCAGTATCATGCATGAGTCAATCCTAGTGCCAGGAACACAACACAGAAATGGGATGTGATTGTGAAAAAGAATATGGAACCGAAACGGTCCTGCACTGCAACAGGCATCTGCACTGAATAAAATTGCGTTGGTTTGTGTGACAAATAACAAACCTGTGCGTGTGACAAATAACAAACCCAAGGTACCTTTACTAGAAGGTAGATCGAAGTTTTCCTTCAAGCCCGCATGACGTCATTCAAAGTTTTTAAAGATATGGTATCAACTTGGTTGCAGAACTTTTCTCAAATCATACGCAATAGTCACTTTAGTTTGCTTCCTAGCAAGTATATTTGTCTTCTGCTCACCAGGTGAGTCTAACCTAACCTGACCTAACCTAACCGGAAAACCAGAATCCTCCGAAGCAAATTTTTCGGCCATGACGTCATCAAATATGTGCAACATTGTATAGATAACTTTAGTAAAAATACCTACTAAACTTCTAGAAGTTTAGTAAATATTCTTACTAAACACACCTCCCCTCTTAGTAACTATACATACTAAACCTTCGAGGATGTGCTGGACAGCACTGCCCTTGACGATTACAGGATCGCAAGGAATTTCCGGCATTCGTCGCGTTGTGGACGCGTCGGTTTGGGAGTATAAATTCTCGGGAATAAATGTCGAATTGAGGCAGAAACATAAAGTTTTCGATGTCAAAGAGTATTAAATCGAGTGCATGAAGTGTTTAATTTCTTCTTTATCACGTCTATGACACACCAGGTACGGATAATTATACGCGATGTGCTATATTTGTAGAGTGAAGATTTTGAGCGTTTATTTCTTTGCCAACTGAAAAGTAATCATTTGCGGAGAAAATGAGTGGTGGCATCGTCATTTTACGTTAAAATGCCGTGTATTAAAAATAAAAATTTCAAGGAATCAAAATTAACCTTGATCTCAAATTATACCGGAAATTCAACCTCCAGATGAGAAAACAAGAAATAATTTTCTGGAGAGGATAATGTTCGGGATCCTAAAAATCTAGGATCAGCCTATTTTTCCAAACATGTACCTACCTACCTACACTGACATACAGCAGTTGTTGAAAACAGTTTTTTCTAGGCCAGCTAGACCCAGGGCATGATGCATTCTTCCTTGATGAATCTTGCATGGATTAGTGATGATACATGCATGATTGAACATTTATGTACAACACCACTGTGATCTAGGAATGCCCTCCTGAAACTTACAACTCGACTGAAACTCCTGCCACTGGGGAGAAGAAGCTATGGCGCACTTAGCCCCCATGACTGTCCTTTCTTCCACTCTTGAACGAGGGTGACAACTTGAACACGTAAGATGGAGGTAGAGGGAGCCTACCAATATCGGGAACAATCCCTTTATTTTGGAGGCGCTTGATGGTGAGCCTGCCGGAAATGGCACAGTGTTAGGCAGGACGATTATTACTGGGTCATTTAGGATACCCTTTGCTGAAGCTAAAGAATAGGTCTTTCAATTATAATATGTCAAAGTATGTACCCTATATTGCCATAAAATATGCAAGATAGTATAGAGAAAGTTGGTAAAATTGTGTGTAAACCAATGGTGAAGGGAAACCTTCAAGCCCGCTACCAAACCAACTTTATGGGGGCAACAAACCAACACAATTTTATTCTGTGTGGATACCTATTGCAGTGCAGGACCTGGGTGCTATGTTGAAGTTAGGTGACGTGTGGCAGGTATATATGATTCAGGTTGTGTATCATGCTGATGTGGATTGAAGTATTATGCACTCATTGCTTTGCATATGCATTGACAACCATTCATCCCGTTAATGTTTTTCAGTCCATTAATTTATGCACATGCACATGCATTTATCTGTATATATCCTATATACCAACCATTACAATGCATGACGGATGATAAATAATGTGAGGTGAAAACAAAGTTATAGTAAAAATCATATATTCAACAGATGTTTCGATGTTAGAGCATCTTCGGTGGTGTCTAAATAAATACTAATTCCTTTCTTTAATTAGACACTGATGAAGATGCGTTGACATCAAACTGTGTCGAATAAATTATGTTTGCTATAACTTTGTTTTCACCTCACATTATATATATATATATGTATGTATATATATATATATATATATATATATATATATATATATATATATATATATATATATATATATATATATATATATATATATATATATATATATATATAATGTGTGGGCAGTGCACACTGAATCATATGGCTTATGAGTCTGATACCATTGAGTCGGATCTGAATCGATTCAAATTTCCGTTTGAGTCGTGAGTCGAATCATGCTTTGTGAGCTCTGAGTCTGAATTGAGTCGAATCAAATAATTTTGACCTGCTCTGAATCATGAGTTGAATTGGATCTCAAGATCTATGAGCCAAATGTGAGTCGACTCAACAAAATTGAGTCGAGCACAAGTCTGCTCGGGAGGGATGTAGTCCGCGCGTACTAGTCCTCTGACAGGACCGTCAGTTCTGGCGGGCGGCCGGGGGTGGAGGGGCTCGGGAGTGATGCGGCGCGCGCGTACTCGTCTCCTGACTGGACCGCTAGTTCTGGCGGGCGGCGTGTCGATTCTCCGACCCAGAGACTGCCAGCACTGCTGCGGAGCAGCTCGTTCAACAGGGCTGCCAAACTGGGCGACATCTGGCCGCTCCACGGCAGTTCACAACATGTGACGAATACCGGACGAAAGCCAGTCCTGTAGTAATGCGTACAGGGCGGAAGCTAGCAAATGCGGTAACAAAGACCGGACGGTTCGGT
This sequence comes from Ashinkailepas kermadecensis, assembly GCA_034440615.1. NCBI lineage: Eukaryota > Metazoa > Arthropoda > Thecostraca > Neolepadidae > Ashinkailepas > Ashinkailepas kermadecensis. The sequence goes on along the minus strand of JAOTOM010004752.1, from coordinate 302,923 downwards.
TATTGGTTTTACGACACGTCGACCGTTGAGTCATGTAGCGTCGCCAATCTCTCACGCCGATTGGCCGCGGGCGAAGAGTAGCGACAGGTGAGACTCGAACCCACAACCTTTCGATTGTGAGCCGAGCATCTTACCCCTAGACCACTCGTCTCCCTCAACAAAGACCGGGTCGAAGCCAGTCTTGTGACCACGTGACAATTAACTGCTTGTTCCTAGGCTGGCAAGAAACTCCGTTGGATTTCCGGCAAAATCAAGCACCCTGAGGTAACACAACGTGTCCGAAATGTTACCGAGGCGGATAGGGGACACCGGGTCGACATAACATCATGTTCTCCAAAAATGTGAATCCGGTTGTCGTGGCTTCCACACATGTTGCTACCGGCACCTTCTTCTCGTAGCAAAAGCAAGCGCAAGTCCTTTCGACCTGCGGCTGCGGGATGGCGACAACGCAAATGGCACATTTTGGAGCGAAAGTAAAACTTCAATGTCTGTGATTCGCCCTTAGTTTATAATTTGCTACCCACTTGCCAACTATTTAGTTGTCTGTCATCATCACCATGTTCTTTCAGCTTTGCAACGGTGAAATGCTTTGATCGTTTGCCACTACACTTTACTCGCAATATTGCATAACATGTTGCAGTCTGAGGCAGAAAACATGCGGGGTAAATTTATACCGACTGCATCAACTTAATTAGTCTGTATGAACATCATACAGGCTTCAATATATTTATCTTCAATATTTCTACCAGTGTTTCTCACCCGACGGAAAAGACTGAACGAAGGAAAAGTGCAGCTACGGAATGAACGTTTACTTATTCCTTAAATGGCATATTTCTGAATTTCGTCACCATATATATATATATAATTACATATTTATATATATGAAGATTATATATATATTAGATACATCTAAGTATATTGAAGATAAATATCTTGAAGCATTTTTAGCCAACGCCTTAATAAAAATAGACAAGGCTGTGGTTATTTGATTTCATTACCAGTCAACAAAACGTTGATACAGGCTAATTAAGTCGATGCGGTCTGTATCAATTTACCCCGCAGGTTTTCTGCTGCAGACTGCAACATGTTATGAAACATTGCGAGTAAAGTGTGGTGGCAAACGATCAAAGCATTTCACCGTTGCAAAGCTGAAAGAACATGGTGATGATGACAGACAACTAAAAAGTTGGCAAGTGGGTAGCAAATTATAAACTAAGGGCGAATCACAGACATTGAAGTTTTACTTTCGCTCCAAAATATGCCATTTGCGTTGTCACCATTGCGATCTCTTCTACGGAGGCCAAATGAGTTCCTTTGAGCACAGTCTTCAGCCTGGGGAAGAGCCAGAAGTCGCACGGTGTGAGATCTGGGGAACAAGGAGGGTGGTCGAGAGCTGTGATCTGTTTGTTGGCCAATAACTGCCTCACACTGAGCGCGGTGTGTGCGGTCGCGTTGTCGTGGTGGATCAGCGACGACTTGTCTCTCCACAGAGCCCGCCTGATGCGCGAAACCCGGGCATGGAGGCGATTGAGAACCTTCTGGTAGAAGTGCGGGTTTACTGTCCGACCCTCAGGCACGAACTCATGATGGACCACTCCCTTCTGGTCGGAAAACGCGTTCAGCGTGACTTTGATCCTTGATTTGGACATGCGCGCCTTCTTGGGTCTGGGTGAACCTGGGGTCTTCCACTGCAGGCTCTGTCTCTTGGTTTCCGGGTCGTACTGGAAGACCCAGTTCTCGTCTCCTGTGATGACTCGACCAAGGAACTCCGGATCTTACCCGATCTTCTCCAGCAACTCTCGACAAACATTGACCCGGTGCTCCTTCTCGTCGTCCGACAAAAGCTTGGGCACCATTTTGGCGCACACCTTCCGCATCCCCAGCTCACGCACCAAGATGGTCCGCACTGACTCCATATTCAGGCTGAGCTCTTCCGCTATCACCCGCACCGTCAATCTGCGATCACTACGCACCCGCTGGTTCACTCTGTCAATGTTCTCAGCCGTCTTCGTCGTGGAAGGCCGTCCTGACTTGAAATCATCCTCCACCTCCTCGCGGCCACACTTGAAGCGTTTGTGCCACTCGAAGACTCGCGGCCGTGACATCGCATCTTCTCGATAAGACTCTTGGAGAAGCTTGAGGCACTCCGTCGGGCCCTTCCTCAACTTAACCAGGAATTTCAAATTGATTCTTTGCTCCATGTTTGTGCCACCTCCAGGTCCGTGACAAAGCGTAACAGCAGTGTGCTCCACAGAAGCCTGAACAAGAAACACAGAGTGACAGAAGTGAATAATATTATAGCAGAATAGTCGAGAGATGTTGCGCAATATTTCAATAGCGACCTGCAGTCTGCGACGTCTACCGCCGACGTGATCACTGCCCGCGGGGTATCAGGGTAGTGACCTGCAGTCTGTGACCTCGACCGACGACGTGATCATCGCCCGCGGGGTATCAAGGTAGTGACCTGCAGTCTGCGACCTCGACCGACGACGTGATCACCGCCTGCGGGGTATCAGGGTAGTGACCTGAAGTCTGTGACCTCGACCGACGACGTGATCACCGCCTGCGGGGTATCAGGGTAGTGACCTGCAGTCTGTGACCTCGACCGCCGATGCTCCGTTCATATCGCCGCTTCTGTTTGGCCCATTTCCGCGTTTCTACCGTAAATAAACATGGCCGGGACGAGCGGGGCTCCGCATGGGCAGCAGCAGTCAGCTGACTACAGCTGCTGCAGCAGCCGGCTGACTACAGCTGCCGCAGCAGCCGGCTGACTACAGCTGCCGCAGCAGCCGGCTGACTACAGCTGCCGCAGCAGCCGACTCAGCACAGCTGACACAACTGCCGTAGTAGCGAACTCAGAGAAGCCGCCGCAGCTACCGAACGATGGCACCCGCCCTCACGGAACACTACAGTACCATCACGAAACACCGCAGTACCATCACGGACCACCACAGTACCCTCACGGACCACCACAGTACCATCACGGAACACCGCAGTACCCTCACGTAGAACACCGCAGTACCCTCACGGACCACCGCTGTACCATCACGAGGCACCGCAACACCCCCAGACCAGCACACCGACCCCCGCGGCACTCAGGACCAGGGGTGAGGTACGCCAGTACACGGTCCCGCTGGCCGTACTGACCTGGCTCCACGCTACCCTGGGGCCGAATGCAGAGCGTCTGTGTGGTGGCGTGCCAGGCGAGAATCTGCCAGTGCTGGAAGCGTGGTGATCACGCCAGAACGATCAAATTATTGGCCAGCGGCACGGGGAGGAAGTGCACGATAGGTACCCCTCCCCGCGGCTCTGTTACATCGGTCCGCCACACCAGGGTCCTCCGGCTCTGTGCCGCCGGTCCGCCACACCACGGTCCGGCTCCGGCTCTGTGCCGCCGGGCCGCCACACCACGGTCCGGCTCTGGCTCTGTGTCGCCGGGCCGCCACACCACAGTCCGGCTCTGGCTCTGTGACATCGGTCCGCCACACCAGGGTCCTCCGGCTCTGTGCCGCCGGTCCGCCACACCACGGTCCGGCTCCGGCTCTGTGCCGCCGGTCCGCCACACCACGGTCCGGCTCTGGCTCTGTGCCGCCGGTCCGCCACACCACGGTCAGGCTCTGGCTCTGTGCCGCCGGGCCGGCACACCAGGGGCCGGCCGCCGGGCCACACCACGGTCCGGCCTGGCTCTGTGCCGCCGGGCCGGCCACCAGGGTCCGGCTCCGGCTCTGTGCCGCCGGTCCGCCACACCACGGTCCGGCTCTGGCTCTGTGCCGCCGGGCCGCCACACCACGGTCCGGCTCTGGCTCCGTCCGTCCAACGATGTCGAGCCTGACACCGCTGGCGCAGAGACGGCATGCCGGCCGCTGATTGGAGGAGGATCGATGTGGATGCAGATGGGACGCGGCCGGATGTCGTGAGGATGTAATTGTACAGTGTGTGTGTCAATGCGGATATTACTGCAGGCATGCCCTGAGTGAGCTAGTGCTTTGGTCTGGCTAGGCATTCAGTCAACACAATAGTCGAGACAGCACTCGACGGCACAACAGTCGAGATTCTGATGCCGCCAAATTGGAAGTTGGAGGGTTAATTACATCCACGGTGATATATTGACTTTACCACATGCGATGACTGGAGCGTTTGGACGCACCGTGGTGTGTTCCGGGCGGGCGGGCCGGTGGAGCAGGCCAGAGCCGGAACGGCAAAGCAAAGCCAGAGTCGGATCGTGGTGTGGCGGACCGGCGAGACAAAGCCAGAGTCGGATCGTGGTGTGGCGGACCGGCGAGACAAAGCCAGAGTCGGATCGTGGTGTGGCGGACCAGCGAGACAAAGCCAGAGTCGGATCATGGTGTGGCGGACCGGCGAGACAAAGCCAGAGTCGGATCGTGGTGTGGCGGACCGGCGAGACAAAGCCAGAGTCGGATCGTGGTGTGGCGGACCGGCGAGACAAAGCCAGAGTCGGATCGTGGTGTGGCGGACCGGCGAGACAAAGCCAGAGACAGATCGTGGTGTGGCGGACCGGCGAGACAAAGCCAGAGTCGGATCGTGGTGTGGCGGACCGGCGAGACAAAGCCAGAGTCGGATCGTGGTGTGGCGGACCGGCGAGACAAAGCCAGAGTCGGATCGTGGTGTGGCGGACCGGCGAGACAAAGCCAGAGTCGGATCGTGGTGGCGGACCGGCGAGACAAAGCCAGAGTCGGATCGTGGTGTGGCGGACCGGCGAGACAAAGCCAGAGTCGGATCGTGGTGTGGCGGACCGGCGAGACAAAGCCAGAGTCGGATCGTGGTGCGACAAACCGGCGGAACAGAGCCAGATGCAATCCAAATCGCCATTTGATATCCATGCATGTGCATGTAAAGCAGCCAATGTTGTAGCCAGGAGCATAAGGTGGGTGTGTATCATTTGTTCGTTGTAGCTGGTCTTTCTTAGCAGTCAGTGCCGCACCTACAAAATAGGCATGTTGATTGTCTTACATCATATCAATAGTTACCATGATGTTTCATTCAGAAACATCGCCATGGAACAATACCGGGGGGATCCTGAGAGACCTGTGTGGGAAGGTTGGTACAATTATTGGTCACTTGGGGAAATATTCTGACTTCACCGTTGCGTGTGATTTAACATAAGCATTTTCTCTCATTTCAATCCCCTCGTCCTTGATCCGCCATTGACAAAGTTCACGATCCTTGATCCGCCATTGTCACCGGCATCGAATTGTCACCGCCATCCTTGTACTGGTTGGAACAGGACACGTCCTGAACACCTCTCGCCTCCCCCTGGATCCGCCATTGGGAACGTCTTCCGGCTCCGCCACTGCTTGTGATGCTTTAGTACCGTTCGTCCCGAATTCTCCCGACCCCCTAAACTTTCTGATTGTGAACGTAAAGGATGCAGCACTGATTAAACGGGTCACCTGTTGCCAATTTCGTGTCGCCGTAGATTTGCCCTTGACATGGCTAGATTGAAAATACGCAATTTTCGTAGGTGAGCAAGATTGTATGAACGGCTAAAGTCCAAATTTAGGCGCCTGAGGAGTAAAACACTGAAAATATACAGATGCATGCGCTGTTTCTAAGTTTTCGCAAAAATCTGTATGAGGTGCCTCCTAATTTTCGCTCCTGGAGCTGTCTCTGATACAGTTACGAAATTAATATATTGGTGCGAAGTAGCAAAATAATGTTAGAAAAAGTCACCGAATTGCACGCTCCTATCACACAAAGAGTCGAGGAACGGCGGGCGAAAAACCAGGGGACGGAGGCCTAATCCATGCCTTTGCCGGGACGTGGGTAAGGCAGCGACGTACCGTACGAGAAGCGAAATTAAGACGGAGAGAGTTGTGTTGTTGCATTGGAGCATTTAACGGAAATGAAAACATTATTTGCCACCCGGAATTATCAGTGCGGTGATAGTTTTCCATGATGCTCAGTGTGCATGCGGTGGTGAGCACGTTGCCGTCCCTGGAGAGGTGTGGGTGAGAGCCTCACGTGGGCTTCTTACTGTTCTACCCGACTGTTAGTTGGTGAGCACGTCACCGTCCCTGGAGAGGTGTGGGTGAGAGTCTCACGTGGGCTTCTTACTGTTCTACCCGACTGTTGGGTGGTGAGCACGTCACCGTCCCTGGAGAGGTATGTGTGAGAGCCTCAAGTGAGCCTCTTACTGTTCTGCCAGGCTGTTGGGTGGTGAGCACGTTCACGGTCCCTGGAGAGGTATGGGTGAGAGCCTCACGTGAGCCTCTTACTGTTCTGCCAGGCTGTTGGGTGGTGAGCACGTTACCGCTCCTGGAGAGGTATGTGTGAGATCCTCACGTGAGCCTCTTACTGTTCTGCCAGGCTGTTGGGTGGTGAGCACGTTACCGCTCCTGGAGAGGTATGTGAGATCCTCACGTGAGCCTCTTACTGTTCTGCCAGGCTGTTGGGTGGTGAGCACGTTGCCGCTCCTGGAGAGGTATGTGAGATCCTCACGTGAGCCTCTTACTGTTCTGCCAGGCTGTTGGGTGGTGAGCACGTCACCGTCTCTGGAGAGGTATGTGTGAGAGCCTCAAGTGAGCCTCTTACTGTTCTGCCAGGCTGTTGGGTGGTGAGCACGTCACCGTCTCTGGAGAGGTATGTGTGAGAGCCTCAAGTGAGCCTCTTACTGTTCTGCCAGGCTGTTGGGTGGTGAGCACGTTGCCGCTCCTGGAGAGGTATGTGAGATCCTCACGTGAGCCTCTTACTGTTCTGCCAGGCTGTTGGGTGGTGAGCACGTTGCCGCTCCTGGAGAGGTATGTGAGATCCTCACGTGAGCCTCTTACTGTTCTGCCAGGCTGTTGGGTGGTGAGCACGTCACCGTCCCTGGAGAGGTATGTGAGATCCTCACGTGAGCCTCTACTGTTCTGCCAGGCTGTTGGGTGGTGAGCACGTTACCGCTCCTGGAGAGGTATGTGGAGATCCTCACGTGAGCCTCTTACTGTTCTGCCAGGCTGTTGGGTGGTGAGCACGTTGCCGCTCCTGGAGAGGTATGTGTGAGATCCTCACGTGAGCCTCTTACTGTTCTGCCAGGCTGTTGGGTGGTGAGCACGTTGCCGCTCCTGGAGAGGTATGTGTGAGATCCTCACGTGAGCCTCTTACTGTTCTGCCAGGCTGTTGGGTGGTGAGCACGTCACCGTCCCTGGAGAGGTATGTGTGAGAGCCTCAAGTGAGCCTCTTACTGTTCTGCCAGGCTGTTGGGTGGTGAGCACGTTACCGCTCCTGGAGAGGTATGTGTGAGATCCTCACGTGAGCCTCTTACTCTGCTGTCCGGCTGCCGACCACACAGTGAGACGCAACCACGTAATGAATTGGATGCGACCGAGTGTTGCAAGCCTTCAGTGCCAAATCATCCATTTGCCTGCACTTCATCACCAGGTAGTACAGCCGTGTTCTGTGCGAAAATGTCAGCCTAGCACCGCGTCTAAGAAACCTGATGAATGTGGTGCCAATACGACTTTATTGTGCGATGATGGTGCGGGATACAGTGCCGCGAAAAACTGGGCGATTTTTGTTGTTGCCCAGATGATGCCTGCGTTTTCCAGTACATTAGTTCTGGATCGAGGGATGTGAAGCGGATGGCGCATTCGCTTGACTGGCCGCTCAGCAGGGCGTGGCTTCATTGTGTCGGTAAACTATGATGCTCATCGTCCCCACCCCCACCGCATTTTAAATACAACCAAACCACCACATGTGAAGAAGAAATGACGAACTGACGAACCGAAACGGTGGTGATATTGATTCTTCTCGCAATTTTCCAGCGCAAGCCGAGCGTCTCCGAGGGTCAAACTCTACCTCCACACACTGGCCGGCCGGTGTCGGACGTGCCGCTAGACGACCAGCTGCGTCGAGGTCAGCCGGACGGGCGACGTTGCCACCCGCGCTCGTCGGCCGCTGGCACGAGGAACACAGAGAGCACATGCCGCCCGCCGAATCGATAGCGTGTGCGACGACCGGTGGGGCAGCGGCAGGTGCGCGCAACACGGCCGGCGCGCTAAATCGGCCGGCCGGCGCGATCCGTCTGCATTACGCCAACGTTCGTCCATCTTCGCGGCCCGCCGGTACACCCACCGATCAGGCGAATCGATAGGTTCGGCGGCGAGGGCCGCGACGGCCGTGTGCCGTGTGCCGTGTGCCGGCCGTCGGGCCGCCTGATCGGCCGGACGGTCGGCGTCGAGGTCGGCGCGGCCGAGTTGCCGCGGGCGGGCCGCGCGGCGCGTGCGCCGCCCAGGTGCGCCGCGGGCGCCGCGCTCGCCGCGCCGGCAGTGGCTCGCCGCGCGGACGGGCTGAGAGGTGCGGCGGCGGCAGTGGCGGCGGCGGTGGCGGCGGCGGCGCCACGGCGACTTCGTCGGTCGAGCGGTCGAGTGTGGCGCGCGACGTACTCGGGCTCGGAATCGCACTCGGACTCGCACCGCGGCGACGTCCGGGGAGGGTCGGAGACGCGCTCTCCGACGGTCTGCCTGGCGACCGGAGGCGTCGGACGCCTGCGAGCCACTCGCGTGCCGGCGGGAAACGTGTCGCACACGTGGCGTGACAACGACACGCTGACACCGCCGAGAGACGCCGACCACTCGGAGACGCCGATCACCCAAAGCCGGCCAGCCGATAGCCGAGAGCCGCGCGACCGGCGCGAGAATGCTCGCCGAACCGGACACTCTCGCAGACGCCGGGAGACGCTCCGGCGACGGTGCGAGACGCTCGGACACGCAGTGCGAGATGATGACGGAGGAGTGCGGCGCGGCGGCGACGCCGGACGACGGCGCCTACTCGGCGCGGACCGGCGGCAGCAGCGCGTCGTCGTCGTACAGCTCGTCGTGCTCGTCCGACGGCTCGCTGATGGGCTCCGACGAGGAGGAGCTGCCGTTCCCGGGCTTCGCGGCCGTCACGTTCCGCCGGCTGGAGCAAACGCACCCGCTGCGTCGCATCTGCCTGCGGATGATCACCAACCCATATCCTTTTGGAGCGGCTTCGGCCGGCGCCGCCGGACGCGGTGCGGTGCTGATCGACGCTGCGCTGCCGGCGCTGCCGGCGCCGGCTGTGTGGCATTGTGTTGGTGTTCGCAGCTGGTGGAGATACGGCGTGATGCACTCACTCGGACCGGTGGCTGTCGCTCGGCCGGCCGGAGTGTGGCCGTTCAATTTCCGGCCACGCTCGCCGAACGGATGTCGGCGAATTTCACGAGCAGCGATTTAGAGGGCGTTAGCGAGTGGTGGTTGAACACCATCTCGATTGGCGTCGGCACCACTTGGAGTTTGAGAGTGCGGCATAAGACTCTTCGTCATCATGACAGTAGGTGAGCAATGTAAAAGGACAGCAACTGAACGGGATCTTAACTGTAATTGCGGGACCTGCCTGACGTTTGAAGACACTTTGGAAAGCCCGAAAAGTGGCGGCTAGTATTTGTTTACAACGGAATTTATTACAATCGCTCTGTCAGAGGATAATATTTCCCTCAAGCTTCCGGCTTCCAGCATGAACTCAGATTAACGAAAATAAAAATAAAACGAACGAACACGAGAACTGAAGAACGATGGATGATAATTAGTCGTAGATGATATGAATGGATTCATTCATTACACTTTTACTGAACTTATTTACTGCACATTGCTATGAAAGAAATACTCGTTGTCGTCAACATTGCTTGGGAAGCAGAGGATCTAGTGCCGGCCTGTGTGTGAAAACGTGTGGGAAAAGGCACTAAAAAATGCACCTCAGGAGGCCGAAAGCTGAGGATTGCTTAAGGGGCATACCGTAACCGAAATATTGCTTGCGGAGTCCTCTTGGTGTGCGTGTGCCACCAGTAGCCGCGGGAACGTGTGCATCCGACCTCGCGACTACGACATGGCATCCTCCAGAGGGTCAAGGCCAAGGTCAAGGCAATTGGTCAAATCATGAGCTACTCTGCCATGTGCACACATGCACATGCACTCGTCGATAATTACCAAAGATTAACATCTCAAGTGCAAGTGCATGAGTTGTTGGAGTATTTTTTTCTGAAGGCAACTTAACTCATTTTGCATAATACGCAGGCAAGGTGCACTTTTAGCACCTTAGAATACATACTTTCGTGTATTTGTCCCTCATAATTATGAGTACCTCAGCAAAGTTGTGCGCGCCTTCAATTGTATTTCGGCACATCTAAGGTGACACATATGCAAGGAAACCCAGCTCAATTCGGGAGCCGAATAGTGAAGAAACAATAAATTCGCAATGTGGTTGTCCGTGATAGCTTCTGCTCCTTACACCGATTGCGGTGCTTTAGCCAGGGATCCACATTTATCGGTGGTGTTCCCCGTTTGTTGTACTTAAAGAACAGCTTCAGCCCCCAACAGCTTTACAGCTACTGCAGCCATCAATCTTTTCGGGGGCGAGTGCACAAGAGGGTAAAGTGTCAGTCTCCCAACATAAATGTTGTGGGTTCCAGTCCCACCTGTCGCTACCATTCGCTCGTCACCAATCGAGCGTGAGAGATTCGCGCGACGCTCTATCACCCAAGGCAGTGAGCGCGTCGTACACCCGATAACCACCACCGTCCCAATAGCACTGAGTTCCCACCAGACGTCGATAATTTCGAAGAACCCGTCTGAATTACGCATGACGTCATCGCTTCGAGTTCTCTTCACCGACGCGTTGCCAAGCGACTCCCGACCACAATCCAACTAGCCGGCCGACACAGACCGATCGCTCGGCGCTGTTCAGGCTGTGACTGGGCCGTCCAAGCGGTGACAGCCTGTTGATTGGACGGCTGCGGCATTTTGCGTTGGTTTGACGGTTATTGCCCTCGGCCAGGGTGAATACCTAGTCAGCTATGACAACCAGTTGTGATCGATATTCTGCCGCCGTATCACATGGCCGACTGATGGAGGATTGCTTATGATAGTCTTGCACACTGAGGTGTGGAATTTGTAGGGCTCGAAGGTGTCGTTTGTTGTTGTTATTGTTATTGTTACTGTTGTTGCTATTTGTTCTTGTTGTCGTTATTTGTTATTGTGGTATGTGGTTGTCAATTGTTGTTGCCATTTGTTGTTGTAATGTGTTGCTGTCATTTGTTGTTTTCATTTGTTGTTGTCACTTGTGCAGAACGTTATATTTTACGCATGTTTTGGCGTGCTTTGGATCGGTTACCACCCCCCCCCTCCACGGTATTGATTATTGGGTACCAGGTGATATCAAATTTGAGTGACGGAGTTGTCCGCCGCGCCAGAACGTCTCATCACAGCGTACTCGGCTGGTCCTCGCGCTTCAGTGTAGCCTCACACCAGGGCTACACTGATGTGATGCTCTTTACAGTATAACCGGCTGGTCCTCGCGCTTCAGTGTAGCCTCACACCAGGGCTACACTGATGTGATGCTCTTTACAGTATAACCGGCTGGTTCCCGCGCTTCAGTGTAGCCTCACACCAGGGCTACACTGATGTGATGCTCTTTACAGTATAACCGGCTGGTCCTCGCGCTTCAGTGTAGCCTCACACCAGGGCTACACTGATGTGATGCTCTTTACAGTATAACCGGCTGGTTCCCGCGCTTCAGTGTAGCCTCACACCAGGGCTACACTGATGTGATGCTCTTTACAGCATAACCGGCTGGTCCTCGCGCTTCAGTGTAGCCTCACACCAGGGCTACACTGATGTGATGCTCTTTACAGTATAACCGGCTGGTTCCCGCGCTTCAGTGTAGCCTCACACCAGGGCTACACTGATGTGATGCTCTTTACAGTATAACCGGCTGGTCCTCGCGCTTCAGTGTAGCCTCACACCAGGGCTACACTGATGTGATGCTCTTTACAGTATAACCGGCTGGTTCTCACGCTTCAGTGTAGTCTCACACCAGGGCTACACTGATGTGATGCTCTTTACAGTATAACCGGCTGGTTCTCACGCTTCACTGTTGACTCACATCAGGCCCAATTTTCATGAAGCAAAACTTACTTTTCCAATTGTATCAACAATGTTGTCCAATATCTTCCATTTGTATCAACCCCAAAACAGCGAATTAATGAAGCACATAATCGCTTCGCATTTGTCACATGAAAGCAGGCCCGTCTTGAAGGGAATGTCCCGGATGTATGGTTGAATTTGAACTGGAGATACAGGTACGATTATAGAGGAATTCGCTGTTTATCGAGCGGTGTGGTTACTTGTTGCCAACTCAACCCCGTCAGATCACAACTTTATTTCCCAGTTACCCCAATCACCCGAGTTACGCCAGTTACCGCAGCTACCATAAAAATAGCTAACATATTTGTGTGGGTCTTCCCCAGTTCACTTCCTCAGCAGTGAGGACCTGTAGCACCATTGCTATAGTAACCTCGCTATAGCAGCCGCGCTATAGCAGCCTTGTTATCGCAACCTCGTTATTGCAACCTCGCAATAGCGACCTCTATATAGCAACGTCGTTATAGTAACCTCGTTATGGCAACCTCTTTATGACAACCACGTTATAGCAACCTCGTCATATCAACCTCACTATAGCAACCTCGTTATAGCAAGTTCGTTATGGCAGCCTCGTCATAGCAACCTCGCCATGACAACCTCGTTATAACAACCTCGTTATAGCAACCGCACCATAGCAACCTGTTTATGACAATCTCGCTAGAGCAACCTCGCTATGGCAGCCTCGTTATTGCAATCTCGCTATGGTAACCTGTTTCTAAGCAACCTCTTTATAGAAACATTGCTATAGCAACCTCTCTATGGCAACCTGATTATAGCAACCTCTTTATAGAAACATTGCTATAGCAACCTCTTTATAACAGCCTGGTTATAGCAACCTCTTCATGGAAACATTGCTATAGCAATCTCTTTATGGCAGCCTGGTTATAGCAACCTCTTTATAGAAATGTTGCTCTAGCAACCTCTTTATAGCAACCTGGTTATAGCAACCTTGTTATAGGAACTTCTTTATAGAAACATTGCTCTATGTTGCTCTAGCAAAACATTGCTCTATAGCAACCTCTCTATAGCAACCTGGTTATAGCAACCTCTTTTTAGAAACATTGCTATAGCAACTTCTTTATAGCAACCTATCTAGTGTCAGCCGATCAGCTTGTGAGTTTTTCCGACCGTCACAACGACAGCCATCTGTTGGTATATCGCAACATTACTTTCCATTATAGTGCTAAATAATCGCATTTCCTGATATTGATTCCACGTGAACTAACGATAAATTAAGTGATATACGTGAAGCATGGTTGTTGCAGGGACCGAAAACAATGCTTCCTATTGCAGTCATAGATTCCCTTCAATGTGTTTCCAGGAAATGACCAGATTCTGGGATCGCCCCTTTCAAGACGTGTTCCTCGAGACACATTGGTCTCGCCCTGAGCCACATTCTGCTCCTCCTTGCCATTCAGTTAACAAGCGCAACTGACACGAAACCCTGCCGCATCAGCATGACTGTTGAACATTAGCGATATCGTAGGATGACAGCTGTGCACTAGCGATATCGTAAGATGGCAGCTGTGCGCTAGCGGTATCGTAGGATGACAGCTGTGCATTAGCGATATCGTAGGATGGCAGCTGTGCGCTAGCGATATCATAAGATGGCAGCTGTGCGCTAGCGGTATCGTAAGATGGCAGTTGTGCGCTAGATATATCGTAGGATGACAGCTGTGCGCTAGCGATTTCGTAGGATGACAGCTGTGCGCTAACGATATCGTAAGATGGCAGCTGTGAGCTAGCGATATCGTAGGATGGCAGATGTGCACTAGCGATATCGTAGGATGACAGCTGTGCACTAGCGATATCGTAGGATGGCAGCTGTGCACTAGCGATATCGTCTGCCAGTGCACTGTGTCCGAACAAACAACGCAACTACGACCATTTATTTTTCATTTCTCAGACCAGACATGATCCATGGAGCATTGTGATTTTCTCATTTCAGCCATGCACTAGCCCAGCGACAGTGACTGAGCTTGGCATCCACTTGTGTCGGGTATTGTTCGTACGGCCGGAATGGCAATCCAGGCACCCGTCCGCCCTCGCCTGAGATGATGATATATTCCGCACGACCAGATGATATTACCCTCATCTGGTCGCGCGGGAGAACACCCGGTTATTAATTTGATCTGATGCAGGATTTGCCTTCTCTCTACGTGTGTGTGTGTGTGTGTGTGTGTGGAAATTGTTTTGAAACTCGCGCTGAATTGATGCATTGGATGATGATTGTCTGAATGGGGCTATTGTAGCAACAGCTATGTTGACAGAGGCCATCGTCACCTATGCGGCGGCTGCAGATGAGCCATTGTAGCAACAGCTATGTTGACAGAGGCCATCGTCACCTATGCGTTGGCTGCAAAGGGGGCTATTTTAGCAACAATTCTGTTGACGGAAGCCAACGTCGCCAATGCGGCGACTGCAGATGGTGCCATTCTAGCAACAGCCCTGCTGATGGCAAGTGTAAGGCTACGCATCTGGGGTCTGGAGGTGAGACTTTCAGATATACATACCGTGGGAGGTAGGAGACTAGATGTTATTGAAGAGGAAGGAGACTTAGGTGTGTTTGTTTCAAATGGCCTTAAAGCAGAACAAATGTATCCCAGCTAGGATGTATCAGGCATAGAAAGGGTGATCTATGGTTTGCGGTGGAGGAATGTGAGGGAGACGAAACAGCAAACTGTACCTCAGGTACCGCAGGCAGGCTTATCACAAAGCACCTCTAGCACAGGTTATTTAAAGCTTCGCCCCATGTTTCCCGACACTCCTGCACACCAACCACCGAGAGCCACAACTCAATGGTACTAAACAATATCGTACAAATCGCACGTCTAATCTAAGTAAGTTACATTTAGACTCAGATATCTTGGGATTGCTTGACAAAGGCCACAATTTTGCGTTAGCTCAGAAAGTGGATCGTAGCTGCTTGGAAAAGGCAGAATCAGGCGTAGAAAGGGCGATCTATGGTTTGCGGTGGAGGAATGTGAGGGAGACGAAACAGCAAACTGTACCTCAGGTACCGCAGGCAGGCTTATCACAAAGCACCTCTAGCACAGGTTATTTAAAGCTTCACCCCATGTTTCCCGACACTCCTGCACACCAACCACCGAGAGCCACAACTCAAATAGAATCTGAGTTGAAAGATTTAAAAACAAAAGTGCTAAAAGCATATAAATATCACAACAAAGCATCGAACAAAATGTCGGACAATTATGCGAAACAGAGGGAAGTACTTCGGGAAATGAAAAACAACGATAATGTAATAGTAAAGCCGTCAGATAAATGCAAAGGATTCGTCGTGCTAAACAAAACGGATTACATTGAAAAGGCCAGGAAAATAACGGACGATTATCAGAGCATTCCTTCCCAACCAAACCCTACCAAACGTCTCGAAATCGAAACATGTACTATCATCAAGGAAACTTTATCAGGGAAGTTACATAAAGACACAGTGTTATCTCTCCTTCCTCATTCCAGCCGCACGGCGGAATTATACGGGCTCCCCCAAAACCACAAACTAGAGGTTCCACTGGGCCCTATAGTGTCGGCGAGTGGTGACCCCCTAGACAAGTTATCTTGGTTCTTGAGTAAGATTCTCGTCCAGATACTAGCGTTGGTTCCCGCCCATCTGACAAATTCGGTGTCGTACCTGCAGAGGGTGAAAGAAACGTTTCCTACAAAACTTCCGGAAGGCAGTATTGTTTTCACCATGGACGTGAACAATTTATATGGCAGCATTCTGATAAAGGAGGGAATACATGCTGTGATTCGTCTAATCGAGGACAATCTGGATGATATTTGTCTTTTCGGGATTGGGGTACAGGACTGTGTGAAATTACTAACACATATTTTCAGCAATAACCCCATACGTTTCGGTAGCTCCATGTACAAGCAGACAAAAGGAGTGGCTATGGGTAACCGATGTGCACCTCCTTTAGCGATTGCTTTTATGCACCGCCTTGAGTCGATTTTCTTAGCCTCGTATGATTTGAAACCAGCTCTCTACATGAGGTATATAGACGATATTTTTGGTGTTTGGACACATGGCTTGGACTCTCTGCTAGACTTCTTTGCAGAAATTAACCAACAACATTCCAGCATCAAGTTTACCTTAGAACACACTGGTCATAGCAGTTCGATTCCTTTCCTTGATACGTTGTTTGTAGTTCAGGCTGATGGGAGCAACACCACCGAGCTGTACTTTAAGCCAATGGCAGCCCCCATCATCTTGCACTATGATTCGGCCCACCCGATGGCCACTAAAAAGGCCGTTCTAACATCCCAAATGAGGAGAGCAGCACGAGTCTCCTCCGATACTATTCCATGCGAGCGGAGCCTTGCGAAGATGACGACTCTTTTCCTGGAAAACGGATACTCAGCACATCGGGTACACTCCGCCGCTCGTGCTGTTCACCTTCACAACAGTAGTAGGATAGGTGGGCAACGTCGGCATCGAGCGGGTAGCAATCCCAACTATGTTTACATGAGACTTCCTTTTGTCGATGACCAACTATGTCGACAGGTAAACGCAGCCATCCGTTCGTCTCATCTAAACCATGTTAGGGTAGCCTGGACTAGCGGACCTACGCTGAAATCTTACCTGGTCCGCTCAGCCCTGGAAATGCCGCCATGCCCTGCTGGTAGGAGAACGTGCCACACCTGTATCAACGGGCTCAAAGGTAGATGTACACGAAAAAACGTAGTGTACAAAATAACGTGCAATCGCTGTCTTGGAACATTTTATATCGGTGAAACCAAACGTAGCATCAGGGATAGGTACAATGAGCACTTGGGAGATGCCAGACTTCGGAGAGCATACACTCCTTTAGGCGAACACATGATCGACAAACATTCTAACATGGAATACAGCGACACTAACACAAACTTCAAAGTAGAAATTCTAGCAACAGCCAGGGACAACGCTGATCTGAAGGTCCTCGAATCTCTACATATACGTAATCTACGGCCGCAACTAAACACGCAAACGACGTCTTGGTATATCACATAAAATTACATAAACATAAATTATATATAGTATGTATTACGCGTTATATTGAACATATGTCTATATAAGTGCGTGAGTGTATGCATCGATATGTATATGGACCATCGGCTCGGGCTTCCTCAGAGGATTCCTTCTTGCCATAGTTTGTTTCTGGTTTGGAGTTTCTTTGAGTGTCTGCACCACTGAGGAGGCTTTTCTGCATTTCACGTGTCTTTTTGCACGCTTTTTATCCCGCGTGATTATTTCAATTGTTTAAACTTGAGCTTTTTTTAATCACTCCTGACGATGGCCCCTGGCCGAAACGTTGAGCAATAAAGTACAACCCTTATCGTTACTTTTGATGTCAACTCAGCACCTCCTGGTATATTGAAGGTCGTATATATATTTTATTTATACACAATATATATAAGGTAACGTAGAATATGGAGGAAGGCCAATATCACTCGGTATGTACTCACTCATGTATAGGAGATTAAGGGGTGATGTGATTCAAATGTATAAAATCGTTAAAGGGTTAGATGAGGTCAATCTGAGTGACGCTCTTCTATTTAGAGCATAAAATAGGCGTCATCAGTTCAGGTTGGACAAGTCTAGATATAGAACAGTTAAGCGACAACAGGCTTTCAGTCAAATGGTGGTTGATCAATGAAATTGGCTGCCTGCTGATGTTGGTGGGGAGTACGTCATTGAATGTAGATAACAATGGGGTGGACAAGTTTTTTTTTGGCTGGATAATCTTGTTTTTTATTTATAATTAGTGGTGGATGGGGTGAGATTTGTGCGAAGTAGGCGTGACGATACAGGCCCCTTTAGGCGGGCATGGATGGAGTTAGACAATTATTGGTAGGACATTTGATCCATGCGTGTGCTCCGCGGAATCGAGTAAATATGGATGGATAGGTAGATAGATAGGCATTGTTGGGTGTGGAATGTTGGTGGATATTTCCGTTGGAGTTTGGATGTGGTGCTTGTTGGGGTGATGAGTGTCTTTTTGCCCAGGCTTATAGTATCTTTCCTTTAGAGGCTTAACCCAGATAGGTCTATGTAGCTAATACTAGATGCACTTCAATCCCATTACCATGTTGGTGTGTTTAAAATCGTAAAAGTACATCAATGCATAGCTTACGTATAGACCGCGCAAGCTACCCCACCCCACTCCCTCCACGAGTTCATCTGAACCGAGGTAACACACAATTAACTAAGCTACATTAACCTAACCTAACCTCACGTAACACCCAACCTAGCCAAACCTAACCTAACCTAACATGACCTGTCCTGTCCTGACCTGGCCTAAGCTCGTTGGTCCTCGTATTGGACCTCATTTGAACTGATCTACCTTGGCCTTTCCCAACTTTATTTCCATACTCCCAATAACACAGCTGTATTTTCCTGCATGCATCATAAGTTATATTGACTCATAAAATCCTTCCCACCGTAGCTTGGCTGGCGCCACAGCACGTGCGACCTATAATTTTCGATCGATGAAGTTGGCTGCAGCAAACCCACCGATCCATCCACTCATCCACCCATCCATCCATCCATGAGAAGATTGAAAATGATGCTTGGTAATGTTTAAGGGCAGCCTTGATTGTAGGAAAAGCAGTTTTGATGGGGGAAATCTGGAGGTGTCGTGTGAATCACAACAATTATTTTCACCCCTTCTCCGGGTGAATGTGGCACGTGCGGCAAAATGTTTGAACTGCCGAACTTGGAGATTGTCTTGGCTACACCGTGGTGTCGGTTTGGTGTCAATCGGTCCATTGGTTCGCGAGCTATGTCGGTTGAAACCGAGCCGATTCGGCGCACTCAAATTTATCATTCGGACGTAAAAATTCCAGTTTCACACGCTAAACCAATTGGCGACAGAGGATTTCGGCGCAGCCCGTTGTCCCATCACATCGGTGTCGCTCACGTGCAACTTGCCGATCCAATCGCACTGAAATTGCGCCCAAAAGGTAGCCAACACCGTGGGTTTTTACGTGGTGCGACACATCCCTCGTTCCCTGCGACGTGAGCCGAGCCGGGCGCCAATACGTGCCGGGCGCGTTTTTCGTCCGAAGATGCTGAGCCACATGTTAGACAGGAGTGATGATGTCGAGCGAATCCTCAGCGCATGGCACGCGCTACGCTTCGCCCACACCTACAGATTGTACATGCTCGGACAGCCCGATGACGGGCTACCAGCTCACGAAATTTGATAGCTGTGGCATGCGCCGCTCACAGCTGGGGGTGCCCAACTCAAAGCAGATGCACCCGCCTGACGGTCGCACTGTACAGCGCACCCGGCCGCCGACCACAAATCCACGCAGTTCCCTATCGGGCGTGTGTTTCCACGAGGTTTCATATTCGTATTCGGGCGACTTGTGGTATTGCTATGGCCTGGCTAACTGATGTCAACATGACCCCAGTTGACAGCACGTGGCACGTGTCCACGTGATCCGCGCGACCCGAAACCACCACCATAATCTGCCCGCCGAACCGGCGCACCACGTGTGAAAATTTGAGCGAAATTCGCCCGGCCGTTCTTGCGCAGCATACGATGAAACGGCACGTACACGCATACAAACATTTCTCGACTAGTTAGGAAAACCGACCGCCATGTATTACATAGCCGATAGAAACTTCTCGTGACAAAGTCACTCCAAATTATATCCACGATTTTGAATCGAGTCTAACCACTTTATGAGTTTATGACTTTATAAATGCGCCAATGAAACGCGACAGCAGTGCCGGAACACAGACGAGGCGGGCGTCAGTTCCATTTGCCCACCCCGTAGCATTCGGCGGAGCAAGAGTAAACGGCAAGCATTGATGCTATCTTTCAAGAAACGCTGTGTTGTGCGGGAGCGCCGTCGTACAGGCCCAGCCATGTCCAAATCGTGTTTATTGTGTAGATGCACCGTCGTGCGGTGTTTAGTGTGGGACGCCGTCGTACAAGCCCAATTATTATGTAGACACACCGTCGTACCGTGTTTGGTGTGGGAGGGTCGTCGTACAGGCCAAACACTGCCCGTGCCGTGTTTGGTGTGGGACAGTGATACATTATTTGTGAAATAGGGTGGAATATACCACGAAATGAACACTAAATCTACATCCTTCCCAAACAAATGTTGACGTCGCGCTTCCTGATGCGTGTTTGTGAAGTCTCCATGTCGTGTTTCTAACAGTATTCCATTTATGAGCATTGTGCTTGTCCTCACCATGATGGATCCGGTCGCGAAAGCGAACATCCCGTAGCGCAATTTCAGACAAAGGGATTACCCATGAATGTGCTGCTGTTCAGTACCAGTTTATATCATGAATATTTGCATCGTCATCGTTGAATCGTTATCCCCAAACCATCTCTCAAAGCATGCAAAATAGGCACAGTCATGTGCACTCACGCAGTTGTTTGAAAACTGGATTTGAAGGACTTGACAACTATTTTAAACAGCATTGTTCCATGGTGCGTTCGACATCCCGCTGTCTCGTGACATTTCGACATTTCGACATTGTCATTTGACATTGCCATTCGACATTGTCATTCGACATTTCGACATCCCGCTGTCTCGTGTCGACATCTCAAACCTAACGAGAAATCATTATTTTAGCACTGGTGTGGGAGCACCGCCGTACAGGCAGAACCCTGGCCGCGTCGACCAGCCGCCGACCAGCGAGTCGGTGGTGGTGCTCACGGTGGTGCTCACGGTGGTGGTGCTCCTTCGACAGCTCCGATGGCCAGTAATTGAGCCAGCAGCATGACATGCGAGTCAATCGGATCGGCCGAATCAATCACACCAAACCAATCAACCACATCAATCGAATCAATGACATCAATATAATGAATGACGCCAATATAAGCAATCACATCAATCGAATCAATCGCATCAATCGGAGCAACCATGTCGATCGAATCGAGCACATCGAAACATGTTGTCAATGGCGTGTTGGTGAGGTACCCTGGTGTCCTGTTGGCGTGTTGGTGGGCCGTGTTGGCGTTCTGCTGTCCGTCAGATCTCACCACAAATGCGAGCACATGAACATGACGTCACTGTGACCGTTATTGCACGTCACTGCGTGATGACGCCACTGAGCGATGGTGTCACGGTGACCGTTATTTGACGTCACTCAATGATGATGCCACTGAGCGATGGTGTCACGGTGACCGTTATTTGACGTCACTCAGTGATGATGCCATTGAGCGATGGTGTCACGGTGACCGTTATTTGACGTCACTCAGTGATGATGCCATTGAGCGATGGTGTCACGGTGACCGTTATTTGACGTCACTCGGTGATGATGCCACTGAGCGATGGTGTCACGGTGACCGTGATTAGATCATTAGTTCATGGCATATGTTTTTGGAAGCACTGACCTAGACCAGGTCAAAGCACCCCTGGGTGTGTTCGAGATTTCGCGGGGAGCACGAGACCACGGGTGACCGGGTGACCTGATCTGCTTCGACGACCGCGATCGTCCTACAGCTTGCTGTGACACGTTCGGAATATTGTGTCACCTTTAGCATTTCTGCTGCGCGTGTTCTGCATGCGTGCGTGAGCTGTGCTGCAATGTGTGCATGCATGCACGTGGTGCAGCCAGACGAAGGGCGGTGAGGCGCGGCAGCCGACTGGACAGCGGCTGTGTTTCAGGTCGCCGGCCGCCGGGAATGGCGGTGTGTCCGGTGTCGGGTCAGTGTCCGGTGTCGGGTCAGTGTCCGGTGTCGGGTCACCAGGCAGTGTACGGTGTCGGGTCACCAGGCAGTGTCCGGTGTCGGGTCACCAGGCAGTGTCCGGTGTCGGGTCACCAGGCAGTGTCCGGTGTCGGGTCACCAGGCAGTGTCCGGTGCCGGGTCACCAGGCAGTGTCCGGTGTCGGGTCAGTGTCCGGTGTCGGGTCAGTGTCCGGTGTCGGGTCACCAGGCAGTGTACGGTGCCGGGTCACCAGGCAGTGTCCGGTGCCGGGTCACCAGGCAGTGTCCGGTGTCGGGTCACCAGGCAGTGTCCGGTGTCGGGTCACCAGGCAGTGTCCGGTGTCGGGTCAGTGTCCGGTGTCGGGTCAGTGTCCGGTGTCGGGTCAGTGTCCGGTGTCGGGTCAGTGTCCGGTGTCGGGCCACCAGACAGTGTCCGGTGTCGGGTCACCAGGCAGTGTCCGGTGCCGGGTCACCAGGCAGTGTCCGGTGTCTGGTCACCAGGCAGTGTCCGGTGCCGGGTCACCAGGCAGTGTACGGTGTCGGGTCACCAGGCAGTGTCCGGTGCCGGGTCACCAGGCAGTGTCCGGTGCCGGGTCACCAGGCAGTGTCCGGTGCCGGGTCACCAGACAGTATCCGGTGCCGGGTCACCAGGCAGTGTCCGGTGTCTGGTCACCAGGCAGTGTCCGGTGCCGGGTCACCAGGCAGTGTCCGGTGCCGGGTCACCAGGCAGTGTCCGGTGCCGGGTCACCAGGCAGTGTCTGGTGTCGGGTCACCAGGCAGTGTCCGATGTCGGGTCACCAGGCAGTGTCCGGTGTCTGGTCACCAGACAGTGTCCGGTGCCGGGTCACCAGGCAGTGTCCGGTGCCGGGTCACCAGGCAGTGTCCGGTGTCGGGTCACCAGGCAGTGTCCGGTGCCGGGTCACCAGGCAGTGTCCGGTGTCTGGTCACCAGACAGTATCCGGTGCCGGGTCACCAGGCAGTGTCCGGTGCCGGGTCACCAGGCAGTGTCCGGTGTCTGGTCACCAGGCAGTGTCCGGTGTCGGGTCACCAGGCAGTGTCCGGTGTCGGGTCACCAGGCAGTGTCCGGTGCCGGGTCACCAGGCAGTGTCCGGTGTCGGGTCACCAGGCAGTGTCCGGTGTCGGGTCACCAGACAATATCCGGTGTCGGGTCAGTGTCCGGTGCCGGGTCACCAGGCAGTGTCCGGTGTCGGGTCACCAGGCAGTGTCCGGTGTCGGGTCACCAGGCAGTGTCCGGTGTCGGGTCACCAGGCAGTGTACGGTGTCGGGTCACCAGGCAGTGTCCGGTGTCTGGTCACCAGACAGTGTCCGGTGTCGGGTCACCAGACAGTGTCCGGTGTCGGGTCACCAGGCAGTGTACGGTGTCGGGTCAGTGTCCGATGTCGGGTCACCAGGCAGTGTACGGTGTCGGGTCACCAGGCAGTGTCCGGTGTCTGGTCACCAGACAGTATCCGGTATCGGGTCACCAGGCAGTGTCCGGTGTCGGGTCACCAGGCAGTGTCCGGTGTCGGGTCAGTGTCCGGTGCCGGGTCACCAGGCAGTGTCCGGTGTCGGGTCACCAGGCAGTGTACGGTGTCTGGTCACCAGACAGTGTCCGGTGCCGGGTCACCAGGCAGTGTCCGGTGCCGGGTCACCAGGCAGTGTCCGGTGTCGGGTCACCAGGCAGTGTCCGGTGTCGGGTCACCAGACAGTGTCCGGTGTCGGGTCACCAGGCAGTGTACGGTGTCGGGTCACCAGGCAGTGTACGGTGTCTGGTCACCAGACAGTGTCCGGTGTCGGGTCACCAGACAGTGTACGGTGCCGGGTCCCCAGGCAGTGTCCGGTGTCGGGTCACCAGACAGTGTCCGGTGTCTGGTCACCAGGCAGTGTCCGGTGTCGGGTCACCAGACAGTGTCCGATGTCGGGTCACCAGGCAGTGTCCGGTGTCGGGTCACCAGGCAGTGTCCGGTGTCGGGTCACCAGGCAGTGTCCGGTGTTTGGTCACCGGGCAGTGTCCGGTGTCTGGTCACCAGGCAGTGTCCGGTGCCGGGTCACCAGGCAGTGTCCGGTGCCGGGTCACCAGACAGTGTCCGGTGTCGGGTCACCAGGCAGTGTCCGGTGTCGGGTCACCAGACAGTGTCCGGTGTCGGGTCAGTGTCCGGTGTCGGGCCACCAGACAGTGTCCGGTGTCGGGTCACCAGACAGTATCCGGTGCCGGGTCACCAGACAGTGTACGGTGTCGGGTCACCAGGCAGTGTCCGGTGTCGGGTCACCAGACAGTATCCGGTGCCGGGTCACCAGACAGTGTACGGTGTCGGGTCACCAGGCAGTGTCCGGTGTCGGGTCACCAGACAGTGTCCGGTTCCGGGTCACCAGGCAGTGTCTGGTGTCGGGTCACCAGACAGTGTCCGATGTCGGGTCACCAGGCAGTGTCCGGTGTCTGGTCACCAGGCAGTGTACGGTGCCGGGTCACCAGACAGTATCCGGTTCCGGGTCACCAGGCAGTGTCCGGTGCCGGGTCACCAGGCAGTGTCCGGTGCCGGGTCACCAGGCAGTGTCCGGTGCCGGGTCACCAGGCAGTGTCCGGTGCCGGGTCACCAGGCAGTGTCCGGTGCCGGGTCACCAGGCAGTGTCCGGTGCCGGGTCACCAGGCAGTGTACGGTGCCGGGTCACCAGACAGTGTCCGGTGCCGGGTCACCAGACAGTGTCCGATGTCGGGTCACCAGGCAGTGTCCGGTGCCGGGTCACCAGGCAGTGTCCGGTGCCGGATCACCAGGCAGTGTCCGGTGCCGGGTCACCAGGCAGTGTCCGGTGCCGGGTCACCAGGCAGTGTACGGTGTCGGGTCACCAGACAGTGTCCGGTGCCGGGTCACCAGGCAGTGTCCGGTGCCGGGTCACCAGGCAGTGTCCGGTGCCGGGTCACCAGGCAGTGTCCGGTGCCGGGTCACCAGGCAGTGTACGGTGTCGGGTCACCAGACAGTGTCCGATGTCGGGTCACCAGGCAGTGTCCGATGTCGGGTCACCAGGCAGTGTCCGGTGCCGGGTCACCAGGCAGTGTCCGGTGCCGGATCACCAGGCAGTGTCCGGTGCCGGGTCACCAGGCAGTGTCCGGTGCCGGGTCACCAGGCAGTGTACGGTGTCGGGTCACCAGACAGTGTCCGGTGCCGGGTCACCAGGCAGTGTCCGGTGCCGGGTCACCAGGCAGTGTCCGGTGCCGGGTCACCAGGCAGTGTCCGGTGCCGGGTCACCAGGCAGTGTACGGTGTCGGGTCACCAGACAGTGTCCGATGTCGGGTCACCAGGCAGTGTCCGGTGCCGAGTCACCAGACAGTGTCCGATGTCGGGTCACCAGGCAGTGTCCGGTGCCGGGTCACCAGACAGTGTCCGATGTCGGGTCACCAGGCAGTGTCCGGTGTCGGGTCACCAGGCAGTGTCCGGTGCCGGGTCACCAGACAGTGTCCGATGTCGGGTCACCAGGCAGTGTCCGGTGCCGGGTCACCAGACAGTGTCCGATGTCGGGTCACCAGGCAGTGTCCGGTGTCGGGTCACCAGACAGTGTCCGATGTCGGGTCACCAGGCAGTGTCCGGTGCCGGGTCACCAGACAGTGTCCGGTGTCGGGTCACCAGGCAGTGTCCGGTGTCGGGTCACCAGGCAGTGTCCGGTGCCGGGTCACCAGACAGTGTCCGATGTCGGGTCACCAGACAGTGTCCGATGTCGGGTCACCAGGCAGTGTCCGGTGTCGGGTCACCAGGCAGTGTCCGGTGCCGGGTCACCAGGCAGTGTCCGGTGCCGGGTCACCAGGCAGTGTACGGTGTCGGGTCACCAGACAGTGTACGGTGTCGGGTCACCAGGCAGTGTACGGTGTCGGGTCACCAGGCAGTGTACGGTGTCGGGTCACCAGGCAGTGTACGGTGTCTGGTCACCAGACAGTGTCCGGTGTCGGGTCACCAGGCAGTGTACGGTGTCGGGTCACCAGGCAGTGTACGGTGTCGGGTCACCAGGCAGTGTACGGTGTCTGGTCACCAGACAGTGTACGGTGTCGGGTCACCAGGCAGTGTCCGGTGTCGGGTCACCAGACAGTGTACGGTGCCGGGTCCCCAGGCAGTGTCCGGTGTCGGGTCACCAGGCAGTGTCCGGTGTCGGGTCACCAGGCAGTGTCCGGTGTCGGGTCACCAGACAGTGTACGGTGCCGGGTCACCAGGCAGTGTCCGGTGTCGGGTCACCAGACAGTGTACGGTGCCGGGTCACCAGGCAGTGTCCGGTGTCGGGTCACCAGACAGTGTCCGGTGTCGGGTCACCAGGCAGTGTCCGGTGTCGGGTCACCAGACAGTATCCGGTGTCGGGTCACCAGGCAGTGTCCGGTGTCTGGTCACCAGACAGTGTCCGGTGTCGGGTCACCAGGCAGTGTCCGGTGTCGGGTCACCAGACAGTGTCCGGTGTCGGGTCACCAGGCAGTGTCCGGTGTCGGGTCACCAGACAGTGTCCGGTGTCGGGTCAGTGTCCGGTGTCGGGTCACCAGACAGTGTCCGGTGTCGGGTCACCAGACAGTATCCGGTGCCGGGTCACCAGGCAGTGTCCGGTGCCGGGTCACCAGGCAGTGTCCGGTGCCGGGTCACCAGGCAGTGTCCGTGCCGGGTCACCAGGCAGTGTCCGGTGCCGGGTCACCAGGCAGTGTCGGTGCCGGGTCACCAGACAGTGTCCGGTGCCGGGTCACCAGACAGTGTCCGATGTCGGGTCACCAGGCAGTGTCCGGTGCCGGGTCACCAGGCAGTGTCCGTGCCGGATCACCAGGCAGTGTCGTGCCGGGTCACCAGGCAGTGTCCGGTGCCGGGTCACCAGGCAGTGTACGGTGTCGGGTCACCAGACAGTGTCCGGTGCCGGGTCACCAGGCAGTGTCCGGTGCCGGGTCACCAGGCAGTGTCCGGTGCCGGGTCACCAGGCAGTGTCCGGTGCCGGGTCACCAGGCAGTGTCCGGTGCCGGGTCACCAGACAGTGTCCGGTGCCGGGTCACCAGGCAGTGTCCGGTGCCGGGTCACCAGGCAGTGTCCGGTGCCGGGTCACCAGGCAGTGTCCGGTGCCGGGTCACCAGGCAGTGTCGGTCGGGTCACCAGACAGTGTCCGGTGTCGGGTCACCAGGCAGTGTCCGGTGCCGGGTCACCAGACAGTGTCCGATGTCGGGTCACCAGGCAGTGTCCGGTGCCGGGTCACCAGACAGTGTCCGATGTCGGGTCACCAGGCAGTGTCCGGTGTCGGGTCACCAGGCAGTGTCCGGTGCCGGGTCACCAGACAGTGTCCGATGTCGGGTCACCAGGCAGTGTCCGGTGCCGGGTCACCAGACAGTGTCCGATGTCGGGTCACCAGGCAGTGTCCGGTGTCGGGTCACCAGACAGTGTCCGATGTCGGGTCACCAGGCAGTGTCCGGTGCCGGGTCACCAGACAGTGTCCGATGTCGGGTCACCAGGCAGTGTCCGGTGTCGGGTCACCAGGCAGTGTCCGGTGTCGGGTCACCAGTGTCGGTGTCGGGTCAAGACAGTGTCCGGTGTCGGGTCACCAGGCAGTGTCCGGTGTCGGGTCACCAGGCAGTGTCCGGTGTCGGGTCACCAGGCAGTGTCCGGTGTCGGGTCACCAGACAGTGTCCGGTGTCGGGTCACCAGGCAGTGTCCGGTGTCGGGTCACCAGGCAGTGTCCGGTGTCGGGTCACCAGGCAGTGTCCGGTGTCGGGTCACCAGGCAGTGTCCGGTGTCGGGTCACCAGACAGTGTCCGGTGTCGGGTCACCAGGCAGTGTCCGGTGTCGGGTCACCAGGCAGTGTCCGGTGTCGGGTCACCAGGCAGTGTCCGGTGTCGGGTCACCAGACAGTGTCCGGTGTCGGGTCACCAGGCAGTGTCCGGTGTCGGGTCACCAGGCAGTGTCCGGTGTCGGTCACCAGCAGTGTCCGGTGTCGGGTCACCAGGCAGTGTCCGGTGTCCGGGTCAGCGGGTGTCGGTGCCGGGTCACCAGGCAGTGTCCGGTGTCGGGTCACCAGCAGTGTCCGGTGTCGGGTCACCAGACAGTGTCCGGTGTCGGGTCACCAGGCAGTGTCCGGTGTCGGGTCACCAGGCAGTGTCCGGTGTCGGGTCACCAGACAGTATCCGGTGTCGGGTCACCAGGCAGTGTCCGGTGTCGGGTCACCAGGCAGTGTCCGGTGTCTGGTCACCAGACAGTGTCCGGTGTCGGGTCACCAGGCAGTGTCCGGTGTCGGGTCACCAGACAGTGTCCGGTGTCGGGTCACCAGACAGTGTCCGTGTCGTGGTGTCGGGTCACCAGACAGTGTCCGGTGTCGGGTCACCAGACAGTATCCGGTGCGGGTCACCAGACAGTGTCGGCACCAGGCAGTGTCCGTGTCGGGTCACGTTCGGGTCACCAGGCAGTGTCCGGTGTCGGGTCACCAGGCAGTGTCCGGTGTCGGTCACCAGTGCCGGGTCACCAGACAGTGTCCGGTGTCGGGTCACCAGACAGTGTCCGGTGTCGGGTCAGTGTCCGGTGCACAGACAGTGTCCGGTGTCGGGTCACCAGACAGTGTCCGGTGCTGGTCACCAGACAGTATCCGGTCGGGTCACCAGGCAGTGTCCGGTGCCGGGTCACCAGGCAGTGTCCGGTGTCGGGTCACCAGGCAGTGTCCGGTGTCTGGTCACCAGGCAGTGTCCGGTGTCGGGTCACCAGGCAGTGTCCGGTGTCGGGTCACCAGGCAGTGTCCGGTGTCGGGTCACCAGACAGTGTCCGGTGTCGGGTCACCAGGCAGTGTCCGGTGTCGGGTCAGTGTCCGGCGGTACCAGGCAGTGTCCGGTGTCGGGTCACCAGACAGTGTCGGGTCAGGCGTGTCGGGTCACCAGGCAGTGTCCGGTGTCGGGTCACCAGACAGTGTCCGGTGTCGGGTCACCAGGCAGTGTCCGGTGTCGGGTCACCAGGCAGTGTCGGGTCGGTGTCCGGGGTCACCAGGCAGTGTCGGTGTCGGGTCACCAGGCAGTGTCGGGCCGGGTCACCAGGTGTCCGGTGTCGGGTCACCAGGCAGTGTCCGGTGTCGGGTCACCAGGCAGTGTCCGGTGCCGGGTCACCAGACAGTGTCCGGTGTCGGGTCACCAGGCAGTGTCCGGTGTCGGGTCACCAGACAGTGTCCGGTGTCGGGTCACCAGGCAGTGTCCGGTGTCGGGTCACCAGGCAGTGTCCGGTGTCGGGTCACCAGGCAGTGTCCGGTGTCTCGGGTCACCAGGCAGTGTCCGGTGTCGGGTCACCAGACAGTGTCCGGTGTCGGGTCACCAGGCAGTGTCCGGTGTCTGGTCACCAGACAGTATCCGGTTCCGGGTCACCAGGCAGTGTACGGTGTCACCAGGCAGTGTCCGGTGTCGGGTCACCAGGCAGTGTACGGTGTCGGGTCACCAGGCAGTGTCCGGTGTCGTTGGTGTCGGGTCACCAGAGTGTCCGGTGTCGGGTCACCAGACAGTGTCCGGTGTCGGGTCACCAGACAGTGTCCGGTGCCGGGTCACCAGGAGTGTCCGGTGTCGGGTCACCAGGGGGTCAAGGAGTGTGGTGTCCAGACAGTGTCCGGTGCCGGGTCACCAGGCAGTGTCGGTGTCGGGTCACCAGGCAGTGTCCGGTGTCGGGTCACCAGGCGTGTCCGGTGTCTGGTCACCAGACAGTGTCCGGTTCCGGGTCACCAGGCAGTGTCCGGTGTCGGGTCACTAGACAGTGTCCGGTGCCGGGTCACCAGGCAGTGTCCGGTGTCGGGTCACCAGACAGTGTCCAGTGTCCGGTGCCGGGTCACCAGGCAGTGTCCGGTGTCACCAGACAGTATCCGGGCCGGGTCACCAGACAGTGTACGGTGTCGGGTCACCAGGCAGTGTCCGGTGTCGGGTCACCAGGCAGTGTGTGTCCGGGTCCGGGTCACCAGACAGTGTCCGGTGTCGGGTCACCAGGCAGTGTACGGTGTCGGG
Source organism: Ashinkailepas kermadecensis (assembly GCA_034440615.1). Lineage (NCBI taxonomy): Eukaryota > Metazoa > Arthropoda > Thecostraca > Neolepadidae > Ashinkailepas > Ashinkailepas kermadecensis. Next base: position 273,348 of record JAOTOM010004752.1, on the reverse strand, counting down.
TCACCAGGCAGTGTCCGGTGTCGGGTCACCAGGCAGTGTCCGGTGTCTGGTCACCAGACAGTATCCGGTTCCGGGTCACCAGGCAGTGTCCGGTGTCGGGTCACCAGGCAGTGTCCGGTGCCGGGTCACCAGGCAGTGTCCGGTGTCGGGTCACCAGGCAGTGTCCGGTGTCGGGTCACCAGGCAGTGTCCGGTGTCGGGTCACCAGACAGTGTCCGGTGTCGGGTCACCAGGCAGTGTCTGGTGTCGGGTCACCAGGCAGTGTCCGGTGTCGGGTCACCAGACAGTGTCCGGTGCCGGGTCACCAGACAGTGTCCGGTGCCGGGTCACCAGACAGTGTCCGGTGTCGGGTCACCAGGCAGTGTCCGGTGTCGGGTCACCAGGCAGTGTCCGGTGTCGGGTCACCAGGCAGTATCCGGTGCCGGGTCACCAGGCAGTGTCCGGTGCCGGGTCACCAGGCAGCGACGCGGTCTGGCAGTGACCCCGGCACGGCTCGATGCAAATGCTCCTCTTTAGGTCGACTACTTCGCCGGCAAGTGTTCCATTTAGGAGAAGTTGCCGGCGACGAGGTCGGCCCGTTTCTCCGTCAGCCAGCAGAGATGTCAGGGATGGTGTTTCCCCCCCCCCCCCCATACACACACAGGCGCTCTGTCAGCTGGATCCCGTGCTGGATCATCTGTGGGGGGGGGATTGTTGGTGGTCTGTGACTGAACAACGTGTTGGTTGGTTATTAGTTATTGGTTACACGACGCGTTGACGGTTAAGTTACACAGCGTCGCCAATCTCTGATGCCGATTGGAGTCAGGTCAGAGTAGTGTCAGGTGGAACCGGAGCTCACCACCTTCCGGTTGCGAGACGGACACCTTGCACCTGAACTACCCGTCACTGAGCCCTGGACGACGCATCTACGCCCTGGACGTCGCGCGCAGACGTAATGCCGATTTATACCGCGGGACGTATGTGCCCGGCGGACTTCCTATTGAGCATCGTTTGAACGGCATACCGTTGATACCGTTAGACGATGCTACCGGCATACCGGCATACCGGCATACCGGCAGCGTCGGACGATAGCTCGTCCCACCACCTCAAATGACCCGGTCGATCAAATCACGGCTGGGAACTGGTATCGTGTGGAGCCTGCCGGCGGCAAACCAAACGATGGCCTCTCAAGTCTGCATGGCTGGCAGCAGGTTTAAAAGGTCACGGCTCCGCCTTCGATCATATCTCGCATCGGTTACACGATTCGCTTCCAGCCAGGCTCGTGAGAGGCTCTCCACGAAAGATGCTTTTGCATACATTATTACATTGCTCATACCATAAAGCAGAGAGTAAACTAGGTATAGTAAGCAAAATATGATAAAGTAGATGGTAGGGATGGTTGACTCTGGCATTCGCGAAGCGAGTCTGGACAGCTCAGAATCATAAGTCTCCCAAGATACACATCCATCTGCACGCGCACCTCCTCATCGATCTTATTCCTCTCTGAATAGGAACACCATGCTGTTCAATCGCCTGCATCGGCATTTAAGCACATAGTCTTGTGATGTCAGTCTAGTTATATTCTTAGTCTTGTGATGATGCCTCAACCAATGGGAGTACAGGAAGTTGTTTAAGTGCGTCTTGCGATGACGTCTCAGCCAATAGGAGTACAGGAAGTTGTTTGGATGCGTCTTGCGATGACGTCTCAGCCAATAGGAGTACAGGAAGTTGCACAGGTGCGTCGTGTGTGCCAAGGACAGACACGTAGCAACGATTCAGAGTGTCCGAATTTGACGCATTTCAGTTTCAATTTCAGTACGCGCAGTTTCAGTGTTCCATAGCCGTGAGTACGCGCTGCCCGCTGCTCGGATTTGGATGTGAAATGCAGTCGATGTGTTCCTCGTGGACGCAGCACAGGCACGATTATTGATGTGCATAAATGACCGGGAAGGTAAAGGGCACGTTTCTTCCAATTGCAAGCGAGTAGCTTAGTTTCATTTCAATTGCATTCATTCAGTTGACTTTCGTTTGCGAACCACGAGGCCTGCCACCAACAGAGCACATAATTAGATGCGCCACAATTGGAACCGATCGGATGCGTCGCTCCGCAGTTGGGACCGACAAACCTTGGACGGCCGAGCACATTCACGCGCCACAGAGCCGGCGCGGCCGCGACGACAAACGACGGCAGTAGTATGACGTCAGCGAACAAAAACCACGACGCACTGTCCGACGCGAAAGACGCACGGAGCGCAAAAAACGTGCAGGCGCGTGGTCCGGCCACCAGCAGATCCTCCGGCCGCCCAACCCAGCCGGCGTCTGCCGAGCGGGCTCCGGGTCGGCTCGTGCTGCATCACGGAGGAGGGGGGGGGGGGGCACCACCGTGCGTGCTCTGAGTCGGGCGCCGGACACGAGTGTGAGCCGGCTGTCCGTGGTGCGTGCGGCCGGCCAGCCCGACGACCTGCAGCCGCCGATCCGACTGGTCGCGCCGACTGTCGCCGGATCAGCTGGCGGTTGTGTGGGTCGCGACGCCGGCGGGGGCCGCGGTCGGTCGGCCGGCCGCACCACAGGCATGTGGATGTCACCGGCGTGTGCGCCGCCACCGCCGCCCCCGCCCCCGCCCCCGCCCCCGCCCCCGCCCGCCGTCCGCCGCAACCGCCGCCCCCCGTCCGCCGTCCGCCGCCCGCCGCCCAGCCATATTGATTACACGCGCCCAGGTGTGCCGTCCAACTTGCCGGGTCCAGCGCGACATGCCGGCGCGCGAGCGGTGCTGTACCGGCCGCAGGCAGTCGCTGGTCACTGGTCACTGGTCGCTGACTAGTGGTAGCTGGTCACTGGACAGTGGTCACTGACTAGTGGTAGCTTGCCAGTGGATAGTAGTCACTGGTCACTGGTCACTGGTTACTGGTCACTGGTCACTGGTCACTGGACAGTGGTCACTGACTAGTGGTAGCTGGCCAGTGGATAGTAGTCACTGGTCACTGGTCACTGGTCGCTGATTAGTGGTAGCTGGTCACTGGACAGTAGTCACTGGTCACTGGTCACTGATCGCTGGTCACTGGTCACTGGTCACTGATAATTGACCACCTGTCACTGGTCACTGATCACTGGTAGCTGGCTACTGGACAGTGGTCATCGGTCACTGGTCACTGGCCACTGATCAGTGACCGCCGATGTCTGACACTAGCGGCGTTGGCTCGATCCAGGAAGTCGACTCTCAGCTGCCCCAGTATGCCGAGCTCTAGCTAATCAGAACATGGGATGGGAATTCAACGGATCTCGGGAAGGAACAGAGCTTCACTTGTCTTCGCCGGTGCAGTTTGTTCGGAAGAGAAAGATGGCCGTTGTCTCCACTGTAACCAATGCCTGCGAAGGGTTGCGCATGGTTTGTGCGGCAGAGAAGCGTATTGGCCGTCTGCTTGTTTGGTGGACATCGTCACCATGCATCAGATGACGTCACTGAGTAAGGCGTGTCTTATTGGCGGCTTGTTCGTGCGGTATACATTGTCACCACCCACCCATCAGATGACATCAGATGACTCACTGTCACTGGGTAAGACACCTGTGCCCGGCGTGCTGCTGCGACAAATTAAAAGGCATTGTTATGACGAATTTCGCAGGCTCTAGCTGTCCAATTTCCGACGAGCCACAACACGTGCGTGTTTCCACATAAGTCTTCGGCTGGGAATTTGCAAGGGCTGCTTGTTTCCCAACACACCTGTAGGTGATCACAGCGGAGCTATGTGTAGTACCGCTTTATTTTCCCCACTGAAGCCGTCGGCTAGCGTGAAACCCAACGACCTTTACAACAACCGACTCTGGCATTCAAGTCGGGTGAAAATTCGACGCTAACTATTGGAATGCATTAAGTTGGACTTCTTGGCTTGCAACTCTGATCACTGACCTATCGATCTCAGCTGACGGCAGGGCGAACAACAAGGTGGCCGTGAAGCAAGCAGAAATGCTGCCCACCTCGACTTACGCCCTTAAAAAAAGCTTGTCAGCTGTCACGTGACTCCATCATCCGCAGCCAACCAGAAACTGGAAACAGCAGCTGAAGCAGCAACTGAAACAGCAACGAAGCAACAATTGAGCAGCAACTGAAGCAGCCACTGGTGCAGCAACTGGGCAGCAGCTGAAGCAGCAAGTGAAGCAGCACCTGAAGCAGCAGGTGAAACAACAACCAAGGAACAATTGAGCGGCAACTGAAGCAACAACTGAAGCAGCAACCAAGCAGCAGCTGAAGCAGGAAGTGAAGCAGAGCACCTGACGCAGCAGCATACACAGCAACCGAAGCAGCAACTGAAGCAACTGGACCCGCCACCGGCGTGGATGTCGCCGCTGGCATGGATGTCGCCGCTGGCATGGATATCGGCACTGGCATGAATGTCTGCACGGTTACCCCGTCGCTATCATTGACGAGGGGTTCATGAGGAATTCGCGGCTGCTTCAACCGTTCACGCGCCGCATTGTTCTTCATCTGCTGCATGATGAGGTGGATCAAGTGGCCAGATGACTCTTTTTGCAATGTTCCGTTGTCGAAATTGAATGTCTCTAGAATCAAACTGAGGGTGCCGAATTAACTATGATTGATGCTTTGATAAGACGCAACAACTTTGCCTTGGCACAATGATCAAGCGCTCCTGTCTGACGAGCGCCTAGCGATGAAGCGTTTCTTATTCAATAATTTAGCTTCCCAAAGCATTCTTTGCCCGTTCAAATCCTTTGCAACCAAGTACAAAACTTCTGCACAGGGCAGTAAATTAGAAAAATTATAAATGTTGACCGTGGTTACTGAACTCCCCACCACAGTACCGTGATAGCCTCAGCTCCATTGGACACATTCAGGAGGATCAGAGAGCATCCGTCTTGCTTTCTGCTGGCTCGTGACGTCACCAGACCGTCCTCTGACGTCACCGGTCCACTTCTGCCATCAGCGACTTCGATTCAGTACCTGGCTTGATATACAAAATCAGCAAGAGCCTTGAACTCAGTGGCGGCGCGGCCATCCAGGAACTTTAGACATTGCTTAACCTGGTTTTAGCGACAAGGTGTTTTCATCACTCCCTGTGCTTCTCAATGATCAATTTAACCATGTACGTATCAGTTTAATTTCTGATCATGAACCATTCCCGTGCTTAATTTGCTGGAGAAAAGGACGAAAATTTGCTGTTCAAAACCATATACATCACTATTGCGCAGCGATTCTTCACTGAGTCTCTCAGCACGCCACACGAACCAAGGCAACATCGAAACTGTCGAAGCTCATCCCTCAGACAGCGCGCTACGGTTGTCATGACGCACTGCGTTGTGGAGACCTGATTGGCTTACTGGGACCAAAAATAATGCAAATCTAGGCAACCACGAGGCTGCCTTACTTGAATTTCTCTCCTTGTGGATCGTTGATGGCTCGTCATACGACCTCTTTGATGACGTGTACTAATATTTGTTTAATTCGTAGCTAATGCAATGACATACTTTAATAATTATTCCCTTTGATTCTTTTTGGCGCTATTTCTCCCGAGTCGAGCACATTTTCTACTCCCAGGGGCCCCATCGGGTGAAAAAATCATTGAGCGGGCGGAAGATGTGCTCAAGCGTCCTGGAGGGACATCTTTTTGGGATGAGTGTGAGGGTGGGTTGGGGGCAGGGGATGGGGCATACCACCGGTTTCCCCCTCGACTCGCCAGTGATATTTAACTTTCCCACTGCAGAGGCTCTGAGCGGACCTCGCATGGGAGTGGACAACCCCAAGAGGTCGAATATTACGGGACGGATTTGCTCGCGGAGAACTGCATTATATTTGTAGTTGCGTGACATGCAGAGAAAATGGAGGCGGAATGAGGCATTTAGTTCGCAAATACATCCCCCATATATTGATCAATTTTTGTCAAGTTCAAGCAAATTGACAGCCAATTGATGGATCTTGCGGCAAGATTGTAAATATTTGGATTTTCAAAATCAGGCATTCGCAGGCTTGGAGGGGGAGGTACTTCACACCCACCCACACCAGTGAATTGTTTCCAGGCCCTGTCGTTCAAAAAGCATGATACTGTACGTTAAGCACGGAATACCATTCATCACCGTGTTGTTTCAACCGGGCATCAATTTGATCGTTTTGGAGGTTTCTGAAACCATGAGGAGAAAAGACATCCATAATGAATAAGCAAACAGCAAATTATTGTTGTGTATAAAACTACGTGACCAAACTGCATTCAAGCATCCGGAGGGATAGCGCAGATGGTGCTCCTTGTGAAAAGCGCACGACGTTGATTCTTCCTACTGCAGTACCTGGTCACTAGACAACTTCACCGAGCGTGCTATTTTGTTTTCCTGCCGATCCTCGTTGTCTTCAGTGACCTACTATTTGCATGTTACCACACTTATCACACTCGTATTGCATGGTTTAGTCATCGTTTTCGATCCTCGAAAGTATTCGATACTGCATAAACTGAGACATATTTTGGCGGATGGAACCCAACGCCGCTTTTAATGCCGTTGCCAGACTGGCCAACGGTATTTCAGATAAAACCATTACAAACCGTCTTGGGGGGGGGATCCTAAAGTCTAACTTGCAAACTAAGCGTTGTACAAGAACGAACGGTGTACCATCGGAAAGCCCTCAATGAATACAGCCCGAAGTCAGCATTACTTTCTACTTAAGGATAGTGTTGAAAATCAGAATGGCGGTGATTGAGTAACGCTTGATTTTTCAAACACTTTTCATGTCTGCATGTTATGGCACCTTAGGTCGTGCAATGTAACTTTGATGCTATTTAGGCCATGCAAACTAGAAGTACGCTTTAAAATAGCAGTGTCTAAATCGGCTTAGCCCACAACGAGCGCGCTTTTGTGACCTTACATCAGGCCACTTGACGGAGGTTAAGCAGTCTTGATAAGGAACTTCACCTGATGCGTCTACATACATATCAAAGTAAAAATTGACGGTAGAAGGACATGCATGCTACAAAATACTAAAATTGTCCCAAAATGACCAAAATTGGCTGTGACCTCAGGCCACTGACCTAACCTCGAACAAAAACTCGAAATATACGGTCTGGAAGCACTGCGCAAATACACTCGCGCACCACGTTTCAATTGCAAATTTATTCAGCTGTATGAGTTACCGATCCTCACAATTTGTTGGAGGTGGTCCTTCTTGACCTGAGCCAGGTCAATGACCTTACATGACCTGAGCTTTTACATTGTCACGTGAGACGCAATAGTGATCAAGGAAAAGGTAGCAAAGGTTTTGCAGCGTAGCGAGCCGGCGTTTCTCCGCTGTCCCGGAAATAAATATATAATAATAAATAATGATAAATTATAATTATAATAAATATAAATAAATATAAATAATAAATAATAAATAATAAATAAATAAATAAATATCGCCGAGACGGAACAGGCTATGCGAGACCATCATAACCCCATGTCATAAAAATCAGTGTAAGCTAGGAAAATGCTAAGATGAAAACCGATTTCCATCGCAAATTTTCGGTGAACACGTTTCGTCTTGGATAGCACGATTTACATCGTAGCATATTTTATATCACACCTTGTGTAATACAGTGTAATATAACCTTTGCTCTAATCCGAAGAGTGCTTGCTGCAGGAGGGGTGTGTAGTTCTTGAAAGTGATCATTATCTTCCTAGCAATGTTTCGAACTGATGTGACTTTTTTGTATTATGACACTTCAGGCACGATTCATAGTTCACAATATCCAGGACTTTTTGTCGATTATGACCCCCGATATAGTCGAATAGTGCCCGGCATGGCACGAATAGTGCCCGTGCTTAACGATGCTAACGTCAATAATTTTGCTGATGAGCACCATGTTCTGTTTTCATGGAGAGGACGAACGAATGACCCTGATTGATGCGAGCAGTCCATTAAAGAGTGATATTGTATCTAAGTAACGTGCCTGCCATGTGTTCCGGGTTATTATATTTCGTAACTATTGTGTGCTATTTCAAAACACAATCAACTTGATGCTAATGTCAGCATTGTTATGTTACACGTTATCACGCTCAGAGTTCCATTGCACAATGCAACCGTTAGTATTCCGAACCATTATGCGGTTGTCATAATAGCGCCATGCCAGGAGCACAGGCTTCGCTTTGATCAAAACAGTCTCTCAGACTCGTCACGGCTACAAGCAGAGCTTATCTGCAGCCTGTCTATTAACAGGATGCGATATAAGCGCTTGATTACACAACTAATCAGGAGAACACCAGGTAAATATTGCCTTTAGCAGCTTGTCGTGACGCTCGAGAGCGTGGCGTGGCGTGGTGCCCAATCTCCGCCAATATCAACACGGTTCCCTGTCGGTACCAACACGACTCCCCGTCAATACCAAACCAGCCCCTGTCGGCATTAACACGGCTCCCTGCCAGTACCAACACGGCTCCCTGTCAGTACCAACACGACTCACTCCCTGGCGGTACCAACACGGTTCCTTGCCGCGGGACTCGTGCTGGGCCTTGTCGCCGTTACACAGCGAAACTCGTTATCCCCCCACCATGCCAGGGCGGTCGTCACGCTTAGTGGTCACACCCGAGCTTAGTGGTCACACCCGAGCTTAGTGGTCACACCCGAGCTCGCTTCCAAATAGTACGTAAACACGAAATCCGAACAAAGCGTCTACGAACTACCAAACTGTAGATTGAACTAATTAGAAGCCTTAAATGTTTATGAAGTAGGGCAATTGCGTTGGTTGACGCCGACGCAGAGTTAGCCAGTTGGCCACTGGTGACACATCTCAGTACCCCGCCTCTGATGTCAATAATGTGTGCTGATGCCGGATGCCTTCCATGGCTCCAGACCGGATCCACATGGTTCACCTCAGCCGCCGGTGGCCGCCTCCGACCTGGAAACACGTCGAACGCATCGCCGACGCGTGAACAGACGCGCGACGCGCGCCGGCGGCCGCCAGCGTCGTCGAAACTCCGCCGCCACCCGGTCTCGAACCCACGCGGTGGCAGCGCGGCGTGCGCGGCCGCCGTGATCGGCCGACGTGACGTCACTGGGAGGTGGCGCGCCAGCGCACGGGACGCTGGCCCGTGCGCGGTGGTCGCGCGCTCCTGTTGCTGTCCGCCCGGCCGGCCCCGGCCGACCGCTGATTACACCAGCTGCTAATTGGGCAGCGCCACGCCACTGGGTCTGCGGCTGGCAGTTGCTGTTGGAGCCCGTCGGTAACAGCGGTAGCACGTGATCACGCGACGTGGCTGGGCGACCTCGAGCGAGTCGGCGGGCTTCTCCGTTTCGACTGCAAACGGGCTTTGTTGATATACGGCCGGCTACGCGTCGCCAAATCGTTATTTAGTGCTGGAGGAAGCAATGCGATCCGAATCGGAACTGTCGTCGGCGATATGCCGTAAAATGTCCAACTACAGGAACTGGGCGGTGCGAGCTGAACACAGAAGATGAACTGCGCGCGAGTGAGCCGCAAGCTCGCGAGCGTTGGCGGGAAAATTGCCGATGCGTCTCCACCCACGAGTCATCCCAGTCGACTTTGAGATATGATATAAGCGTCGTGCACTCCCGGTCCATCATCGTAACACCACATCTATATTTGAAATTCATATGCATAGCAGCACGTCGGGTTGAATACGTCGTGTACAGATGTTGTGCCTGTTCCATGCTAAACATTGCAGACTGGCAGGGCAGACAAAGCATCACAATTTGGCACAGACACGTTGATCCAAGCCCAGAGGCACCCATCGGCACTGTGCACACACGTGTCGTCCAACAATCATACCGAGTTTCCACGGCTCGTGCTTGGTTCAGACCACACCGGCGGACAGGTCACGTAGGAAGGGCCAGGTCATACACCGACGGACAGGTCACACACCGGCGGACAGGTCATACACCGGCGTACAGGTCACATACCAGCGGACAGGTCACATACCAGCGGATAGGTCACACACCAGCGGACAGGTCACACACCGGCGGACAGGTCATACACCGGCGGACAGTTCATACACCGGCGGCCAGGTCACACACCGGCGGACAGGTCATACACCGGCGGACAGGTCACACACCGGAGGACAGGTCATACACCGGCGATCAAGCCACGCACAGGTGGCCAGGCCACGTACGGGCGCAGACGGGAAACCAGTCATGCACCCTGAATAGCATCGATCTTGTGAGTGTTAAGTCGTCACAACGGAAGCCAGACCACTTCACTGGCGGATAAATGGGCCCAACGTGAAATGTGAACTGTGAATTGTGCTCTATTGTTGGCGCCTGGTCAGCCGCAATTATCGTAAAACAGCCTTTGACTTAACATGGGACCCCATGAATTGGAACACGCAAGCATTTCAAACCTCCTCAGCGACCACGTGTAAATCACTCCCAAGCAATTCATGATCCTTCGCTAATGAGTCAGACGGGATCACCTACTGTGATCCGCTACCCGCCGACCAACAACAGACCCAAGTTGTGCACGCGCTTCCACGGGGGATGAGGTTAAGCCACTCTTTGGCCTCTATGCTATCTGCTTAAATGGTCGGAGGTCAGAGGAAGGTCAGCCTTGGTTGTTGGTGCGCGGCCCAAGTGTGCACATCGTTCTCTGTCAGTGGCATATCTTACCGGTGCAGTGTGATGGAGTGATGTGCTGTGCTGTGATGTGATGGAGACTATGATATGATGCAGACTATTATGTGATGTTGGTGATTCCCTGCTGCGTTTTGGCTACACTGACATGGCATGACCGGCTTCCTGTGTTCTTATTGGTCAGACCGGTCCAGACTGGCTAATGCTGGTCTCCATGATACCGTGGTGTCCGGAGATGCTGGTCTCCATGATACAGTAGTGTCACAAATACTGGTCTCCATGACACCGTGGTGTCCGGAGATGCTGGTCTCCATGATACAGTAGTGTCACAAATACTGGTCTCCATGACACCGTGGTGTCCGGAGATGCTGGTCTCCGTGACACCGTGGTGTCCGGAGATGCTGGTCTCCATGATACAGCAGTGTCACAAATACTGGTCTCCATGACACCGTGGTGTCCGGAGATGCTGGTCTCCGTGACACCGTGGTGTCCGGAGATGCTGGTCTCCACGACACCGTGGTGTCCGGAGATGCTGGTCTCCACGACACCGTGGTGTCCGGAGATGCTGGTCTCCGTGACACCGTGGTGTCCGGAGATGCTGGTCTCCGTGACACCGTGGTGTCCGGAGATGCTGGTCTCCGTGACACCGTGGTGTCCGGAGATGCTGGTCTCCACGACACCGTGGTGTCAGTAAATACTGGTCTCCATGACACTGTGATGTCAGTAAATACTGGTCTCCATGACACTGTGATGTCAGTAAATACTGGTCTCCACGACACCGTGGTGTCAGTAAATACTGGTCTCCATGACACTGTGATGTCAGTAAATACTGGTCTCCATGATACAGTAGTGTCACAAATACTGGTGTCAATGATACCGTGGTGTCAACAAATACCGGTGTCAATGATACCGTGATGTCAGTAAATACCGGTTGCCATGACACTGTGGTGTCAGTGAATACTGGTTTACATGATACCGTAGTGTCAGTAAATACTGGTCGTTGTTTGCCTGTGCACATACTCACTTGGCTTTTAGGACAAAAATGGAGAAGTCGACAGAAAAGCAACCTGATTCCAGTGAAAATGCACATTTGGCTTAATGATGAGTATAACCAGAAGACGTTAAGGTAGTTCATTATTTTTTTCGCAAGAAAACTGGAAAGGAAAAAGTAGGATGAACGTTTAAGAGCCTGCCGCACGTTAAGACGAATTCCTTATTCGGCATATTATCACCAAAGCCATGCTTGTCTGAGTCCTCCTGCTGGTGTGTGTCTATCGAGGATAGTTCCGGGAGGCGTGGGTCTGAACTTGTCGGAGTCTTGGTGGTGCGTGTCTACCGAGGATAGTCTCGGGATTCGGGGGAGGCGTGGATCTGAACTTGTCGGAGTCCTCCTGGTGGTGTGTACCTATACCGAGGATATAGTCTCTGGACGCATGGATCTGAAGTGGTCGGGGTCCTGGTGGTGTGTATCTTCCGATGATAGTTTCGGGAGGCGTGGATCTGAACTGGCAACTCTGACGTCACTCTCGCCCGGGGGGGGACCAGGTCGTTTGACCACTCGGCTACACATGCCTTGTTTTCGAACCGTGGTTTCGTGAATTTAACACAGTGGCCCAATTATATATAATTGGTGTTTGTTCAATGTGTGTGATAGACACATATCCACCGTAGTTGTTTTTGAAGTAGTCAATATGAATGCCCTATTTTCCATGAAATTCCACAAATTATGTCATTGTATTTAAATTAACAAACATTGTTAGGATGTGATTCGAATTAACTCGCTCCAATCAATGCACGCATTTGTTTGCAATCCGCGAGGGTCTGTTCACATTCAAAGTCACATACTTGATTAGTTTGCTTTAATTGCATTTACTGCCTGTGTTCTTTTCCATCCTATGAGATTAGAATGCCGGCATTTAGACCAGCATAGGTTGAATGTACTGGACTGAGTTAGTGGCATTGAGTACATGACATACAGACCTGCCACAAATGTGTCTGGGTTTGTTGTCGAATGTGCCCAGCACCCTCCTCCACAGCCGCTTGTCGCGCTGTGCCTTTCAGGCGTGCACCACCTGGAGTTGAGAGGTATTTTCTTAACTCGAAATGCATCTCATATGCGTGGGATTTTGCCTCCAGCCTGCATGCGAAGCGCCAGACCAAACAACTTTTGATAACCTGCAAGGATAATTTGCGCTCCGGTAATACTGCAGGTTCGGCGGACCAAAGGTACATCACATTTTTAGACACATCCAACACAGTCCAAAATAGACGGAGAGAGTCAACTTTATCATTACGTCAAAAGCACGTGGGCAGGCGTCTGACAACTTCAACAACAATAACAAAAACAACAACAACATTATCAACAACAGCAATAGCGAATGGTTCCACGAGTGGCAAAGACTGCATCCTCTTTGGCAATCCACTTCCACTCGACCCACCTAGGATTAGTCATGACCCCCTGTACAATTATAAAATGGTTGGAACTTACCACTCAATAAAATGCACTATGTGTACTACTTTGCGCTTCGGTACAATTTTCATTTAATTTAATTTAATTTAATTTAATTTCATTTCATTTCATTTCATTTCATTTCATTTCATTTCATTCAATATTCTAAGAAGTATCCATACCTGATCTTCTCCGTTCTATTTGACTATATGTCGTATATGGTAACACAAATATGTCACCATTTTCCAAATAGACACTTCCCTACGAAGTAGGCAAGCTATTCGTTATAGTACAAGGCACGAATAGTGCAAAACAAGGCATTTGCCGCACATGTGACCACAATAGGCAGGGCAGGAATTTTGCCAATTTTAACCACAGTCGGCGTTGCTATCTGGCGGCGCGGTACCTGCAACAAATCGTGCGGCCTGGCGGCGCCCCGTCCCCCGGGGAGCGTCTCGGCGCCGCCAGTGTCGCACCGCCGCTGATCCGTCCTGTGCTCACTGTGAAATACGCCCGGCCGTGTCTATTGGTACAGACGGCGAGCAAAGCCGACCGGCGTCTGCCTGTCTATGGAGCCCGGCGCCTGTTGGCTGTCTGTTGAACTCGGCGTCTGTTGCCCGTCTGTGGAGCCAGGCACCTGTTGCCTGTCTATGGAGCCCGGCGCCTGTTGGCTGTCTGTTGAACTCGGCGTCTGTTGCCCGTCTGTGGAGCCAGGCACCTGTTGCCTGTCTATGGAGCCCGGCGCCTGTTGGCTGTCTGTTGAACTCGGCGTCTGTTGCCCGTCTGTGGAGCCAGGCACCTGTTGCCTGTCTATGGAGCCCGGCGCCTGTTGGCTGTCTATTGAACTCGGCGTCTGTTGCCCGTCTGTGGAGCCAGGCACCTGTTGCCTGTCTATGGAGCCCGGCGCCTGTTGGCTGTCTATTGAACTCGGCGTCTGTTGCCCGTCTGTGGAGCCAGGCACCTGTTGCCTGTCTATGGAGCCCGGCGCCTGTTGGCTGTCTATTGAACTCGGCGTCTGTTGCCCGTCTGTGGAGCCAGGCACCTGTTGCCTGTCTATGGAGCCCGGCGCCTGTTGGCTGTCTATTGAACTCGGCGTCTGTTGCCCGTCTATGGAGCCAGGCACCTGTTGGCTGTCTATGGAGCCCGGGGCCTGTTGGGTGTTTATGAAGTCCAACGTCTGATACCTGTCTATGGAGCCCGGCGCCTGTTGCCTGTTTATGGAGCCCGGCATCCGTTGCCTATCTATGGAGCCCGGCGCCTGTTGCCTATCTATGGAGCCCGGCACCTGTTGGGTGTCTATGGAGCCAGGCGCCTGTTGCCTATCTATGAAGCCAGGCGCCTGTTGCCTGTCTATGGAGCCCGGGGCATGGGCTGTGCCCGTCGCGGCGATTTGGTGCCGACTGTGGTCGATGACCTGGTGCGGACAGGGGCCGACCATGCTTTCGATGAATGATTTAATGATCATGGATTACTTCGGAGGAGACCACTGGCCAAATTAATAACACAACTTGAAGGCTTTGAACAGCGTTCGCCAAAACCAGTGATGGAAGCAGTGAAACGAAGACAAATGTATTCGCATTCCGAAACTTGTGATTCTATTACAGGCGGCATCCCATAGCAAACCCACCACAACCATCATTTCGAGGGCGTGGTCCCGTTGGTGACCTTCCGTGTACAGGAGGGGGGGGGGTGTTCTGATCAGCCATACAACCTACCAAAGCTTCCTTTTAAAGATCAAGCTGAACAAGTTTGCTGAAATTGCTGAAAATCACGGACAAGTTCCTCTTTTCGTGTGACTTTCCCGACAACCGGGAACCGTTGCATCCTCTCGGCTTCCCTTCTGCCCGAAAGTGTCGCGATTCCGCGTGGCCAAGGAGCTGGAATGGCTGGCGACGTGAAAGGTGAAGGACGAGTGCATCCTGAGCCGACCCGCATCAGCGGATTTCCACCGGGACAGCTGTGGAGCCCCAGAGGCCCTGGGGAGCTGGCTGTCAAATGTTGATGGGGAGCACCAGGAGCCATCGGGAAATGGCTGTCCAATGGCGATGGCGAACATGGAAACACACGAAGGAGACATTTTGATTTCTTTATATACTTATTCTTCTCGATGGCCAACCGGTGCCGACCCATTTACAGGTGAAATCATGGAAAACGAAACTAAAATAAGAAAAACGACCAGCTTACAATGTCGGGATTATAATGTCGATGTCCGGGCTAATATCTAGATCAGCATTAAAACATAAACTACGGTAGCTTAAGTCATCCACAATGTTGCTGCAACTCTGAGAAGACATATTTTGAAAGACATTTGGGTATCATGAATGCGCTTCTCCTACATCCGTCGTGGTTGAAATGAGTCCACCGCAAAGTAGCAGGATGAAGTATTTGACATGGAACTCCGAAGAAGAAGAAGAAGAACCTTGGGTTCTTTTACGACGCACTCAACCGCTAGGTTACATAGCGTCGCCAACCTCTCACGCCGATTGGTCGCGGGTGGACTCGGTAAATGCCGTCGGTTGCGAGATTCGAACCCACAATCTTGCGATCAAAAGTCCGACGCTCAGCTGAGCTACCGCGGCCCCCGACGTGGAACTCCGACACTAAGTACACCACGACCAGCGCGAGGCGCGACGATCAGCCACTGTGTGCTGACCAACCCACCCGGTACACACAGGGGAACCATGCGGTTGGTGAAATAGTCAATATTTGCGAGCATTGTTTTCGAGGAAGAGCGTGCCTGCTTTCGGTGCCGACAGGGACGCCATTGTGAAGTGCCGGGTCGGAGGAGACCTTAATGGGCCATCGAGCGCGGGGACCTGGAAGCCACTCGGGGAGATGGTGCCGCACGCCGTCGGTCAACACCAAGTGTAATGCTCAAGGGTCTCGATCAGCATTAGCAGCTCAAGTGAAGCACGACGTAACCTGTTGGCGACCACGACGCCCATCCGATGTGAATGCGAAGTTTCAGCCGCTGGATTTCAATGTTTGCTTATTAACTCACTCGCTCGTGTTTTCAGACGTTCGTGTATGTCGTCTTGCAGGGATGCCCTTAAGATCAGCGTTCGTACGGTGTACGTGGATATGCACCGAACCCACTTCGGATCGGGTTCACGCTGCACAGGCGTCAAAATGTCGTTGTTTGAGACGCCGTGGCGCTAGTGGTTACCACACCACCGCCGTGGCGCCAATGGCCACCACTCCACCGTCGTGGCGCCAATGGCCACCACGCCCCTGTCGTGGCGCCAATGGCTACCACGCCACCGTCGTGGTGCCAGTGACCACCACGCCACCGTCGTGGCGCCAATGGCTACCACGCCACCGTCGTGGCGCCAATGGCTACCACTCCACCGTCGTGGCGCCAATGGCCACCACGCCACCGTCGTGGCGCCAATGGCCACCACGCCACCGTCGTGGCGCCAATGGCCACCACGCCACCGTCGTGGCGCCAATGGCTACCACGCCACCGTCGTGGCGCCAATGGCCACCACTCCACCGTCGTGGCGCCAATGGCTACCACGCCACCGTCGTGGCGCCAATGGCCACCACTCCACCGTCGTGGCGCCAATGGCCACCACTCCATCGTCGTAGCGCCAATTGCCACCACGCCACCGTCGTGGCGCCAATGGCCACCACGCCACCGTCGTGGCGCCAATGGCTACCACGCCACCGTCGTGGCGCCAATGGCCACCACGCCACCGTCGTGGCGCCAATGGCCACCACTCCACCGTCGTGGCGCCAATGGCCACCACTCCACCGTCGTGGCGCTAATGGCCACCACGCCACCGTCGTGGCGCTAATGATTACCACTCGACCGCGTTGGCTCAGCATGATATAAGTTTTTAACTATTGGGCCGTACTTGGCTCGTCTGGCAGCATGTCTCAGAGGATTTCTCCCATTTTTTTGTGTGGTGGAAATGAGGCCATAAAGTTGCTGTCTTTTCGATCATAATACAAATAATAAGCTTACATTATTAATATTATTATTACTTTAATAAATAATAAATAATAATTTTAGAAAATTAGCTTCCATGATCAATGTTTCATGCACTTCATGGTAGGATATTACATAACTAGTTAATTATTTTGCTGAGGTACATCGGAGTAAATCATTGACATCAGTGAATAAAGGTTTTGCCTCTTAGCATTGGTTTTTCTTTGCGTAGCTGATATGTTGGATATGACAATGCCCTTGGAGGATTGCCATATCCACGGGGACGCTTTGGGTTCTTGCTGTCCCTCATTTGAATGCATACTGAAAGCAAATATTGCCACGCAAAGGTCAGAAAAATGTGCATGCAAATGGTCTACATTCTGCAAACAGCTTCTTCTTCAGGGGAAGCTTTCTCTGAAAACGAACATGAAATTTGAGAAGTTGGCGTGCATATATACGTCTTAACATCCGGACGGAACCAGTCAACCAACCGGCCAACCAATCGGCCAACCAACCAACCAACTAACCAGCCAACCAACCAACCAACCAACCAGCCAACTAACCAACCCAGCAACCAAACAACCAACTAGCCAGCCAACCAACCAACCAACCAACCAACCAACCAACCAACCAATCAATCAACCAACCAACCAACCAACCAACCAATCAACCAACCAACCAACCAACCAACCAACGAACCAACCAACCAACCAACCAACCAACGTCACAGCAGGACGAACATCTCTGCCGTCGACCTGCAGCATCGCGATCAATCCACACCGGTGCAGAGACGCTGCGAACTTTTCACTTCATCGCCAAACTTGCTGTGCGGCCTATCAGCGACGCTGGCCGACGTCACCGGCTGTCGTTTGAAGACGTCACATCGCATGCTTCGCGAGCCGAAGGCGATTCGGCGCAAAAGGGGGCGCGGCACGAAGATGAGTTGCAAAGGGCACGGTGACGCTCGGCTGGGCGGGTGGCGGTGGACCTTCGTTGTAGCCCTGCTTCCAGTTCCATTGACACGGTGACGCTCGGCTGGGCGGGTGGCAGTGGACCTCAGGGGTGTCGATTTTTGAAAAACATTGGGGGGGGCCGAAGTGTTAACGTACTAGACCCCCCCCATCCAAAAACTCATTGGATTTCGCCCACTATATTTTCAGACCTCGATAATTATTATTTTTTATTTGACGATGTGTATGTTGATGTTTGTTCAGCATCCTCGCCAACGGAAAAAATCGTCCAGTAAGAGGTGAAGTCACCTAAGCAAAAGAGCAGTACACAATACATGTCAACATAAAAACTTTGAGTCATAGCATGCGACTACAGAGTCATACAGTGGACTCGGGTCCATCGTCATCATCAACGTCACCGTCATCGTCAACGTTACCGTCACCCTCCCCTCACTCTACACACCAACAAACACACACCGGCGGAAGTAAAATATTTCTGCGCCCATATGTACGCTAAACCACACCGGCCTTGATGGAGCATCGGAGCACAGCAAGCCTGAACTGTGATGACGATGGGTGAAGGTATTTCCTTGGTGCCTAACATTAGGGAGGGGCGAAGCCAAAGTTTTGGTGGGGCGAATTCAGAGTCGGAGAGGGGCACAGCCTCCACAAAAGCATAGAAATCTAAAACAATGTCCTCTGATCAAACATGTGCATTGATGTAGTCATCGTGATCGCCGAGTCTAGTCAGTCACCACACACGACACCAAGCAAACTAAAATGCGCAACGGATCATAGACATCAATCAGCGAAATCGTCCCACTACTTTTTAATTATAACAGTCTAAAACTCCACCCGTACCCAATCGCGCAGCCAAGAGCAAGAGTAGGACACACTGGGTACATGTCTCTCCGGTCACGGCCAACGAGTCCGAAAAGGTTAGTCCAGGAGATTCCCAGAAGTGCCATCCGACGGTTTTAAAATGGATATGTCGGCTCGAATGGTTTCTTTGCTAGAGTCGGAAGTATAAAGTACAACATTCGGAAAGTGGGAATAATGGCAGAAATCAAAGCAGTTTTTAAATCGGCGGAATTGGAATGGTCCCCGCACCAGATGTGCCGCAATGAGGAATTCTCACTACAACCCTGTTAGTACTTGTAATCCTTTCCTTCCAAAAGGTTAAGTGCGAAGTTTTCTATACCTTTGGTGGTGCTTGGACCCCACCATATTTGTCTTCTTGACCTCATTCACCAATTTGATTTCTAATTCCCCTTGAAATTGACTTGGGACCGATCAAGGAGGATAATATTCCAAAATTTCCAAAATGCCGAGATTCGCAGTAGTTGCAGCATAGCAACAAAACAATCCAGATCATAATGTTCTTTCATCAAATCAAATAACACTGCTTTCCCAAAATTTTAATCAAGGCCCAGGTTAGTAAACGGAGGTCAGGTCAAATTCTCTCTTCTTATCGCAGTAAGGGGAAAACGTTTCGTGCAGAACGTGATGAAAGAATGATATAAACATTCGGCTTTCAAATATGTGACAAGATCAGTGGTGTTACGTCAGGTCAAGTATTATGCATATTCTACACTGCCGTCTTGTGTGTGGAGTTGGGGTTTCTGTGCGCGTCAGCTGCCTTGACGACATTGCGCCCGCAATGTCGTCTGATGCCGAATGCTACTGCTCCTTGTGAATTGAAATGTTAATTAGGTTTTAGAGCCACCGAAGTAGTAACATTGTGTGAACAATGATCCGAGATGACCCGACTTCGTGTGACCAGACCTTATCATATTAGGCAAACATGTAGCATATACAGGGCATATATAAAGATATGCAAAATGTCGGGCAGTAGGAACACATGGCACACGTAAGGAGTCTTCATGTAGACACGAATAAGGCCACAAGGATGCCGCACCCAAATGCATTTCTGGCCGCGCTGCAGTCAGTACCTCTAATCATTACCCTAGTGGAAGGTCAGTCTCGCTGCTGACATAATTTGCTTTTCTGATGGCATCAATATTCAGCGCTCGAAGCGCACAATAATAGCAGCTGTGTCTCAAGCAGATTCAATAGCTGTGAAGAATTGGTAAATATTAATACATGGGTGACATTGGTACCTACTAATGGTAAGGTGAACGATAGAATACGGAGAAAATGACAACTAATGCACACAAAACTGCTCGGAAAGATGATGCAGAGCCGTGACTAATCCCACACCATTCACTGTGACTCATCAGGGCCGTGGAGTACACCGTCTACCAGGGCTGGATTTATAATTTTGCAATCCTGGGTGAGGAAAGGACAATTTCTGAGTGATGGAATACGGAGAGGATATTTTCCTTCAAACCTTGGCAACAGAATCTCACTTTGAAGTTTCAGGTGAATCTTGAGCACTTTACCACAGGGCAATTCATTGTCGAACAACACCATCAGACATCCAAATTGAAAACGCATGGAGGAAACAACATGGAGGATAATTTTGCGAAGAGGATAATGCTATGGATGGCAAAAATCTAGGAAAGACCCGTTTTTCGACCCTGACGTCTACTGTGGCGGGCCAGGGTCGCAGAGCAAACCGTCCACTGTGGCGGACCGGGGCTGTGTAGCACACCTTCTACTATGGCGGACCAGAGCCGCGAAGCACACCGTCCACTCTGGCGGACCGGTGCCGCGAAGCACATGGTCCACCGTAACGGACCGGAGCCTCGGAGCACACCGTCCACTGTGGCGGATCAGGGCCGCGGAGTACATCATCAACTGTAAAAGACCAGGGTCGCAGAGTACACCGTCCATTGTGGTGGACCGGTGCCGTGGGGCACACCTACTATGACCGACTAGGGCCGCGAAGCATAGCGTCCACTGCGGCGGATCAGGGCCGCGGAGTACATCATCCACTGTGGTGGATCAGGGGCGCGGAGCAAACCGTCCACTGTGGCGGATCGGGGCCACGGAGCACATCGTCCACTGTGGCGCAGTGATAAATTATTCGTGAAATAGGGTGGAATATACCACTTTCTGAACACTCCATCGCCATCCTTGTCCAAGAGGTATCGACATCCTGATCCTTGATTGGTGCTTATTAATTCCTCGTGTTTCCCTTATAACAGTATCTCATTCATAAATCACATGTTCATGCTCTCGATAAGGAATGGTGATACACGAACATTTTGCAATGCAATTTCAGGTTAAGGGATTACCTATAATGCGGTATGGCATACAATACCTGTTTATGGCATAGGTATTATTCTCTCAATCCAGAATATAGGTCTTCCTAAATTATGAATCTGAAAACAAATCATAAAGGTACAGTCATAAGTACCTAAACCATTGGTTCAACTTTGAGTCTGAAAAACTTCAAAAGCGTTTTAAATGACACTAATTTCATATCAAACTTCGACATCCTACTGTGCTCGTTTCGACATTTCACACCTAACGAAAAACCAATAGTTTAGCCCTGCTGTGGCGGACCGGGGCCGCGGAGTACACCGTCCCTTGCGGCGGATCATAGCCATCAACAGGTCAAATTATGTCATGCCATGACAGTGGCGTACCTAGGATTTGCGAGAGGGGGCAAACTGATTTGAAAGGTGCTCAACTACCTCCATTTAGAAACGTTCCCGGATTTCTACCAATATATTTTGTTCAAAGGTGATTCTTTATATTTTTGTTGTAGAATAATTAGTGGCCAAATTAACACGCGCACTGGAGAGGGGGCGGGGGCGAAATCCGTCCACCCCTCCGGTTTTTCGCAAATAACTGCAGATTTTACCGGTCGATATACGCAATTTTCGGTGTACCTGCTTAGAAATAAATGGTGCATCGTTTAAAGTAAGAAAAATGGAAATCGGCCGAACATTTTTCAAGTTAGGGGCCGCTAAAGTTAAAAATGTTATAGCGCCAGACCACAAAAATCGGCGCTGATGCGCTTCCAGTATACTGACAAAAGGGAAGTGTTCTAGGCAACACTAGCGACTTGTTTGATGCATATTGATATGCTGTATAGTTTCAAGGTCATGTTAGGTCACCAAGGTCAATTCAGGTCAAGTTCATGACAGGTTAATGGAACCAAACTTGATCAACTGGAATGTTGCCATAAATGCACTACTGGTTGTCATTTATACTGTTTCTCATTGCGTTTCCATACTTTATTCATGTACTTCACTCCCTTCTTCACGAAGCCGATTGCTCCGAGCTGCCCGACGGAGCAGTCGGGCGGGCGGCCGGTTCCGGTAACTGGAACAGGTAACTGACCTGATAAAGTGGTGCTATATAGGTGACCTGAGGTCAAATGTTGGGACTAGCATCTGCATTGCATCATTAGTAATGTCCAAAACATCATTGATGCCCATTTTTGAGCATTTAAACACAATCACAGCGATCCATAACGATGACAAGCCAAGCCACGCAAAACCGGAAAATTTTGCCAATCTGACCTCATTTCACCTTGAAGATATTGACCTAAGGTCACGAAAATTGCACACAATAGAGTTCACTACCGTGCCCATCCACCCTTCGAATTTCGTTCCTCCAGCTTTACTAGGAGCCGAGATCTTATGGGGGGCGGAATCCGCCCCCCCCCCCTCCAGTGCGCATAATTCTCAGAGGCCCTCCAGGGCGCGTGTTAACTGTCCTGTGGAGGGGACCAAATATACCACCATTATTTCTAAATCACCGGATTTCAACCCTAACTCCCCCCATCCTGCTTGAAGGTTTTTTTTGGTATCCGATAAAAAGTCACCTCGCACTGCTGAAATTACACCTGCAAAAAAAATCATTCAAAAATGTTAAATTTGGCATTATCAGGCATTTCAATTAATAACGCCCTGTCGCCAAAACGCCAAAGTCCGTGCACGTGTACACCCGCCTTGCGCAGTCGGCGCATTCGCTACTCTACGTGCGCTTCTCCGGTTTCTGCTAGGTCTCCCACATTTTGCTAATTACTGTCACATGATAGTCTTGTGCGACATTTAACATGTGGAATGCCTGGCATGGCGGCTCGCTGGAAAAAAAATCGATAAATTCAATTCGATGTATTAGTTCTCTTCTTCTCACATTTTCTCGTCATTAGGAAATCCGGAGACACAATGAGCTTTGATGCACCTCATCTCTTTGGTTAAATAAGCTCCCAGATTGTCTACCGAGCCGTGACCTAAGCTAGGTGTTCGTTTTTACCTGTAGCGTTTTTCTTCTTCTACGGATGTCTTTTAAGGTTCCAGCAAATTTTTGTTTGAGGCCCGGCACATGTTCGAGACCCGGCTCTTCTTTTACAGCTTTGTTGCCTTTTTATACACCGATGGTATTTTTCTGGTATCGGCGCGTTTCCGAAGACGCCAATGTGCTTTAGTATCCGGTCTGTTTGTTCCTTGTTTATGATCAATTCCATTTTTGAGGGAACATCCTGTTTTTGAAGCTCCGTGCGGTCTCATGGACCTGGTGTGCCTTGAGGGTCTCCGTTATGCTTTTATTTAGCGCTCCCAGTGTGTTTATTTCGAGATGAGGCGCATATTTTAAAGTCCTGTCGCTTTTTGCGAAACTCGGTGCGCTTTTGTTTCCCGACATAAAATTTTGGGATTACCGACGGAATTTTTTCCCTGAACGCGATATTTGGGGGCCCCGTGATCACTTGTTGGATCCCTAGCTCCAGCTTTAGTAGCTAGGACACGTTTGGGGGGGCAACACGTTTTGTGGGCTTTTGGAGCGGTTATTGGGACCCCGGGGTGATTTTCCATGTCGGGACTGTTTTTCGTTGACCCGGCTTCATTTGTTGGGTAATCACAATGATACTTTGGAGCCTCGGCGAAACTTGTCATGCCCCTAGCGTGATTTTCATGGATCCGGGCGATACTTCTTTGTACCCCTAGGCTCAGCGTGACTTTTCGGGGTACCGGCCCGACCGTTTGTGGCCTCCGTTGTGATCTTCTTGAACCACAGCACGACTCTTTCGAGCCCCAGCGTGATTTTCAGGGGCCCAGATTAGAACTTTTGAGATCTCAGCGTCCTTTTCAGAAGCCCCTGCGTGACTTTTTGGCCCCAATGCGATTCTGCGAGGCCCCGGTGCGATTATTTGGGGTCCAAACGGGATTATTAAGGAGACTGGCACAAATTTTTTCGGGAGTTCGACGCGATTCTTGGGGGCCCCACAATCTGTCAAGGGGCAACGGCCCACAATGTCCCCTCCCAATTCGGCATGCTACTGTGCCATGTAATTATGCAACAAAAGCATATAGGAATAGCTCATCTGTTTCATCACTCACACGTGATTTCTACTCCCAAGTTTTCCAGACAGTTTGAGGAAACATCTCCTACATGGATAGGCAAGGATGGACTATTAGGCAACAAGGATACCATGGAATTCAGATCATAGTACTTTTGATGCAATACATACCTTGTTCCGCAGGCTGCTTTGGAGATGGATGCGCTCCTGAAGTTTGGTCAGGGTTGGAGTTGGAGTTGGATGGAGCAGCACTGTGAAGGACATTACATATGATTCAAAGGACTTCTTTCTGTTTGCATACCATTACCAGTGTGAATGGCATGGATTCACTCATTAGTGAATTCATACCATAACCTAATAACCATAACGAACATAACCTAATCTAGCATATCCTAACCTCCCTTTGGAGACAAAACAAAAAAAATGAGAAAACAATTCTACGCAATATACGTTCTGTAATTTTTCAAAATCACAAAACCGAACCCAACCTAACGTAACCTAACGTCAGCTACTTTTGAAGGAAAAATTCACGATTTTTAGATAATTTTCGAATATTTGTGAAAAATTTTCAAATTAAAAAAAATAAACTAGCCTAACCTAGCCAAACCGGTAGTATTGTGCTTTAAGGTGGTAACAAGACAAGTTTTTACACACATTTGTCTCCATATAGCAAACAAATGGGTTAGGCTTGGTTAAGTTAAGTTAGTCTATGTTTTTCAAGTTGAAAAACTTTTAAAACAATTCCAATACAGTTTCCTCACAAACTTACAATTATTTGGTACATTTGCAATTTGAGGTGTTTTTTTTGGTTATTGTTTTTTGGGAATTTTTCTTCAGAGTGCATGTTTATGAAGGTGACTAAGATTAAGGGACCACTTATTTTCTGTGCAAATGCTTACTTTTCAGGTTGTAAGCAAAATATTGGCAAAAAATGGCTTTTAATTGGGTCACATAGCATACAAATAAGTGTTTTTTAATGCATCAAAACCTAACCTGGCATAGACTAACCTACCTTTTGAGAACAAAAAATCAAAAAAGTAAAATTAGAAAATGTCATGAAGCAATTTATTTTCTGAAAATTCTCAACGTTAAAAAAGAAACCTAACCCAACCTAACCCAACCCAACCTAACAGCTGCTTTTCAAGAAAACATTTTTGTAAAAATGTTTGTACAATTTTTGGTACACCTTTCGCTATTATTGTGCTTTATGGTGGTAACAAGGAAAGTTGTTTATGGGAGCTGTATGACCAACAAAGTCAACGTGGCAGTAAGCCCAAATAACCAACCAACCAACCAAGAAAAGTTCTTACACACATTTGTCTCCATAAAGCAAACAAAGGAGTTAGATTTGTTTAGGTTGGATTAGTTTCGGTTATTTAAGTTGAAAAATTGGTCAATTTTTTCCAAATAAAAATGCAATTGCACAGAAAAAAGTGGTTTCATCATCTTAGTCACCCTCATGAACATGGTATTCTGAAGAATAATTCCAAATAAATAAACAAAAACGCCTTCAACTGCAATACAACAGAAAAATATGCAAGAGCAACTGATGTTAGGTTAGGTTAGGCTGGGTTCGATTTATTAATTTTGAACATGTTCAGAACATAAAATGCTTTAACTTCGTCTAATATTTTTTTCATTTTTTCTCCGAAGGGAGGTTGGGCTAGGTTAGGTTAGGTTATGCTGAATTTTCATTATATTTTTTTTAATACATTTATTTTATGCTATGCTACCTAACTCAAAGCCCCTTTGTTGGTGTTATTTTCCTCACAACTTGAAAAGTAAGCATTTACACAGAAAAAGAGTGGTCCCATCATTTTAGTCACATACAAAAACATTACATTGAAATTATAAATTTCAAGAATTCTAAGCCATCTTAAAGCACAAATTTACCACCAAACCTAACCCATTCGTTTGCTCTATAGAGGAAAATGTGTGTCAAAACTTGTCTTGTTACAACCTTAAAGCACAATAATACTCGAATATGGTTGGTAGGTAGGTAGGTACCTCGTTAAGTATCTGGCATTAATATAGAAACACCGTGAAGAAATATGAAAAAGGCACGGACTGGACTCGTTGAAGCTTACTTGCCAACTTCTTCCCTTATTGCTTCCTTTGGAATCAAATATCAGCAATAACTGCTTAAAATCACACCAATCTGCAGGCACATCAGGTGAGAAGTATACAAAATGAAGCAGTGTGACGTCACATGAGTTTGGCCACCGGATTAAACATCGCGCGCAATTGCACCATAAATGTCGCACCTCAGTCATATTTGTCGATAAAAATCGCTAGTTTGAGATTCTGGGATTTTTGTACTTGGAATTTTTGTATTTGGATGCTACGGTTTGGGATGTTCTGAAGAACAGACATCACGACCGGTGGCCGCTATACCCCAATTCTATTTTCAAGGAGGGAGACAGGAAATTTGCAACTTTAAACACGTAATTACTATATTGCTGTTAATTCCTGGTTATTGTTGGGTGTTATTGTCTTTCCTCACTCAAACGCCTCAGTGAAGGCATTCTCGGACTATGCTTAGCTGCGCCAGCATGCAAAATGCAAATACAGGGTAGTCCTTCGCTTTGTCGAGAAAAAAGATCATATAGCGTGCAAAACTATATGGGCAATGCATAAACTTCGTATGTCTCATGCGCAGCCCCACCCCCACCCAAACTACAAATTACTTTGTTGAGGAGTAAAGTAAAGTTAAAACCATCCAGACATCAGGGAGATGTCCCCATCCCAGCCCCGCCGTCAGCACCTAAAATATCAGACAAACTATAACGTAAAATTCCCTTAACGTAAACGTCCACTTGCCTGCACCTTGATCGCAAACATTGGCTTTTATAGACAGACATGTAACGTGCTTGCTTTAGAGGCGGCGCAAATGACCTCTATGGTCCGGCACACCTAAAAAATCACCCCCCGAAATCCCACCCCATGCGCAGCGAAATTGAAACATGCCTGATGCTGCCAATTTCTGTAACATATGATGAATATATGATGAAAAGCTGCGACGTCACCAAGGCTTGAAAGCGAACTTTGGTGTACCTTTTAAATAATGGTACTTTTGCGGCGTTTAATGCCTGCTGCCAGACATTGGTCTTGTCAAGGCTATTTCTTGTATAGCATTGGTCTTGTATCACTGTAAGGTTTGATTTAGAAGTCATGTGGGCGATAGCTTTCTTTTTGCTTTCTTTAGGAATGTAGGGCATGTAGGTAGGTACCTGGGTAAATATCAAGCTGATAGTGTGATGGGTGGACTGCTGAAGATAATTATAGTTTGCATATCCACAATCTCAATGGTAACTGTGATTGTTGTTCACTGGACAATGCAAGTTTATGCATGTGGTTTTGCCATTGGTGGTGTGTACAAACATCAGTATGACAATGCAATTGTTGTTTTGTGGCTTTACATATTTTTTTTCAGACAATCTAGTTTAAAATGCATCATCACCGAATCTTAACATTTTATGCTGTAGGTTTTCCTTCCACAGTGGATGGAAATCCAGCTATTTTTTGCGCACAATTTTGAATTTTGTAGCAAAAGGTGGAGAGTCCACTATCTAATCAAAATCTGTTTCTTTTCAGTACAAAATGTGCTGATTAACATAAACTTAGTGGTGACCCAACATGGTGTTTTTCTTCTTTTTTTTCCCTTTAGTTTTTATCAGCATAAAAATGGCATAGATTATTGGGGAGGGGGGCCCAAATCAACATTGGGTGGGCCAAGATCAACATTGGTGGGGCCATGGCCCCCACAAAAGGATACAAATCGACGCCCCTGGTGGACCTTCGTTGTAGCCCCGCTTCCAGTTCCATTGACACGGTGACGCTCGGTTGGGCGGGGGGGGGCAGTGACCTGTCGTGCAGCCCTGCTTCTAGTTCCATTGACACGTTTGCGCCCGGCCGGCCGCGTTGTCTGCGGCTCTGAACGTCGCCGCCGCCGACAGCTCCCCAATAAACCCGGCGGCCGGAACTGCCCATTTGCGGCTGCGGCGGCGATCAAACTTGTATGTGCGCCGTCGAATGTCGCGCCAGAAGGGAGAATAATTCAGTGGTGCGAGCCCCTGCTACGTGCAAACCACATCGCAGTGGAGAACGTCGACAGTGGGGCATGGCGCCGGCACGCCCCGACATGGCGCCGACACGCGCCGACACGCGCCGACATGGCGCCGACACGGCGCCGACATGGCGCCGACACGGCGCCGACATGGCGCCGACACATGCACTGGCCATTGCCGCCGGCACTGGTGGGACGGCCAGGAACTGCGGTCGTACTGTGGCGTCCAGTGCCGCTTGAGCTGGTGGGGTGATAAAGTACAGGCTGCATCAACTGTAGTGGTAATGTAGGGCCGCCTGGGCTGGTGGGGTGATAAAGTACAGGCTGCATCAACTGTAGTGGTAATGTAGGGCCGCCTGGGCTGGTGGGGTGGTGAGGTATAGGCCGCATCAACTGTAGTGGTAATGCACTGCCGCCTAGGCTGGTGGGGTGGTAGGGCACAGGCCGCATCATCGGTGGATGCAGAGCACCGTCCAGTCCAATATTAAATGGTTTTCCAGCCGATCGGCGGGCGCGCTGCAGCAGATTGAATGTATCGACTTTGTCGATTTGATGTAATAGTTCGTCTGGCAGGATATATTGCTGCTGACCAATAACGCCGGTCCGGACCGACCCTGGAGGTTTTCCGTGTCACTCTGACGTAGTTAGCTGACGAAGCTGAAGTCCATCAAAATAGTCAGGTGTATCCAAAGCGTTTCCCATCACACTGGCGACATATTGTGCGGCAGGCCGCCTGCCCATCACAGTGGCAACATATCGTACTGCAGGCGTTCTGTTCATCACAGTGGCGACATATCGTACTGCAGGCGTTCTGTTCATCACAGTGGCGACATATCGTACTGCAGGCGTTCTGTTCATCACAGTGGCGACATATCGTACTGCAGGCGTTCTGTTCATCACAGCAACATATCGTACTGCAGGCGTTCTGTCCATCACAGCAACATATCGTACTGCAGCAGTCCTGTGCATCGCAGTGGCAACATAAAGTACTGCAGGCAGCCTATTCATCACAGTAGCAATATATCGTACTGCAGACGTCCTGTCCATCACAGTGGCAGTGTATCGTACTGTAGCTGTCGGGCATCAGTATTACAGCCGCTAATATGCGGTCATCAGCCAGGCTGAATCCAAAACCAATGTCCCCTGTGACGCGAGCTCGATCGCGCAGAGTCGTGCCGTCGTGTCGTGTCGTCGCGCAGAGTCGTGCCGTCGTGTCGTGTCGTCGCACAGAGTGGTGCCAATCAGGCACGGCCGATACAAATCACTCGCCACAGTTTGTGCCGGCGGCTCGTGCCGTCTGCCGAGTGAGTCACACGGCCAGCGCCACCTGTGCGTGTCGCACGCCATGTCGGTGTGGCCATGCCGGCGCTCAGCTGCCCACGCTGTCTGGATTGTGCGTGTGGACGGACACAGACACGTGACGGACACAGACAACTGGTGGACACGTCTGGACAAACACAGACACGTGACGGACACAGACACGTGACGGACACAGACACGTGTGAACTGGCACAGACACGTGACGGACACAGACACGTGACGGACACAGACACGTGACGGACACAGACACGTGTGAACGGGCACAGACACGTGACGGACACAGACACGTGTGAACGGACACAGACACGTGACGGACACAGACACGTGTGAACGGACACAGACACGTGACGGACACAGACACGTGTGAACGGACACAGACACGTGACGGACACAGACACGTGTGAACGGACACAGACACGTGACGGACACAGACACGTGTGAACGGGCACAGACACGTGACGGACACAGACACGTGTGAACGGACACAGACACGTGACGGACACAGACACGTGTGAACGGACACAGACACGTGACGGACACAGACACGTGTGAACGGACACAGACACGTGACGGACACAGACACGTATGAACGGACACAGACACGTGACGGACACAGACACGTATGAACGGACACAGACACGTGACGGACACAGACACGTGTGAACGGGCACAGACACGTGACGGACACAGACACGTGACGGACACAGACACGTGACGGACACAGACACGTGTGAACGGACACAGACACGTGACGGACACAGACAACTGGTGGATAAGTCTGGGCAGACCCACACACTTTACGGACACGTGTGGACAGACACAGACACGTCACGGACACGCGTGGACGGACGCAGACACGCGGCAAACACGGACACCTGTCCGACCGGACACGTGCGGTCGGACACTTCTGACCGACTGACGGACACAGATCGACGTCCGATGACAGCCCCGACCCCCCCCCCCCCCTCCACTCCTGAAGTGTGACGCTCGCTCAGTCAGAGGACACGGGACAGACAAACCGGACAAAACAAAACAAACGGAACAGACAAACACGGACAACAAACGTGAACAGACACAAACACGGACAGACAAACACGGACAGACAAACACGTGACCGGACACAGACAACCTGTCGTGGCGGCTGTGATCGAAGTCCATAACCAGCCAGGCAGCACCCCCCCCCCCATCCACTCCTAAGTGTACGCTCGCTCAGTCACACTTTACGGACACGTGTGGACAGACAAACACGGACAACAAACACAAACACGTCAGACAAACGGACACACACGACAGACAAACGTGGACAAGGACGCAAACACGGACAGACAAACACGGACACCTGTCCGACCGGACACGTGCGGTCGGACACTTCTGAGCCGACCTGTCGTGGCGGCTGTGATCGACGTCCGATAACTCCAGCCGCGAGGCAGCACCCCCCCGCCCCCATCCAGCTCCTGAAGTGTGACGCTCGCTCAGTCACGCACGCCCCCAGCCGGGCCGCGTCGCCGCCCGAGAGAAGACGCGCCGAGACCTCCATCGGGTGGGCCGTCGCCACCGTCGCCGTGCAGATAGCACCTGCGGGTGTCCCCGAGGTGCCGCACACCGCGGAGGTGCGTGTGGAGCTCTGTGGGCGGGGCCATGTGGCACGTGACCGGCAGTCTGATATGTCAGCCTGTGCCAGTTGTCAGCAGTTCACAGGCGAGCGGGAAAACTGTTCAGGCGGGACAGGGGGATAGGTACCGAGGAATGTATGGCTCGATGCTAACGAAGTAAATCTAGCCTTTGATGTTTTATATTTGTTTTTATAGCATTCTACCCTATGCTGATGTATGTTGATTTAAAGTTTTGAAGGAAAACAGACTTCATTTTTAAAGAAAAACTTTACAAGGAACATTCTTTTCCAAAGAAGAAATGAAGTTTCCTCTCGGAAGCGTTTACTTCCTTTTCAAGGCGTGCGTCGAGTGCCATTGTTTAGTTCTATGGCCGATGGTTAGTGACGTGCCCGTTGCTTAGTGACGTACCATTTGTTTAGTTTTACGTCCGTTGTTTTGTGACGTATCGCCAAACAACGGAAACCGTTGTTTGGCGATGTGTCTATGGTTTATTTTCTGTTCGTTGGTTAGTGACGTGTCCGTTGTTTAGTGGCGTGTCCGTTGTTTAGTGAAGTGTCCGTTCTTTAGTGACATGTCTGTTGGTTAGTGACGTGTCTGTTGGTTGGTGATGTGTCTGTTGGTTAGTGATGTATCAGCTGGCTAATGACGTGTCCGCTGGTCAGTGACATGTCTGTTGGTTTGTGACGTGTCTGCTGATTACTGACGTATCTGTTGGTTAGTGACGTGTCTGATGGTTAGTGACATGTCTTTTGGTTTGTGACGTATTCGCTGGTCAGTGACATGTCTGTTGGTTAGTGATGTGTCTGCTGATTAGTGACGTGTCTGTTGTCAGTGACGCGTCTGATGGTTGGTGATGTATCTGCTGGTTAGTGACATGTCTGTTGGTTAGTGATGTGTTCGCTGATCAGTGCCATGTCTGTTGGTTGTTGATGTGTCTCCTGGTTAGTGACTTGTGTGTTGGTTAGTGATGTGTCTGCTGATTAGTGATGTGTCTGTTGGTTAGTGACGTGTCTGTTGGTTTGTGACGTATTCGCTGGTCAGTGACATGTCGGTTGGTCACTACCACCCCAGTGGCGCAGTCGGCCAATGTGTCTATTTTAATCGCGAAGAGTGTTTTGAGATGAGACGGTGAGATGAGATGAGACGAGACGAGACGAGACGAGACGAGACGAGATGATATGATATGATATGATATGATATGATATGATATGATATGATATGATATGATATGATATGAAGAGAGAGAGAGAGAGAGAGAGAGAGAGAGAGAGAGAGAGAGAGAGAGAGAGAGAGAGAGAGAGAGAGAGAGAGAGAGAGAGAGAGAGAGAGAGAGAGAGAGAGAGAGAGAGGGGGGGAGACTCGCATCTCCTCAGCAGCCCCTTGTATGCCAAAGGTAAAGTACAGAAATCTGAAAAGAGTGGTGAGCCAACCCGGCCTCTCCAGAAGGACAGAGATTCTGTTAAATTTCCGTCCGCCAAAAATTACTCGCGCTTCAAATGTTGATTTCCAAATATTTAATATCCAAAATACCACATATGACCCAGATATGACGTGTGTGATCCAGGTGGAGCCTGGGTGTCCCTGGAATACCCTATGTATACCAGTGTATGTTTTCCCAATGTGACCCAGATGTAACCTTTGTGACGCAGGTGAAACTTGCTTGCCCCGCTCCTTTATTACCCCGCTCCTTCATGTTGCATTCATGTTCCATTCATGTTGCATGTTGCAATCATGTTCCTTCGTGTTGCATTCATGGTGTATTGATGAATTAGTTCGCTGTAGAAGCTCGGTTGTCGGCGGACAACATGTATTACCAGACATTGTTAGTTGTGTAATTACAATTATCCTGTTCAACCGCACTGCCGCACGAACTTAGGATATTAAATGATTAAATTAGACCGTGCCATTAGATGCGTATTGTGCCGTGGTGCCGGGACTCGGCGCCCATCCATGTGCCCGTCTCTGTGAAAATTGAAGCAAAATTGAAATTGGGACAGCGTCAGCACCAATGACTTCTCGGCTGGAACCATAGTTCCACTGCTCTGTACATCGGAGTAGGTCCCGGGGGATACCGAACCCGGGATTAGCTGTAGAAAGAAGGTAAACTAAAAGCTGATGCGCACACTATTATTATAAAACATTCCGAAACAAAATAATCCACGAATGGTTTTGAGTGTGCAAGCTTGGAAATTACTTGACGCAGATACAGAATGTGAGTTAGACGCTTGGAATGTGATAGACCGATATTGACTGAGGTCTTGGCCGAACGCCAAGGATTGGGATTGACTTGACCCCGCTGTCTATCTCAACAACCAATGGACGCATTGAGGTGCTTCAAGCGACGATCGATTGCGTTGCAGCTTGCACACTCGGAGATGTGCAGGTGGTTTGTGGCATGGTGTCGGAGGTATGCAGATGCGCAATCATAGGGGACCCAGATGACCACCTTGGGGAGCATAGGCAACGCCAAAGGTCACTCCAAATGAAAGCAATTTGAATGTTCGAAAGTCGCGCCTGATTACCAACTTATCTCAGCATCTAGTCGATAGTCTGGCCCGATTTAGACGTCAATCAATAGCCCTGGACCTTGGGGCTCTCAAGGGCATACAAGTTTACTTCTGAAGATTATGGGCTACCTCGCATGGTTGACGCTATGGCTAGACTAAGCAGAAATTGAGAAAATTGGAAGCCTTCTAACCGCTTTGTCTCGACGCCCAATAGTTGAGTCATGCATGGTAATAATGTAAGAAAATATTTGAATCATTTATGCAATAATATAAAAAAAACATCAAGTCGCAGGAAAATAGTGACACGCTTTGTAATACCGACCATTTATATCTGGCCTGTGCCCACCTTCGTAAAAGGTCAAGGCCACACTGGCTTCAACTTCTGGCATGCGCACTTCATGCGGCTGATTTCCATAAAATACGATATACATGTACAGTATTGGATCGGTGTCTATCATTTGCAAAGGTACCTATTTAACCTACAGTGATGTAGGAAAGGTCACACCACACGTGCTCGTATGCTTGGGCTCTTGTCACAATTTAATTACATTTTTACTTTCAGATGTGACAGGAAATAATCATTGTTTAATACAATGAAGAATGGCTCTTAGATGCTCCTGGGTTTTAGACATTGCGTGTAAAGAAAGCATACGACCTTCAATATACCAGGAGGTGCTGAGTTGACATTAAAAGTAACGTTAAGGATTATACTTTATTACTCAACGTTTCGGCCAGGGGCCATCGTCAGGCCAGGGGCCATCGTCACTCCTGACGATGGCCCCTGGCCGAAACGTTGAGTAATAAAGTATAATCCTTAACGTTACTTTTTAATGTCAACTCAGCACCTCCTGGTATATTGAAGGTCGTATGCTTTCTTTACACGCAAGGAAATAATCAAATACAATTGGGCTTGCCACGATTCCCACCTAGAGCTTCGAGGGAATTGGTGAGAGCTTGGAGCTATGCTTGCCTGGAATGAGGTCAGGAGTAGTCTACATTGATTATGCAACGGCACATATCTACCTGATGTGCCACTCGGACCCACGACATGGACACATGCTGTAGCTCTCACTTTGTCTCACTCGGACTCATGACAATGAAACTCTGCTTTCGGCTGCAGCTCACACTTGCTGACTGGAACAATGATATCCAATTCAAAGTTTGCAAGCGGAAAATATAGTCACTTTGATGACGTGTCAGCCAGTGGCATAGGACGACCCCTGAATATTTGCTCTGGGCAAGGTGTAGAATTGATGGCCAGAGGGGTGGGGAACGCTTGAAAGCCCGGTGTGAATTAGTTGCGAAAGGGGCGAAGGCGCTAAGCCGCCGTACAGTCAATGCTAGTATGTGAGTACTTCTAGTACACAGAGCTACCAGGGGTGCTGGACGAGTGAGGACGATAGGCTGGCTATGGAAGAGCTCCGTGCTGGAGATACAGGAGCGAGATCTTACTGTGAACGGAGGATAACGTGCGGACCTGCCGCGACTGTCTGGGGACCGGCCGTGACTGTCTGGGGACCGGTCGTAACTGTCTGGGGACCTGCGGCAACTGTCTGGGGACCGGCCGCGACTGTCTGTGGACCTGCGGCAACTGTCTGGGGACCTGCGGCGACTGTCTGGGGACCGGCGGTAACTGTCTGGGGACCGGCGGCGACTGTCTGGGGACCGGCCGCGACTGTCTGGGGACCTGCGGCAACTGTCTGGGGACCGGCGGTAACTGTCTGGGGACCGGTATTAACTGTCGGGGAACCGGCCATCACCATAGCTAAGCATCCAGTCACCATAGCTAAACACCCGCTCACTATAGCTAAGCACCCGATCACCATAGCCAGGCACCCGGCCACTATAGTTAAACATAGGATCACTTTTGTTAGGAACCCGATCACTATAGCTAAATTTGTGGTCACTATAGCTAAGCACACGACCACTATAGCTGAACACACGACCACTATAGCTAAACACACGACCACTATAGCTAAACACCCTGTCACCATAGCTAAGTACACGGCCATTATAGCTGAACATCAGGCCACTATGGATGACGCGACACAACGCCATCTACCTACAAACGTGGGAAAAGGTCACAACTAACTTGTCTGGATCAATATTGAACAACTATGATACTTAAGTGTAGCTATTGTAAGTCTGTTGGCAAACCCAACGCATACTGAGAGGAAATAACTATACGTGAAGAAGGCAGTGCTTGCGCGCTGTAAGACAACATTAAACACGTTTGATAAGCGGTGTCGAGTCGGATCGATCGTGTGAACTAGGTCGAATGCAAACAACACAGACAGCAAGCAGTGGAGACCCGCTCGGACTATTTCGTGTTCACTTTGAATGACGGACTGGATCCGGCCGCCGCCGCCCTAGTAGCTCTGCTGGCAGAGTGACGGCCTGTGGGCTCTGCTGGCAGAGTGACGGCCTGTGGGCTCTGCTGGCAGAGTGACGGCCTGTGGGCTCTGCTGGCAGAGTGACGGCCTGTGGGCTCTGCTGGCAGAGTGACGGCCTGTGGGCTCAGCTGGCAGAGTGACGGCCTGTGGGCTCTGCTGGCAGAGTGACGGTCTGTGGGCTCTGCTGGCAGAGTGACGGCCTGTGTGCTCTGCTGCCAGAGTGACGGCCTGTGGGCTCAGCTTGCAGAGTGACGACCTGTGGGCTCTGCTGGCAGAGTGACGACCTGTGGGCTCTGCTGGCAGAGTGACGGCCTGTGTGCTCTGCTGGCAGAGTGACGGCCTGTGGGCTCTGCTGGCAGAGTGACGGCCTGTGGGCTCTGCTGGCAGAGTGACGGCCTGTGGGTTCTGCTGGCAGAGTGACGGCCTGTGGGCTCTGCTGGCAGAGTGACGGCCTGTGGGCTCTGCTGGCAGAGTGACGGCCTGTGGGCTCTGCAGGCAGAGTGACGGCCTGTGGGCTCAGCTGGCAGAGTGACGGCCTGTGGGCTCTGCTGGCAGAGTGACGGCCTGTGGGCTCTGCTGGCAGAGTGACGGCCTGTGTGCTCTGCTGGCAGAGTGACGGCCTGTGGGCTCTGCAGGCAGAGTGACGGCCTGTGGGCTCTGCTGGCAGAGTGACGGCCTGTGGGCTCTGCTGGCAGAGTGACGGCCTGTGGGCTCTGCTGGCAGAGTGACGGCCTGTGGGCTCTGCTGGCAGAGTGACGGCCTGTGGGC
This sequence comes from Ashinkailepas kermadecensis, assembly GCA_034440615.1. NCBI lineage: Eukaryota > Metazoa > Arthropoda > Thecostraca > Neolepadidae > Ashinkailepas > Ashinkailepas kermadecensis. The sequence goes on along the minus strand of JAOTOM010004752.1, from coordinate 236,601 downwards.
TCTGCTGGCAGAGTGACGGCCTGTGGGCTCTGCTGGCAGAGTGACGGCCTGTGGGCTCTGCTGGCAGAGTGACGGCCTGTGTGCTCTGCTGGCAGAGTGACGGCCTGTGGGCTCTGCAGGCAGAGTGACGGCCTGTGGGCTCTGCTGGCAGAGTGACGGCCTGTGGGCTCTGCTGGCAGAGTGACGGCCTGTGGGCTCTGCTGGCAGAGTGACGGCCTGTGGGCTCTGCTGGCAGAGTGACGGCCTGTGGGCTCTGCTGGCAGAGTGACGGCCTGTGGGCTCTGCTGGCAGAGTGCCGGCCTGTGGGCTCTGCTGGCAGAGTGACGGCCTGTGGGCTCTGCTGGCAGAGTGACGACCTGTGGGCTCTGCTGACAGAGTGACGGCCTGTGGGCTCTGCTGGCAGAGTGACGGCCTGTGGGCTCTGCTGGCAGAGTGACCGCCTGTGGACTCTGCTCATCCGGTAGAGCAGGGCTGTAGTCGCCACGGGTGGTCGGCTCCAGCGCCGAGTCGAATGGCCGCCTGGCAAGTGTGCCGATAAGGTGGATGGAGAGCCTCCTGGCCGGCCGCGTGGAAGCGCTGGCACCTGTTGGCGGCGACCAATCCGAGTCCAGGGGCGTTACCGACCCAGTCGGCTGGTGAGTCCCGGGGCGGTACCGACCCAGTCGGCTGGTGAGTCCCGGGGCGGTACCGACCCAGTCAGCTGGTGAGTCCCGGGGCGGTACCGACCCAGTCAGCTGGTGAGTCCCGGGGCGGTACCGACCCAGTCAACTGGTGAGTCCCGGGGCGTTACCGACCCAGTCAGCTGGTGAGTCCCGGGGCGGTACCGACCCAGTCAACTGGTGAGTCCCGGGGCGGTACGGACCCAGTCGGCTGGTGAGTCCCGGGGCGTTACCGACCCAGTCGGCTGGTGAGTCCCGGGGTGGTACCGACCCAGTCGGCTGGTGAGTCCCGGGGCGGTACCGACCCAGTCAGCTGATAATTTCCGGGGCGTTACCCCGTCAGCTGGCGAGTTCGAGGGTTTCGCAGCAGGCTTTGGTTAGCATAGATTTGGTACCGTGAAAAAGGACTCATTTTTTTATCGTTCTGATTGCATTGATAGAAAATACCCATTAGAAAGCGGATAAATCTCAAACAATTTGCCACCAGTGCGTGTTTGGTTTTGCTGATGTTTGCACGCTGCATTTGCTTTGCATACTGTTACTATTGTGATACGCCAGTTTGCTAGTTCTACTGACTAGGTTGTAATAAGCTATAGCTTTCTTGCTGGCTAGGGCACGGAAACTTCGGTGGTGCGATGTCTGGCTGCTTAATCTGCCCTTTACATGTGCTGTCACAACCAAGTTATGGCCTTTTGTTCCCAGGAAATCACCATCAAAGTACGCCATGACTCGAGTTTGATCATGGCCAGTGACCTCACTTTTCGAAAGAACGTATCTCCGTAGTCGCATGATACGGGTGAAGACACTGACGTTTCAATTATCCAAGTTGATTAGATAGTTCCAAATATACCCTGGAAGCGGCAGCAATATCCCACTCCAGCCAGTGAAGGGCCTTACGCTAGAATTCCAAGGCAATAGCGGGTTAATGAGATTGCCTAATCAAAGGTAACTACAAGTTATTACCGGCTGCCCCATTTGCCTTCGTGGCGGAGGCGATCCAGTCGAAATTGGAATGCACCCGAAAACGAGGCGTGTGATTGAAAATCACTCCGTTGACTTTGCACGGATCATTTTAGGACTGCTTTTGTGGCACAAATTCGTCGGGAAGGAAACCATCTGTGCAAACCTAATCACATAGCCACCTAGACATTTCGAGAGCCTATTTAATGGACTTAAGACATTGAACATTATCTTAAAGGGAAGACGTTTCTTGCAAACACATCTAATAGTAAGTAAGCAGAACTGACCTCAGTTACGAGACGAGGGTTGTGCACAAGGCACACAAAGTGACACCATATGAAAAAGCGCTTGGGGATTGGTGAGATATCAGAACTTTTTTAACCACATTGTTGTGTTTGGAGCGATTCGCAGAACGCTAGGCAGGTTGAGGTTCAGGCACCACAAATTGGGGTGACTTAGGCAGGCACCAGTACTTTTCCAGGGAGGGGGCAGGGACGACTGTCATTGGTGCTGTTGAGGGAAGAGCAAAGCTAAACAAAAGTCCTGCTCAGAGTCGATGTGAAGTCAAAGCGGACAAAGTATTTCAGATTCTTCATCACAGGCTGGTGTCAGAAATTTTGGCTGGTGGCCGCGCTTCCTAGATAATCCGAAACCTCCATCCGAGCTGACCACACATCGGCCCACCAGTTATGCTAAGGCAATGAGAAAGGCTGTTAACTGGGGGCGGTCACGGCCATAATGGGGCAGGGAATGAGGGTCTATGCCCTCCCCCAGCTAACGTGTCAGAGTAGACCCAGCCCCGACCACTGGAAGCGGTCCAAGCCCCCTCCCCCTCCCCGCCCACGGCCGTGCAACAGACCATCATGGTGAACAGACCATCAGACCATCAGACCAACAGACCATCATGGTGAATAATCATGGCGGCGCGCTGAGGCGAGAAGGGTGTCCGCGCCCGATGTGTACTGGAGCTTTCGAGTTTGTCAGCTGCTGTGGCTATCGCTGCTTCCCCCAGGCGTCGCTCATGGTACGTCGGCGCGAGGACTGGCCAGCAGCGACCGGTGGCAGCATTTGGCAGCAGGGTCACAGGGGACCAGCACTGTGTCGATGTCGAGTCGATGGGTCCCAGGCCATCCGTCAGAAGAATGTAGCATCACCCCTATGACGTTGCATGGAAACAATGGACCATACATCCAGGTTTCCCCTCCCCCTCCTGCGTTTTTTCGGGGTTTCACCGGCTACACCTATACGTACTCGCCTGACTGCACCAGCCCATCATTTTGACTTTCTTCGATAGGTGGGAAATGACTCTTGCTTGCTGCTGCCTTCATCTAAAGTTGCTTCATCTACGCTAGCAACCCGGATAAATTGCAGGTAACATAGTTGATGTATATATATATATATATATATATATATATATATATATATATATATATATATATATATATATATATATATATATATATAAAATCTAACTATGGAATATCAAATAATATTCATGCTGGATGAAGCACCTTACCTGGCAGGTTCCAAGTTATGTGGCGGTCCCGCTTTCTTTGGCAGCGATGCACACGTTAATCTGCAGCGTTTGATGTTGGCCCTCAGGAAGCGAGGCACCAGCGGAGTGGCTCGTCGTCACACCTCCGGCCGCCATGAGCACGTGCCCTAGGTCAGTGGCCGCACCCGTCCATCTCTGTGAGGGTGCTGGAATTCGGCCCACAGTTGATGTTGGCAAAATCCGCCGGAACTTGGTGTGACGGCTCGGTTTACGTCGCGTGCCCTGAGGCGATGCCGACACGCCCGCCTGACACATACCCTGAGGCGATGTCGACCTTACCCGTCCGACACGTACCCTGAGGCGATGTCGACCCTACCCGTCCGACAAGCACCATGAGGCGATGTCGACCCTACCCGTCCGACACATACCCTGAGGCGATGCCGACTCTGCCCGCCTGACACATACCCTGAGGCGATGCCGACCCTGCCCGTCCGACACATACCCTGAGGCGATGCCGACCCTGCCCGTCCGACACATACCCTGAGGCGATGTCGACCTTACCCGTCCGACACATACCCTGAGGCGATGCCGACTCTGCCCGTCCGACACATACCCTGAGGCGATGCGGACACGCCCGCCTGACACATACCCTGAGGCGATGCCGACACGCCCGCCTGACACATACCCTGAGGCGATGCCGACTCTGCCCGTCCGACACATACCCTGAGGCGATGCCGACCCTGCCCGTCCGACACATACCCTGAGGCGATGCCGACCCTGCCCGTCCGACACATACCCTGAGGTGATGCCGACCCTGCCTGTCCGACACATACCCTGAGGCGATGCCGACCCTGCCCGTCCGACACATACCCTGAGGCGATGCCGACACGCCCGCCTGACACATACCCTGAGGTGATGCCGACCCTGCCCGTCCGACACATACCCTGAGGTGATGCCGACCCTGCCCGTCCGACACATACCCTGAGGCGATGCCGACTCTGCCCGTCCGACACATACCCTGAGGCGATGCCGACACGCCCGCCTGACACATACCCTGAGGCGATGCCGACCCTGCCCGTCCGACACATACCCTGAGGTGATGCCGACCCTGCCCGTCCGACACATACCCTGAGGCGATGCCGACTCTGCCCGTCCGACACATACCCTGAGGCGATGCCGACTCTGCCCGTCCGACACATACCCTGAGGCGATGCCGACACGCCCGCCTGACACATACCCTGAGGCGATGCCGACACGCCCGCCTGACACATACCCTGAGGCGATGCCGACTCTGCCCGTCCGACACATACCCTGAGGCGATGCCGACACGCCTGCCTGACACATACCCTGAGGCGATGCCGACCACCTACACATACCCTGAGGCGATGCCGACACGCCCGCCTGACACATACCCTGAGGCGATGCCGACTCTGCCCGTCCGACACATACCCTGAGGCGATGCCGACACGACCGCCTGACACATACCCTGAGGCGATGCCGACTCTGCCCGTCCGACACATACCCTGAGGCGATGCCGACACGACCGCCTGACACATACCCTGAGGCGATGCCGACTCTGCCCGTCCGACACATAACCTGAGTCGATGCCGACACGACCGCCTGACACATACCCTGAGGCGATGCCGACACGCCCGCCTGACACATACCCTGAGGCGATGCCGACCCTGCCCGTCCGACACATACCCTGAGGTGATGCCGTCCCTGCCCGTCCGACACATACCCTGAGGCGATGTCGACCTTACCCGTCCGACACACACCCTGAGGCGATGCCGACCCTACCCGTCCGACACATACCCTGAGGCGATGCCGACTCTGCCCGCCTGACACATACCCTGAGGCGATGCCGACCCTGCCCGCCTGACACATACCCTGAGGCGATGCCGACACGCCCGTCCGATACATACCCTGAGGCGATGCCGACCCTGCCCGTCCGACACATACCCTGAGGCGATGCCGACCCTGCACGCTCGACCCGGCACCAGTTTGCTGCGTGTCCGGTCTGACCACAGACGAGCCAGCGAAGTGTGGAGAGGATCCGCCAGCATTGAAGATGTGAAGCCCATCTTCCCCATGCTCAACGTCGGAGGTCTTCGGCACTCCTCACCACATCTGACTCGTGTAGACGTTGCATGGAAATAGTGCATCAACAACGTCTGGATATCTCGTGCACGTTGGTGCCGCGATGACGGCCCTGGTGATTTGCTCTGCTATAAGTAACGGAGTGGTTGAATAACGATATCTGGTAGTATACATTGCTATAAGTGGCGGAGTGGTTGAATAACGATATCTGGCAGTATGCTCTGCTATAAGTGACGGAGTGGTTGAATAACGATATCTGGCAGTATGCTCTGCTATAAGTGACGGAGTGGTTGAATAACGATATCTGGCAGTATGCTCTGCTATAAGTGACGGAGTGGTTGAATAACGATATCTGGCAGTATGCTCTGCTATAAGTGGCGGAGTGGTCGAATGATGACATCTGGTAGTATGCTCTGTTATAAGTGACGGAATGGTCGAAAGACCACACCTGGCAGTATGCTTTGCTGTAGGTGGCGGAGTGGTCGAACGACTACACCTGCTTTTAAGTTGTATAGATGACTGGATCGTGTCTGGGATAAAACCCAGTATGTGAACACCCATGAGCAAAATACCACCAAATGACAGAGCTCATACTTTCCACATAAGAAACTAGCATCATCCTGAATTGGATGGTGTGTGTTATATGTGGGCGGGAGGCTACGGTTAGGATATGTCGCTCACTTTCTATCCCCCAACAAAATTTGAGATGCAACTTTTAGCGCTGGTACAGGGCTCCATGTCCAACTTTCACACCAGCAAAAATCCTTCCTACATGCAGTTACACAGCAGAGGCGATAGGTCTCCCCCCACTGAAGGCAGCCGGCGGTTGCCGCCTCCGATACAGCACTCTTAATCCTCGCCTACGGAGTGGATTTCGCCAGACGGGTGGTTGTCACCACTCCACCAGACGTCCCTCCCGAGCCGGGTGGTGTCACCACTCCACCAGACGTCCCTCCCGAGCCGGGTGGTTGTCACCACTCCACCAGACGTCCCTCCCGAGCCGGGTGGTTGTCGCCACTCCACCAGACGTCCCTCCCGAGCCGGGTGGTTGTCACCACTCCACCAGACGTCCCTTCCGGAGCCGGGTGGTTGTCACCTCTCCACCAGGCGTACACCAGAGCAGTGTCGCGCCTCCACCAGACGTCCCTCCCGAGCCGGGTGGTTGTCACCACTCCACCAGACGTCCCTCCCGAGCCGGGTGGTTGTCACCACTCCACCAGACGTCCCTCCCGAGCCGGGTGGTTGTCGCCTCTATGCTACACCAGACATCGCGCCTCACCAGACGTCCCTCCCGAGCCGGGTGGTTGTCGCCTCTATGCTACACCAGTCATAATTGTGACGGAGACGCGACACAATAGCCAGCGCGTTGTGTCACGCGAGACGACCCAATGACACCAGGCTGCATGATTCGTGTCTACCTGTGGCCAGGCTGGACCGACATCCCCAGATCATGTGGTGGTGGTGGTGCATTGGCGCCTCTCGTCATGCCGACTACTGTGGTCATTTCGAGCCCAAAATGTGACCTGTTATCATCCAATGGTTGAAAGAGGAATCTTATCTCATATCTAGGTGCTTACGGTGGGCGATAGATGACGTCAAAACGTTTTTTCATTGATGTAGATATGTTTTCAGATGCAATTACCAAATGAGGTGTATGGTATGGAGATAGGGTCAGAGTTCAAGAACAAGTTCAGCTTGGTGCGAGAACTTCCCGCGCTAGGCCACGAGAGGAGCCAGTCATTGTATTGTGCATTGCATTGCATTGTATTATGGTACATGCTGCACATTATGGTAATTATATTCCCAGTATGGTGCGAGGATTGTTGCACCGCCTAGAGTTTCCAACAGAGCGTGTCAGCGAAACAAAAAGATGAACGTGTTACTGCGACAACATCTCGCGACTAATTATATGTGAAACGTTGGATGACTGGCTTAATTGTTTTCAGGTGACGTATGCTTAACATCCTCATAACACTTGGAAACGCATCCATTCAATGATAAGCGTAGCTAAATTAGACATGATGTGCACTGAGATGCATTACCAGTTTGTTCCTCTGTCTTCTGCGATCGTATCCATTGGTGGAGAATTGGATGCATTTTCAGGGATGCTTTCCATTGATTGCAACAGGCCCTAACAACTTTCAGAAGAGCTTTTCCATGGGGTTCTTGATTGGTGGGAAATTGCATGCATTTTCAGGAATGCTTTGCATTAGTTGCTTGATTGGTGGAGATTTGCATATATATTCAGGGGTATTTTCCATTGATACCATGAAAACTTTCAGGAGTACTTTGTCATAGGATTCTATGTTAAGCTTCAGGTATGCTGGGCCCACACCGGTATCTCCTCAGCGGTGACGAGACACCACGGTGCCCGAGGTGCACCGCACCAATGTCAGTGCGACACATTTTAGTATCATGTCCCCGGCTTGCCCACGAACGGAGACGTCACTTTGGACGTACCTCCGTCTCGCTTCGGGAAGTGTTAGGGGATGAGTCGGACATTGTTCACTCAGGATAACTTTTTAAATTCCTCTTGGAAGTTAGATTTCCCGTGATTTACACCGGTCATTAACATGCTGCAGACATGGCTAGCACCAGTTTTGTCATGAACAGATTCGACATCGTCTTATAACTCGTTATCCGAACTGACGTTCGCTCGCTTTTATGTTTAAATACCTGAGTTATGGGCACAATATGACCTATGCAGTCTATGCGCCCCTAAACCACAATAACTAAATAAGTATGCTGGCCCCACGTCAGGATGCACAGGCATCTGTAAAAGAACACAATTATCCACCCATGATTGCATGTACACATGTGTCACATATACACATGTGTCACATCTACACATGCGTCGCATCCACACATGGGTCACATCTACACATGGGTCACATCTACACATGTGTCACATCTACACATGTGTCGCATTTGGGCGAAAGTGCTGCGGCTGATGTCGAACCAAATTAAGGATGTCACCGATGGTACATTTGACCTTCTTCCTCCAAAACGTACTTATGTGTACTGCGCGGTAGCAACGAGTACTGAATCCCAACTTGGGGCTTAGAAAATAACCTGGATATTTTTTCACCGCAACCTTGAGAATATCCACAAACCCAACAAAAATTAAATTGAGGTCAACGAAGGCAAACGACACCAAATGGCCTTTGATCGATGAATTACCTTTGAGATAATGTAGTCAATTAGAGTAGCAATAATCGACGATTATCCTCAAACACCGCTAATTAGCCTGAGACACCAAGCATCACATGCTCGTGCTTATTATGTGATAATTAGCTACAAAACATCCGCGGCTTCCGTGCACACGCTCGGATGTTGTTCCGTTTGAGACATGGTAGCTCCGTAACCCAATATCACCTTGGATGTATTTACCAAACGTTGTAGAAAGGATGCTCCATTGTTTATGCACAACCTGAGCTGAATCGGTTTATCATCTCGGAGAATATCATCAATTCCTTGCGAAGGCTGCACCAACTCTCTGTACTGGCGAGGCCTGAATACAAATTTTCGACTTAAAACGCAACAGCTTCTTTCAACGTAAGCCCCGGACGCCGGTTGAGCGTTTGAAATAAGCCAAAACAGCACTCGACAAGCGTTGTTATTGGCCGGAAACAAAGCATGATGATGTGCCCTAGTCATTCTCATTCAGGTGTTACGCAGCGATACGCTTTCTCTCTGTACCCTCGCCTCTGCACCCTCACCTCTGCAGTATCACGTCTGCACCCCCACCTCTGCACCCTTACCTCTACACCCTCACCTCTGCATTCTTACTTCTGCACCTTCACGTCTGCATCATCACCTCTGCACCCTTATCTCTGCACACCCTCACCTCTGCACCCTCACTTCTGCACCTTCACTTCCGCACCCTCACCTCTGCACCTTCACTTCTGCACCCTCACCTCTATGTCTTCTTCTTGCACCCTCACCTCTGCACCCTCACCTCTTCACCCCACCTCTGCACACTTACCTCTGCACCTTCACCTCTGCACATTCACCTCTGTACACCCACCTCTGCACCCTCACATCTGCACCCTCACCTCTGCACCCACACAATTGCGCACCCACATATGCACCCTCACATCTGCATCCTCACTTCTGCAGCATCACCTCTGCACCCTCAACTTTGCACCCTCACCTCTGCACCCTTCCTCCTGCACCCTCACATCTGCACACCCATCTCTGCACCGTCACCTCTGCAGCCTCACGTCTGCATCCTTACCTCTGTACCCTCACTTCTGCACGTCCACTTCTGCACTCGCACATCTGCACCCTCACCTCTGCACTTTTATCTCTGCATCCCCACCTATGCACAGCCACCTCTGTACCCTCACTTCTGTACCCTCACTTCTGCACCTTCACTTCTGCACTCTCACATCTGCACCCTCACCTCTGCAGCCTCACGCCTGCACCCTCACCTCTGCACACCCACCTCTGCACCCTCATCTCTGCAACCTCACCTCTGCGCCCTCACATTTGCGTCTTCACCTCTGCACCATCACCTCTGCACCCTCACATCTGCATTCACCTCTGCACCCTCACCTGCACACGTTATCCGTGTGGGCTGGGGTAAGTGGATTATGACGCCAGAGCTAATGTTCTTTGTTGTCGATTACAGTGCCATATAGATGGGTTCATGAGGGTGGGGTGCGGGGAGAGGTGAGGGATGATTTGTTGCATAATCCTGTGTTGAAGATTTGTTAGGCCCCTCTGCAACTCGGCGGAAGCAGCTCACAGCATTGACACCACTTATATTGAAGCACGTGCCCTACCACCGACGCCCTGCCTTTATCGGCGGAGGATGCTTTGATTTGTCGAAACCAGTTTGCGGTTGTACAGGACACACGAGTATCGAAGTCCCAGGTCTGCCTTGGCATTGACTCGCAAGCTCGCTCCAAACCGGAGACAAGCTATGTCTCACTGCCACTCTCCAGGTCACCCTCCGGACCTGCCGAGGCGGATCGGGTTGGGGATGATGAAGAGCACCTGGGGGGAAGCAGTGAGTCGCGCACCGGGCGACCGGATGACCCGCGGCCGGGTCATCGGGCTCTGGGGGGGGCACTTGGCCGGCAGGTACTGCGGGCGGCCGGCGCGGCGGGTCGATACGCCCGACGAGCCCGAGCTCGCGCGAAACGAGCGCTGATCTGCCGCCGCATGGCCCGGGTGGCCACCAAGTTGGCCATGCGCGCGGCGTGCTCCGTGTCGAGAGAAGCGACACCGGACGTGGCGCGCTGTGTGCCGGGCGTGTCCGGGCTGAATCGACGCCGAAATGCAGCGATCACGGAACTAATGACGGGGACAATTGTGCCGCGTAAGCGAATGTTGTAGGCACGCAACATGTGGCCGGAGTTGAAGCTGAAATATTCCGGAAATCTGAAGTTTCACAATGTCTTTATGGCCTTGTACGATAAGTCGATATCTAAATCGCTCCCGCTCTCCGATCCCAAACCCGCGACGTCGTGTTTCTCCAGGCATCACAGTTCCCTGCAAACCATTCCCCGAGAAAACTAAGTTTGTCGCCTGCTTGATAACTCATCTTCGCCGACGCCAGCTTCTACGCTCCCGAATAAAATAGGCATGCACCTGGCGCCTTGATTCTTCAGCGCCCGTCTACACGATCTGAAGCTCTCTCATAGTTATTGACCGTTCATCGTCGACGAAAATCATGCAGGCTCAGTGATTCGTCATATATTGCGTGGGCATGCAACTTACATTATCGGCATTGATCGAGATCCACAGCTTCTGCTGATAGACAAGAGCTATTGTTGAAATAGTTCGCTGCCCACAGTGCCAGTATCACTGCGTGCTCGCGGATAAATGATGAAAGCACCCTAATGCTGATGTATTTCACCGAAACTCGCATTCTCAAAGGCCCATATATATATATATATATATATATATATATATATATATATATATATATATATATATATATATATATATATGTGTGTGTGTGTGTGTGTGTGTATGCATATACATTGCACAACAACTTAAAGGCAAGAAAATTATTATATTTGGTCATCTTCTTTTGTGCTCGCTCAATTTATCATTCTATTCTGTTATATTTTATTTTATTATATTCTATTCTATTATATTATAATCTCTATTCCCACCAGATACTACTAGCTACACCACTCGCCATATCCCGACCACACCTCCCGCCAGATAATGGCCACACTTCCCACTAGATATTGACCACACTTCCCGCCAGATTGTGGCCACACCTCCCGCTATATCCCGACCACACCTCCCGCCAGATATTGATCACACTTCCCGCCAGATAGTGGCCACACCTCCCGCCAGATATTGACACACCTCCCGTCAGATATTGACAACACCTCCCGCCAGATATTGACCACACTTCCCACCAGATATTGACCACACTTCCCGCCAGATTCTGGCCACACTTCCCGCTATATCCCTCCCACACCTCCGCCAAATATTGACCACACTTCCCGCCATACCCCGACCACACCTCCCGCCAGATATTGACCACACTTCCCGTCATATCCCGACCACCCCTCCCGCCAGATATTGACCACACTTCCCGCCATATCCTGGCCACCCCTCCCGCCAGATATTGATCACACTTCCCGCCACATCCCGACCACACCTCCTGCCAGATATTGACCGCACTTCCTGCCATATCCCGACCACCCTCTCGCCAGATATTGACCACACTTCCCGCCATATCCCGACCACGCCTCCCGCCAGATATTGACCACACTTCCCGCCATATCCCGCCCACCCCTCCCGCCAGATATTGACCACACTTCCCGCCATACCCCGACGATTCCTCCCGCCAGATATTGACCACACCTCCCGCCAGATACTGGCCACACCTCCCGACAGATATTGACCACACCTCCCGCCAGATATTGACCATACTTCCCACCATGTCCCGACCACACCTCCCGCCAGATATTGACCACACCTCCCGCCAGATACTGGCCACACCTCCCGCCAGATATTGACCACACTTCCCGCCAGATACTGGCCACACCTCCCGTCAGATAACGACCACACCTCCCGCCAGATAACGATCACACCTCCCGCCAGATAACGATCACACCTCCCGCTTATGTGCTGCCGACTCCGCCCCCATCTCAGTCCCAGGCGTGCCGCTGCTCACTGTCCGCCATGGGCTGTGAGCGAGCGATTGCACTGAGAGTAGTTCTGAGTAGTTCTGACGTCGTTGTTCAATCCAGCTTCAGTTGTGCCGCCAAGAATCAGTATCTTCCTTTGCGTGATTGCACCCCAAGTTTGCTACCATCAAACGGCTACCAGCTGTTTTCGTTATCAGAGAGTGGGCACTGCCAAATGCCTAACCATTGGCCACACATTGCCTAACCATTAGCCACACGCTACCTGATCATTGACCATTAGCATGATGCCCAGCCCATCGCCTCATATTGCCCAGCCAATCGCCTCATTTTGCCTAACCATTGGCGTCACATTACCTAACCATTGGCCGTATATTGCCCAACCATTAGCCACACATTGCCTAACCATTAGCCGTATGCTGCCTAACCATTGGCAGTGTGTTGCCCAGCCGTTGCCCGCACGTTGCCTAACCATTGGGGGCATATCGCGAGAGAGGTATTCTGTCTAAGTGCCAGGCATTCTGCCAAACAGTGCCTGCCAGATGGTGATTTATATCCGGTTGTGTTATTTCCCACGGGCCCCAGCACAGCAATGCTCATTTGTAGGTCGCCGCGCGCTGAACTGGCATCAGGATGGCGATATTTGGTGGTATAATTTATAGATACTTTTTGTATTATCGAAACGCCTGCATCAGCCCCGTTCTTCAAAAGAGGAAGTATAGGAGGCGAATGTCTCGCTCGTGTCACGGCTCTATTTCTTGTGTTTCTGAGCCATGTCATATGTTTCCATGGCCTAATTGTACTCAAAGCGATTTGACACAAAACTTCACACCCGTTTCGCCAAGTTTTGGTCAGCCGTGTCTCTGGTTAGATTGGACACTTCAGCAGGAATTGAGCACTTGGTGGACGGAGACTGTCACTGCGTCACTTCCGTCAAGGTCAACCTCCACCCGGCCGGCCCGCCCACCGAGTGCCTACTGACCTACTGACGACGGGCTAATCCTTCGCCCGGTCGGGAAACCTCTCCCCCCCCCACAAGACTCTCAGAGGCAGAAACTGACACCCACAGCAAAAATATCGTCTGATAGTCGATGACGATTCCGGAAGAACGCGACCATATTCTTTGAATTTGTGCACAAATGACGTCACTACGGCCACGTACGACGTCACGGATGACGTCAAGTGTGAGCCGCTGGGAGTTCATTTCGGGCTATTTAAAAGGATGCAGTTTGATGCAGGCGGTCAAGGTCAAGGCGCGCAAGATGGGCCACGGCAGCATCGCTCCAAATAGCACTGGCATATTGAATGATGGATCCGACATGAGGCTGAAGCGCACACAGCACAGCTGCGTGGTTGAATTTTAATTGTTCGGGGCATGCTGGCATCTGCATGCTCCGCATCAGAAGGTCAAGCCTCGTGTTCCCCTTGGAAATCATGGCGGCGTCGTGTTGGGCAAAAGAGAGGTTGGCATTCCAGGTAGCACCCAGGTCATGCATGCGCTGACGGCGCCTCGGCTGGCGGCCGTCCAAGATGTAGGAAGGGTCAAAAGTGCGAAGGAGACTGGTGTAAAGGAAATGGATTTGTATTTTGATGGGTTGAGTTTTAGCCACCCCGCTCCATATCTGGGACCACTGACAGAGGTTACCCAGATCCATCGGAAGGGAATCGACGTAACTTTTAGATTGGATTCTGGGATGCCTTTTAATGCCATCGACATAGATAAAACAGCCGTTCGGTTTGTGATTAGAAACGTCAGTACCAAATCAGGTAAAGAGCAGGAGGTCCAGAATCTTGACCTCTGTGACTCCAGATAACATTGGAACCCAATCAGACTTAGTGCCTTGGAGCACTAAGCGCTGGAAGAATTCGGTAAAGTACGAATGGAGCCAGCTGAATGCAAGACCAGTGATGTCAAGTGAGGGTTTCAACTCGTGCAGTAATAATCCGTGGTTAACAATGATAAAAGAGGAAAGAGACATATCACATTTTCCACGCTTTGGCCGCTTGAATTGTATGCTATGTGATCCAGTTCGTTTTCCCCGCTCTGTCTGTCTGTCTATCTTTATAGCTGTCTCTCTCTCTCTCTCTCTCTCTCTCTCTCTCTCTCTCTCTCTCTCTCTCTCTCTCTCTCTCTCTCTCTCTCTCTCTCTCTCTCTCTCTCTCTCTCTCTCTCTCTCTCTCTCTCTCTCTCTCTCTCTCTCTCTCTCTCTCTCTCTCTCTCTCTCTCTCTCTCTCTCTCTCTCTCTCTCTCTCTCTCTCTCTCTCTCTCTCTCTCTCTATATATATATATATATATATATATATATATATATATATATATATATATATATATATATATATATATATATATATATATATATATATATATATATATATATATATATATATATATATATATATATATATATATATATATATATATATATATATATATATATATATATATATATATATATATATATATATATATATATATATATATATATATATATATATATATATATATATATATATATATATATATATATATATATATATATATATATATATATATATATATATATATATATATATATATATATATCTCTCTCTCTCTCTCTCTCTCTCTCTCTCTCTCTCTCTCTCTCTCTCTCTCTCTCTCTCTCTCTCTCTCTCTCTCTCTCTCTCTCTCTCTCTCTCTCGATCTCTTGCTCTCTTGCTCTCTTGCTCTCTTGCTCTCTTGCTCTCTTGCTCTCTTGCTCTCTCGCTCTCTTCCTCTCTCACTCTCACTCTCTCACACTCTCACACTCTCACTCTATCACTCTATCACTCTCTCATTCTATCAATCTCCCAATCTCTCACTGTAACTCCATCTTCTCTATCCGTCTCTCCCTAGCTTTCCCTTCCTCCTTCCTCCACATATTTTCTCCTTTTTGATATTTCTCTTCCGCTCTTTCCCTCCCCTTTGTCGGGATATTTTCGGCGCTAACTGCATTTGCCACGACTTCCGTCCATATTACCATTATTGGTTCAATCTGGCCGATGCCTGGCGCGACAGAGGGTCGGAGGAGGACCGAAGTTCGGCGCCTCGTCTCAGCGCTGGCAGCACGGCGGCGGGCGGGGGGGGGGGCGTCCACCGTCCCGCGCCTAATTTTGCCGAACGAGGAGCGGCTGGTCGGCTGCCATTAGCGGGGACGGACTCATCTGGCATGGCACACTGATGACTGGTGTCTTGTCTGGGCGCCGTGACGGTCGCCAGGTCCTGGTCGCCAGGTCTTGGTCGCCAGGTCCTGGTCGCCAGGCCCTGCTGTCGTCCAGCACGACCCTCTGAGTAGCCAGCGCGTGTGAGGTGCCACCCCAACGCTTGCTGCTTCTCACGCGCAAGTCTCCCAAAAACGTCAGCTGCCTCTCTTCCACTTCCCCTTCTTTTTCACCCAATCTCCCACATTCCTCTTTTCTCTGTCCTTCTCTCTCTCTCTCTCCCTCTCTCTCTCTCTCTCCCTCTCATATCTCCATCTCCATATATCTGGCCTTCACAAAAGCTCTTCCGTTTCACCTCTTCCTGCTCCTGTCATGATGTCCCGCCTCTCCCGTTTCCTTCCTCGCTGCGTGGTGGCGGCGACGCCAAGCAGGCGACGCTAGCCAAGCAGGCGACGCTAGCCAAGCAGGCGACGCTAGTCAGGCAGGTGACGCTAGCCAAGCAGCCACACTAGCCAAGCCGGCCACGTTAGTCAGGCAGGCCACGCTAACCAGGCAGGTCGCGCTAGCCAGGGAGGCCACGCTAGCCAGCCAGGCCACAGTGGCCTGGGCCCAGTCCAACAGGGACGTACTCAAGCTGAACAGTGGCCTACACACGCAACAGCAGCACGCATATATCCGCCCAGCTGGATTTAGAGAGCACAGTCCAGGCGAGGGAGTGGCAGCAGGGACGATTTGGGTCCGTTTCCGGGAGTTCAGGACCGCAGCTTCTGTCGCACAGGGCGGGGTGCCAATTTAGGGATGAGGGACGTGGCACGAGGGATGAGATGCCGGCTCAGCGGCGTCACGAGGGATCCGCGAGGCGACGGTGGTGCCAAAGATGCGTACAGGAATGGCGACGGCGCCACCAGACCACCCACTAGTTTGCACAACACATAGCTTCACGTCATAACCGGGAAACGTTTGTGTTCGTTGACCAGCAGGTGTTGACCGTATTTACAATTATGTATACGGCCAATGTCTATAGTTAAGTGGAGTTCCGCACTCTGTCTCTATGCTTCAGCTGGATTTGATGTGAATATTCCACCACACTTGGTGGCACATGGCTGTGCAATCAAACGTGGTTCGATAGCTCACGGCTTCGGTATTGATCTCAAGCCAAATACAATACAGTTTTACGTGTTTCTAATCCACCCTGCATTGTAGGACACCTGATCAAGGAATACACCTCTTCCAAATCTACAGTGACGATATGCATGTTCCTTCTACACAATAGGTTATATTAAATACAGGTGCCAAGTTAGATGTTCTACCTAGCTCGTGAGTCCCAGGCGGTGAGCTTCACTACCACCCTCTCACTCTTGGCCTATGTTAAATAGCTTTGGTACAACTGCCTAGCGAACTCAAAGAACACTGGACATCTTTGAGTGAACAGCTCGCCTACGCAATGGGAAAACATCGAGTCCCCGACCGCCTTGGCGAAGCATCCGCAGCGTGAGGAACAGCCGTGCGGCTCTCGAGAAGGCAAGCTCTGGCATATGATTGGCGTCGTCAGGAAGCTCCGTTTGTCGTCAAGAGTTGTTGAAATGATTGGATGGGAGTCCACATTGAAGATGGCAGAAGTGGGCATTCAATGGCGGCTTTCGTAGTGCGACGGTGCGTCACGTCTAATGTAGCTCTGACAACTGCACTAGCGTCACAAAAAGCGAGATTCCAGCTCAGCCTCTTGGAGTGCATGTGGACAGGAGCGTTCATAATACAGCCATTATGCTGAATATCATGTGATGTAAACTGTGTGGTGCGATGAACGAAATTGCCCACGTCTTCATCAATAGGCGGCAGATTGTCGGCGCTGGAGGATTTACACTGACGGCTGTTGTCAAGTCAATTCGAAGTACTAGGAAGCACTGGCAAAGTGCTGGGAAGTACTGAGAAGGCACAGGGAAGTACTGGATAGCACTGAGAAAGTATTGGAAGGTACTGGGATGTACTGGGAAGTATAGAGAAAGTGCTGGGAAGATATGCGAGGGGAAAAATGGCAGCCCAGAGCAAAATTATAATATCATAACGCTATTTAGCATGTGTGCTGCTAGGACAATAACATACAGCAAGTAATCCACATATGCAGTACGGCAGCGACGATAACAGTCTATTTAATACACGAAAGGAATGCTTCCCTGACCGGAACTCTCGGATCACACTCAGGAGTGTACACAGGTGGTCTGTCGCTTTGCCACAAGCGGCCAACAAATCAGCCATTCAACTGCGGCTTGAACTGCGGCTCCAACAACGCCTTCAACAACACTTTCAACAACGCCTTCAACAACGTGTTCCACCGCGCCAGCACAGCTGGACCCAGTTCCTCTTGCAACGACGAGTCATATTGCACTCCAAATTCAACAAACTTTCGGGAAGCGAAACGCCAGCCTCTATGCAATTCAGCACGGAAATGCCGGAGGACACCACTCGCCCCAGGCGTGGCTCCGCAGGAAGAAGTGTGTCCATGGGAAGCCGTGGCCCCGGCGTGCACCACCGGGCCCGTGCACCTGCCGCCAACACCTGGTGTTGCGCAGGAGCGGACGTGGCAGGAATTACACCAGAACGACCTCGCACCGGCATTGGCAACCCAAACGAAAATTGGGAAATGAATCGACCAACGATCGACGACCGGTCAGTCAACTAAAGGACAAACAGTCGGACGATTGCTTTATCCTCTGTCCTGATCTGGAATAAGTCACTGCAATGGCCATTTTCAGGAACGTTTGATGGCAGGACATTCTAAGAAGGAGAGCTTCATCTAAATCAGGATCGGTAGAATCAAGGGGCAAGGTTCTTGTTCCCATTCTCAACAGCTCACCTGCCTGTCTCAGCGAGTCAGGCCCGAACAGGACATGGCAGCACCTGGTATCACCTGGTATTACCTGGTATCGTATGATATCACATGGTATCATATGTTATTATGTGGTATCACATGGTATCATCTGGCATCATCAAATATCATCTGGTATCATTAAATATAATTTGGCATCATCTGGTATCACCTGATATCAAATTATATCATCTTCCATCATCTGGTACCATGTGATATCATCTGGTACCATATGGTATCATATGGTATCATACATCACATGGCATCGCCTGGTATCACATGATATCACATGGAATCACATGAACTACCTGGTTTCGCCTGGTATCGCTTGGTGTCATCTGGTGTCACCGGGTATCACCTCATGTCACCTAGGATTTCCTGGTATCGTCTACCTGCGAGCACTCTCACCCGCCGTGATGTCTTGCCAAATTACAAAAATCCCCATGTTTGGCAGCCCTTAGTAGAACGACACCACGGCTCTTCCAAGTAACTCGTCGATGCAAGCGTTCCCTGACAACAAAATACATATTCCAAGTGTGACCAGCTCTACTAACCGCACTCGGACTGGTCCAAGGGTGACCAGGACCCAGTTTTCACGTCATTTCATCAATATTACGAATTGATGATTTCACGATTCAACAGCTTATTACGCTAAACGCTAAACGTTAATTCCAGTTCCGACAAAAAATCAACGATTTTAAATAAGCACGCTTTCAAAAAGATGCACACAATTTTACGATTCCATAGCTCAAAAACTACGCATCAATGCACGGCCAGTTTCATCAAACCTTAGTGGTGAGATAATTTCAATAAAATGATGACATGAAAATGATGCTCAACATGACAAGCGTTGAATTGTGATTTTGGCAACAGGAGTGAATAGGAGTAAAGGAGATAGGCTGCATAGGTGACTCTGTCATTACTTATCATTGATCTTTGCTGCATCAAATTGCGATTTCATGCAGCTTGATGAAACTGGGCCCAGGTTTACTAAGGCAAAGACAAGACAAAGACGTATATTCAGGCCATCCACAATAAACTCGTGGTTATTACAGCCTATTGTCGATTTTTAAAACAGATGTAACATGAAAAAGGGCTGTCACAGACACACATAAAAACATATAACAATTCCTCATACCAGCGGCACAGAAAGAGTCAGCAAGTACGGTAAGTATAATAAGAAGTCAGCAGGTATGAAGATAAGTCAGCAAGTATGATAAGAGGTCAGCGAGTATGATAAGAAGTCAGGAAGCAGATCAGGTCAATCTGACCGGTCCCATGCACAAATGCCGCCTGAGGCGGGGACCAAACGTGGGAACTGGCAGTTGCCTTCCAAACGTGGAAACTGGCAGTTACTAATCGCACTCAGCATGGTGGGCGGCGCCACGTCCGCCGTCGCCCCACGACGGGATTTAACAGAAAAGCCGTCCTGAATTTAAATCAGGTAGCTGGGAAGAGGATGCTTACGTGATTGACAATCGAAGTGCATTAAAAACGCTCGCAAAAATTGAATAGCGGCATTCAGAAAGTGGCAACAATGGTTTTACATGCTGATGTGCCTGGCACAGACCATGAGCAGTGTGCTGCTTTACTCGGTACGCCACACCACTCCCTTCTGTATTCTGAACAACGCTGCCAAGCTGCTGCACTTCTGTCAATCATATGCGAGAGCTCCACGCCGATTTCCCACCTTCTACCACGGCTGTTTTTCGGGATGCCCCCAGAATGCCGGAAGTGCATGTGCTTTTGTCGTGCGACGAGTATTCCATACGTGCATGGTGCACACGAATCCACGGCATAAGAACTGATGCCCCCTCCCCACCCCACTTTTGTCCCGACAGAAAAATCATTTTGTGAGAAAAGTTTTTTTTTAATGATGCAGTCATCTCCTGACGTTCTACCAACGTGTGATGCTTTCATGCAGTCATCTCCTGACGATTGTCAGGAGATGACAGTCGTCAGGAGATGTCATCAGGAGATGTCAGGAGTTATCAGGAGATGCTATGAGTCATCAGGAGTCATCAGGAGATGTCATCAGATGTTGACAGACTCCTGATTGGTGTTGACAGACTGACAGACTCATGAGATGTCATCAGAAGATGTTGACAGATCATCAGGAGATGTTGACAGATCATCAGGAGATGTTGACAGATCATCAGGAGATGTTGATCAGGAGATGTCATCAGGAGATGTTGACAGATCATGTCAACTCCTGAAATGGAATCAACTCCTGATGGAAATCAACTCCTGATGTAGGAATCAACTCCTGATCAACATCAACAATGGAATGAACCAGCAATGGAATCATTCAACAATGGAATGTTGAATTAAACTCAACAAAAACAATGGAATGTTGAACAAACAATGGACAAATGTTGAATGTTGAATGAATGTTGAACGAACAATGTAATGTTGAACAAACAATGGCATGTTGAACAAACAATGGAATGTTGAATTAAATTCAACAAAACCAACAATGGAATCAATCAACAATGGATGTTTGTTTGTTTGTTTGCTTGTTGAATGTTGAATGTTGTTTGTTTGAATGTTGAATGTTTGTTTGTTTGTTTATTGAATGTTGAATGTTTGTTTGTTTGTTCGTTGAATGTTGAATGAATGTTGAACAAACAATTGAATGTTGAACAAACAATGCAATGTTGAATTAAATTCAACAAAGCCAACAATGGAATCAATCAACGATGGAATCATTCAACAATGGAATCCTGATGTTGGAATCAACTCCTGATCAACATCAACAATGGAACAACAATCAACAATGGAATCAAGTCCTGATGGAAATCAACTCCTGATGGAACATCAGGAGATATTCCAGACAGATCATCAGGAGATGTTGATCAGGAGATGTCATCAGGAGATGTTGACAGACTCCTGATTGGTGTTGATGTTGACAGACTCCTGACAGACTCCTGATTGGACTGCCAGTGGTGGCCCCTCCCCACCCCACTTTTGTCCCGACAGAAAAATAATTTTCTGAGAAAAGGTTTGTTTTGTTTAATGATGCAGTCATCTCCTGACGTTCTTCCAACGTGCTATGCTTTCATGCAGTCATCTCCTGACGACTGTCAGGAGATGACAGTCGTCAGGAGATGTCATCAGGAAATGTCAGGAGTCATCAGGAGATGTTATGAGTCATCAGGAGTCATCAGGAGATGTTATGAGTCATCAGGAGTCATCAGGAGATGTCATCAGAAGTCATCAGGAGATGTTATCAGGAGTTACCAGGAGTCACATGAGTCATCAGGAGTCATCATGAGATGTCAGGAGTCATCAGGAGTCATCAGGATATGTCAGGATATGTCAGGAGTCATCAGGGGTCATCAGGAGTCATCAGGAGATGTCATCAGGAGATGTCAGGAGATGTCATCAGGATGACAGTCATCAGGAGATGTCATCTCCTGATGCAGTCATCGCCTGACGTTCTACCAACGTGTGATGCTTCCACTGCACATTTGTTATTTTACTTTTCATTTTCCCCTCTGGAAGTAAGCAAAACGTTTTACCAAAGGGCATCTACATTCGTTAGGCCTTGTTTCATATGCAACGTCCGCACAGAAGCACCTCTCTGGGACCCAGTGCTCAATGTTTACGCCTTCATCTTGCGCTGCAAAGAGTCCTTAAGGAGATTCTAGGGAGTATTTAGGTGTCACGCCAACGGTGAATTTCGCTTACCTTCTCATGGTTTCACATTGTATGTTTGGCCAAGAAGTTGGTTCGTTTCAAGAGGTGGGAAGAACAACATGGAAACTGACGCTGTTTAAGAGGGGGGGGGGGGCTGAGTGACAACCTCTCTACTTCCCTGAACAATGTGCGATTTTACATTTTGACGTTAACGTTACTCCCCTGGATCTTGCACTGGCACGGGCAACACCACGCTCGTGCGCCGTGTGGGCACTGGTGGGCACTGGTGGGCACTGGTGGGCACTGGTGACTTCCGAGTGGGCACTGGTGATCCGTCCCTGCTCCGAGTGGGCACTGGTGATCCATCCCTGCTCCGAGTGGGCACTGGTGATCCATCCCTGCTCCGAGTGGGCACTGGTGATCCATCCCTGCTCCGAGTGGGCACTGGTGATCCATCCCTGCTCCGAGTGGGCACTGGTGATCCATCCCTGCTCCGAGCGGGCACTGATGATCCACCTGTCCGTGGGCACTGGTGATCCATCCCTGCTCCGAGTGGGCACTGGTGATCCAGCCCTGCTCCGAGTGGGCACTGGTGATCCATCCCTGCTCCGAGTGGGCACTGGTGATCCATCCCTGCTCCGAGTGGGCACTGGTGATCAATCCCTGCTCAGAGTGGGCACTGGTGATCCATCCCTGCTCCGAGTGGGCACTGGTGATCCATCCCTGCTCCGAGTGGGCACTGGTGATCCATCCCTGCTCCGAGTGGGCACTGGTGATCCATCCCTGCTCCGAGTGGGCACTGGTGATCCATCCCTGCTCCGAGTGGGCACTGGTGGTCCATCCCTGCTCAGAGTGGGCACTGGTGATCCATCCCCGCTCAGAGTGGGCACTGGTGATCCATCCCTGCTCCGAGTGGGCACTGGTGATCCATCCCTGCTCCGAGTGGGCACTGGTGATCCATCCCTGCTCCGAGTGGGCACTGGTGATCCATCCCTGCTCAGAGTGGGCACTGGTGATCCATCCCTGCTCCGAGTGGGCACTGATGATCCATCCCTGCTCCGAGTGGGCACTGGTGATCCATCCCTGCTCCGAGTGGGCACTGGTGATCCATCCCTGCTCCGAGTGGGCACTGGTGATCCATCCCTGCTCCGAGTGGGCACTGGTGATCCATCCCTGCTCCGAGTGGGCACTGGTGATCCATCCCTGCTCCGAGTGGGCACTGGTGATCCATCCCTGCTCCGAGTGGGCACTGGTGATCCATCCCCGCTCAGAGTGGGCACTGGTGATCCATCCCTGCTCCGAGTGGGCACTGGTGATCCATCCCTGCTCCGAGTGGGCACTGGTGATCCATCCCTGCTCCGAGTGGGCACTGGTGATCCATCCCTGCTCCGAGTGGGCACTGGTGATCCATTCCTGCTCCGAGTGGGCACTGGTGATCCATCCCTGCTCCAGTGGGCACTGGTGATCCATTCCTGCTCCGAGTGGGCACTGGTGATCCATTCCTGCTCCAGTGGGCACTGGTGATCCGTCCCTGCTCCGAGTGGGCACTGGTGATCCATCCCTGCTCCGAGTGGGCACTGGTGGTCCATCCCTGCTCCGAGTGGGCATTGGTGATCCATCCCTGCTCCGAGTGGGCACTGGTGATCCATCCCTGCTCAGAGTGGGCACTGGTGATCCATCCCTGCTCAGAGTGGGCACTGGTGATCCATCCCTGCTCCAGTGGGCACTGGTGATCCATCCCTGCTCAGAGTGGGCACTGGTGATCCATCCCTGCTCCAAGTGGGCACTGGTGATCCATCCCTGCTCCGAGCGGGCACTGATGATCCATCCCTGCTCCGAGTGCGCACTGGTGATCCATCCCTGCTCCGAGTGGGCACTGGTGATCCATCCCTGCTCCGAGTGGGCACTGGTGATCCATCCCTGCTCCGAGTGGGCACTGGTGATCCATCCCTGCTCCGAGTGCGCACTGGTGATCCATCCCTGCTCCGAGTGGGCACTGGTGATCCATCCCTGCTCCGAGTGGGCACTGGTGATCCATCCCTGCTCCGAGTGGGCACTGGTGATCCATCCCTGCTCCGAGTGCGCACTGGTGATCCATCCCTGCTCCGAGTGGGCACTGGTGATCCATCCCTGCTCCAGTGGGCACTGGTGATCCATCCCTGCTCCGAGTGGGCACTGGTGATCCATCCCTGCTCCGAGTGGGCACTGGTGATCCATCCCTGCTCCGAGTGGGCACTGGTGATCCATCCCTGCTCCGAGTGGGCACTGGTGATCCATCCCTGCTCCGAGTGGGCACTGGTGATCCATCCCTGCTCCGAGTGCGCATGGTGATCCATCCCTGCTCCGAGTGGGCACTGGTGATCCATCCCTGCTCAGTGGGCACTGGTGATCCATCCCTGCTCCGAGTGGGCACTGGTGATCCATCCCTGCTCCAGTGGGCACTGGTGATCCATCCCTGCTCGAGTGGGCACTGGTGATCCATCCCTGCTCCGAGTGGGCACTGGTGATCCATCCCTGCTCCGAGTGGGCACTGGTGATCCATCCCTGCTCCGAGTGGGCACTGGTGATCCATCCCTGCTCGAGTGGGCACTGGTGATCCATCCCTGCTCCGAGTGGGCACTGGTGATCCATCCCTGCTCCGAGTGGGCACTGGTGATCCATCCCTGCTCCGAGTGGGCACTGGTGATCCATCCCTGCTCCGAGTGGGCACTGGTGATCCATCCCTGCTCCGAGTGGGCACTGGTGATCCATCCCTGCTCCGAGGGGCACTGGTGATCCATCCCTGCTCCGAGTGGGCACTGGTGATCCATCCCTGCTCCGAGTGGGCACTGGTGATCCATCCCTGCTCCGAGTGGGCACTGGTGATCCATCCCTGCTCCGAGTGGGCACTGGTGATCCATCCCTGCTCCGAGTGGGCACTGGTGATCCATCCCTGCTCCGAGTGGGCACTGGTGATCCATCCCTGCTCCGAGTGCGCACTGGTGATCCATCCCTGCTCCGAGTGGGCACTGGTGATCCATCCCTGCTCCGAGTGGGCACTGGTGATCCATCCCTGCTCCGAGTGGGCACTGGTGATCCATCCCTGCTCCGAGTGGGCACTGGTGATCCATCCCTGCTCCGAGTGGGCACTGGTGATCCATCCCTGCTCCGAGTGGGCACTGGTGATCCATCCCTGCTCCGAGTGGGCACTGATGATCCATCCCTGCTCCGAGTGGGCACTGGTGATCCATCCCTGCTCCGAGTGGGCACTGGTGATCCATCCCTGCTCCAGTGGGCACTGGTGATCCATCCCTGCTCCGAGTGCGCACTGGTGATCCATCCCTGCTCAGTGGGCACTGGTGATCCATCCCTGCTCCGAGTGGGCACTGGTGATCCATCCCTGCTCCGAGTGGGCACTGGTGATCCATCCCTGCTCCGAGTGGGCACTGGTGATCCATCCCTGCTCCGAGCGGGCACTGATGATCCATCCCTGCTCCGAGTGGGCACTGGTGATCCATCCCTGCTCCGAGCGGGCACTGATGATCCATCCCTGCTCCGAGTGGGCACTGGTGATCCATCCCTGCTCCGAGCGGGCACTGATGATCCATCCCTGCTCCGAGTGGGCACTGGTGATCCATCCCTGCTCCAGTGGGCACTGGTGATCCATCCCTGCTCCGAGTGGGCAATGGTGATCCATCCCTGCTCCGAGTGGGCACTGGTGATCCATCCCTGCTCCGAGTGGGCACTGGTGATCCATCCCTGCTCCGAGTGGGCACTGGTGATCCATCCCTGCTCCGAGTGGGCACTGGTGATCCATCCCTGCTCCGAGTGGGCACTGGTGATCCATTCCTGCTCCGAGTGGGCACTGGTGATCCATCCCTGCTCCGAGTGGGCACTGGTGATCCATCCCTGCTCCGAGTGGGCACTGGTGATCCATCCCTGCTCCGAGTGGGCACTGGTGATCCATCCCTGCTCCGAGTGGGCACTGGTGGTCCATCCCTGCTCCGAGTGGGCACTGGTGATCCATCCCTGCTCCGAGTGGGCACTGATGATCCATTCCTGCTCCGCCGCCTCTGTGCAGTGCGCACTGTAATTATATCTCCCACTCCCTCCTTCACGACTCATTCATATAGGTTCTCATTCATCATGGGCCATACAGCGTCGCCAATATCTCACGGCGATTGGTCGCGGGTAGATTCGATTATCCCGCCAGCAGTGGGATTTGAACACACCATCTTACGACCAACGGTCCAACGCCATAGCGACTGAGCTACCGCGACGTCATCCATCTCCTTTCCATATCTCGCACCTGGCAACGCCAACTCTGTAAATTACAGGGACTTTGCTAAGGCGATGACGTCAGGATAAGACTTGGCGTGGAAAACATGCACTGAATGGGTTGAGAAAAATCACCATTTATCCTAGCCAAAGTCATTACTAGCCGGTATCCTGTATTGGTGCCACGTTTTAGTGGACGTGTTCCGCACGCAATGCGACAATAGTGGGAACGAACTCTACTTTCGAGCGACCTAGCGCTACCACCGTATGCGTCGTCGTTTTGTGCTCACACCTGATACAAGTCCCTCGCTCCATATTGGAACCCATCGTCCATGCGTTGTCCGTTCAGGCATGCCGACCACTATGCCAGGAATTGTGTCGCGGTCGGCTGCTTTGGAGTAATGAGAGGATGGATCTATGTGACATGTATGTGCTATCAGGAGCTGATCGAGGAATTTTTACGGGGGTCGTATTTCCTCGGAGGAGCGCCTCCGGCAGAACAATTTGTGTGGAGCGGAACGGGTGCATTGACCGTACCTTGTTCTCTAAGAGGGGTCTTTCGCTGACAAATCCGCTGATCAGGTGGGGTGCACTCGAAATTCCCTGAGCCTTTCCCTGCGGAAGGGGCGTCACCTTCCACATGGGGAAGGGGAACCTGCCTTGTCACCAGCGCCCCCTCATCCTCCATCCGCCCACGAGTGTTGCTAACACGTGCAGTGATTTTCAGATAATATATGTGTTTGAGAGGTAGGAGTGGCCCACTGGTGGCTTGCTATCGTGTGCATTATACCTGAGTAATCGTAGCTGAAAGAATATATATGGTTCATTAACTATGGACAAATAAAACATCTAACCTGTAGCTCCATTACTCGCGTTCGATTATCGGCTCGGAATAACCTGTAGCTCGAATCGCTATCGATAATCTGTAGTTCGGAACGCACGTGAACGTGGAACGGGCCTACGTCTGCTCACGTGCGTGCGTTGTGGTTGCACGCGATTTTCCACAGGTCATGTGCTTAGAGATGACGCACACACGCCAGGCACGCATGCCACATTGACGGTGTGTGACCGCTCCAACGCACACTGTGCTAACTCGAGGGAAAACTGGCCATAAACCATAGCGGACAAAGTATGCTGGGGTATAGTATACTCGGGCGATTTGGGTCTTAATCGAAAGAGCTTCAAATTTGGACCATATGGGGAAGATCTATTGTCTTGAATATTGCCTAACCCAGGAATGTCAGAGGTCATACCTGCTAGAGGGATGGGAGCATTCCGCTCCCCTCATTTTGCTTCCGCGAAATATTTCGGAAACCAATTAAGATAGACAGCTCAAATTGTGCACACACCTACATGAGTATCTAGTGTATCTTGTTTTAAAAGATTGACATCCGGTCATGCATGGTGACATCATGATGACGTCATAAGCGAAGTTCGTGGACGCTCATATATTGGATAATTATTAGTGAGCGTTTCCTATGCGATCATTCTGCACTGTAAATGTGACCTTATAATTGTTACGCAGAATAGATCCAAGATCCCCTTGTCCTACGTGGCTGAAATTATGCCAAAATATATCACTAAGATATGACTCACAATTAAAATCGGTACATATAACGTCGCGTGTGACGTCACAGCCGGCCAATCCCTATGCAGCAGTACAAATGTTAGAATGCACATGCTCGAATGTATGGTACTTCCTGTAAACGTATGATAAAATAATGTAGCCGTACTTAGAAACATAGCACACAAAAGACCAGAACCAAACACATTGTATAACTTACCCATAGTTACGAACAATAGCATTTGCTATTAGCTATCTATGGAAGACTCTCCGATATTTCTATTCATTCAACAGCCCGTAGTTCTCGGGGAGCATTCCATCATCCACTGACATATCGTGTCCTTCCAGAACTTCAATCTCATTAGCATCCTCTTCCACCACTCATCTCCTCTTCATCTTCCGAAACTGGTTGTTCCGACCCTCTCTCCCCAGCTGACTCAGATAATACCAGCAGATGACTGATGTCAGCTGAATTGACGGCCTCTCGGACATTTCGGGACAGCAGTAGTCTTTCAATGCCTTTGATGTTGTGAGTCGTCTTCGGGTCGCTGGTGATCAGTAGATTGTGAAGTTGATCCTGGATGGTTTCAGTTCGTGACGTCTTGCGGGCATGTCTGAGTCGGTACTCCCTGTTATTTTTATTCCGTCTCTCCTGCACCTCCTCACTGTACATGCCGATCGGAAGAAGAAGAGACCGTGTCACAGTGACACCGTGGATCAGGAGCTTGTGCACGGAGGCGGGCATGTAGAGCCATGGGTACAGCTGGACCATCAGCTGAGCAGTGTCCATTGCGTACCTGTCGTACCGGTCGGGATCCACGGGCTCGTATTTTTCAGAGCAGTCAGAATTACTGAGAAACGGACGACGAGACCCTCGTCGATCCCAGTGATCTCGCTGAATGCAGCTGGGTCTCTGAAGGCACGTCGAGCCGTGTTCCCGCCGTTAGACGTACCCGAACCACGTGGCTGATCCACGACAAGACCCAGTCTCTCCCTGAACTGCTGCTGTAATTTATTCTTCCTTTATTTCACACGCTTCTTGTTTTCTTCGCCAGAAGCCGCCCACCCTTTGATCTGCAGGCGGCAAGAAATGTGGAGAAGGGACTCAAAGCATCGAATCCAAGCATACATAATTGAGAGACCGAGCTGGCATGCACCCTCGCGGGCAGGTCGAGCCGCGGCAGCACACAGGTCATTCATCTGACGAGGTGTGCACCCACAGATGGTGCATGTGACGCTGCTGCCGGTGTTGGTCAGAGCGTTCGCCACCTTGCCGTCAATCATGGTGAGTTGAAGATTGTACGCCACTCTGAGACTGGTACCGTCTGTTGCGGAGACGTAGGTCGGCCTCAGTAGACGCATCTCGGATTCAACACTGTCTCGTTCTTTTCGGGAGGCTTCTGCTGCCTCGCGCTTGTACTGGATCCGCAACGGCCGGCAGAAGCGGGTTGAAGACGGCGTTGGGTTGGTCCAGACGCAAGTGCCACCCACCGCCAGTTGCAAAGGCTCCAGAGTGGTACAGAACATATTTTGTTCTACAGCTTCATCGCCGACTCCCATCTGTTTGTACACAGATTGCCCTGTGTCCCCGTCAAAACCCCATTTGATGTACAGCACGGCCGAAGTGTAGGTGCTGGATGACGTCGACGGCTGGTCGGCAGGTGATGCTGAGTCGGTACGGGCGACAGACGGCAGATATGTCACCAGCCACTGCATTGTATGATCCAGGAGAGCCTGCAGAGTCACCTCAGCTGACGTCTCGGTGAATTACACGCTGCTGACTGCCGGATAGCACTCTACCTTGGCCTCATGCACCTTTCCATAAGCGGGCAGGATGTCTGTATTCGCCGCATCATTCGTCACTCGGCGGACAATACGGTAGCCGTGTACAGACAAGTCAGCTGACACACACATTGCCAGCGCCCGGTCTCCTGACACGCACTCGGGTTGGCTCACTTCAGAGATTCTGAGAGCCCGGCGAATCTTGCTGGGCCGATTCGGTGATGCCCCCACCTGTCACAGCACGAAAGTTGCGTCCTTCATGCCCTCGGCACGAGCACTTTGCCTGGCAGCCTCCACGAGCTGCAGATAACTGTGCTGTTGAGCAACTCTCGAGGATGCCCGACGCTGAGAACGGGCGCTGAGCTGATCGTAGATTCTAGTTGGTCGCCCTCGCGCTCTCTCCACGGTCTCGTCGTCAAGGCGGTCTTGGCTTCATCATCACTCACGACGTGGTCACCACGCTTCAGGGGCACGGAGAACACCCCGTCTCCCGAAAGATAAGTCGCAAACTGACTTCTGAATTTGTCCTGGGCTCGCATACACTTAACCCACTTCCCTTCTTAAGTTCTTGGCGATCAAGTCGGTCGCCTTTGTCATGTCCACAATCGACGACTCACTTGGGAGATATTCCTGAGGGATTTTCTCCATGATCAACTGCAAACTATAATTAAACACATGCGCGTAATAGTTTCTACGCCCAAACGCTTTTGCACTGGTTAACAAGTCCACCAATTCCTCTCTGCTGACGCGCACCTCCATGTTCACTGTACGCAAAATCCAACCACACTGACCCGACCCTTACAGGCAAGGACAGCTCCCCTGCCATGGCAGACGCCATGCGTGCCCTATCTCAACTCAGTCGCCTCGTCAGTTAGAGGAGTCTTTTTTTGGCATAGCAACCGCTGGATCAGGTTACCCGGTCCAAACACCCCGCCAGCCGGCGCGTCGCGGCGTCCGGCTCGGGCTTCCCCGTGCCGCTCGGGCTGGCCACCGCACCGGACCGCGGCCTGCCGGGATACAATTGATCACTACCGGTGTTAGAGCAGCTAGGTGCACCTGAAACTTGCGGCACATACGAGTCAAAGGATAGTCAAATGATCGCTGATTTAATTAGGATTGGTCTCTGGTTGTGCGCTGTTGTGCGTTTTTTAAACCTCATTCGAACCTGAAGGTACTAAAAAGTTGGACGACTATTGTAATTACTTATTGTTTGATACAAAATAGCATATTGTGAATTTGTCTATGTCTTTTTGAATTACTTACCGCAATGAGAATGTTCTCAGTTATCATTTCATATCTCACTTGCCCAGGTTTTCAGAATGCATCTTACCTTCATCAATCGTCAAACTCCGACAACATTTGTACACATGTGCATCGTTTTTGTTCTACACGTAATGTTGTCCATGTTCATGGACTTATTACTATGTCAAATTTTGTGAAAATTTTCATAAAAACTGTGACTTGGTATGCTTCAATCATTTGCTGATGCAATGGCGCCAGAAATACGGCATTAAAAATATAGCCGATAAATGCATTTATGGCCAGTTTTCTCTTGAGTTATCACATTGTGCAACGGTGCGGCGCTGGCTGATGCTGACGTCACGCCGGGTATGACGTCACACGTGACACTGACCACGGATGGGCATGATGAGCCCAACAATTCAAGGTCAGACTGGATGGTAATGACGAGCTCGGTCATATTCATTGGAAGATGTAGATCTTAAGCAAATTTATGATTGCGAGAAAGAGGACACAATAAAAGCACTAGTGAAACCTGAAATTAAACTGTCACTTACGTAAATGTCACATGACAAATCATCCGGACCATATAGCGGCTTTATTTGTAGAATTCTTGATGTATTATCGAAAGAAAACAAATGCTTATCTTGTCGCATGGTCGGCTTCCAATGTGGTAGCTTACATTGATCCCTACTGGACGGAATTCATGCTGTCATACCGAATCCTGTTATTCCAGGAAGGAAATCAATGCCTACCGATCCTCTACGTTCCTGAGCAGTAGTGACAAGATATAATCAGCAGTGATTGGGGTACGGTTCAGAACGTTCCAACGACTATGCAAGAGGAAGACCAAACTTGCCTTATGAGGGGTTGACTGGTGACAACACGTGGTTACGTCAATGACGCTGGAATGTGTTTTTGCTTAAGGAAGACTACACCATCGTACAGTTGCATGCTCTGGGCATGAAGGGAGCATTTAACTCGATCAGTTTGCAATTCACAAGAAAAATGTGAGGAAAAGAAACATTTCAGAAAGCATAATGAAATGGTTTATCAACCTTTGCGTAAAATCAAGACACACACACGCACACAGACACACACACACACAGACACACACACACACACACATACACACACACACACATACACACACACACACATATATATATATATATATATATATATATATATATATATATATATATATATATATATATATATATATTTATATACATATTCTAGATATCCTGTTTACACCCTGTTCTTATTCAAGTCTCCCATCCCTTGCAATGTTCCTAATAGGCACACCAATCTTTGCCCTCTTATCCTGCGATACGCAGCCCAGTTTTTGTAGACCTTTTGAAGCCCCAATATCGTAAAATCCTCTCGCTTATGGACAGCACGTTTGAAGTGACATCCTACCTCCAAATCCTTATGATCGCACCGGATGCTTGACCAGTGATTTTGAATCCTAAAATATAAATTTAAATAGAAACCGCGGTCATAGAGAGACCTCATAAACATAAACTTCAGTCGAGTCCAGAAGAGAGAGTGGCCGGCCGTCAGTGGAGTCCAGGAGAGGGAGTGGCCGGCCGTCAGTGGAGTCCAGAGTAGGGAGTGGCCGGCCGTCAGTGGAGTCCAGGAGAGGGAGTGGCCGCCGTCAGTGGAGTCAGGAGAGGGGTGGCCGCGCAGTGGGTCCAGGAGAGGGGGGCCGCCGTCGGGAGTGAGGGGGCCGTCCGTCAGGGAGTCCAGGAGAGTGGCCGGCCGTCAGTGGAGTCCAGAGAGGGAGTGGCCGGCTGTCAATGGAGTCCAGGAGAGGGAGTGGCCGGCCGTCAATGGAGTCCAGGAGAGGGAGTGGCCGTCCGTCAGTGGAGTCAGGGGTGGCCGGCCGTCAGTGGAGTCCAGGAGAGGGAGTGGCCGGCCGTCAGTGGAGTCCAGGAGAGGGAGTGGCCGGCCGTCAATGGAGTCCAGGAGAGGGAGTGGCCGGCCGTCAATGGAGTCCGGGAGAGGGAGTGGCTGGCCGTCAGTGGAGTGTGGCCGGCCGTCAGTGGAGTCCAGGAGAGGGAGTGGCCGGCAGTCAGTGGAGTCCAGGAGAGGGAGTGGCCGGCCGTCAATGGAGTCCAGGAGAGGGAGTGGCCGGCCGTCAATGGAGTCCAGGAGAGGGAGTGGCTGGCCGTCAGTGGAGGCCAGAGTAGGGAGTGGCCGGCTGTCAGTGGGTCCAGGAGAGGGAGTGGCTGGCCGTCAATGGAGTCCAGGAGAGGTATTGGCTGGCCGTCAGTGGAGTGTGGCCGGCCGACAGTGGAGTCCAGGAGAGGGAGTGGCCGGCCGTCAGTGGAGTCCAGGAGAGGGAGTGGCCGGCCATCAGTGGAGTCCAGAGTAGGGAGTGGCCGGCCGTCAGTGGAGTCCAGGAGAGGGAGTGGCCGGCCGTCAGTGGAGTCCAGGAGAGGGAGTGGCAGCCCGTCAGTCGAGTCCAGGAGAGGGAGACCTTTGGCCAATACACCAACTGCCCGACGATAAATATCCCTGCATGATTTGCATCACTCGTCCGCGTAGCATGGCCGGACACCGCAGTCCTCTGGAAGACTTGCGTTTGTGACGCATGTGAACTCGACCCAGCCGCTGAACCCCAGTCGACTTCTCTGGCGATTAAAGTTATCTTTCCATTGTTCCAAATTCATTAGCTTAGACGGTCCAAGCTGAGCTATGTCTGTCGTTCGTAGTTACGCACCATAGCGGCATCAGGTGCGGATACAAGGGGGCGTGTGCCCCCATGGAAGTTGGCACCCCTCTTGTAAAATCGAGTGCACATAATTTTTAATCATAGATTCGTCTTGGAAGGAAGGCGCCTCTCCGGGAAGGCTCGAGTGTAGCCCGTCGAATTTTTCATCCAGACGCGTCCATCGGAAGGCAAAGATGCCCCTCCAGATACATTCGCAGTGGCGCCCCTCAGGACATGTGCCCCATGATAATTCCTGGATTCGCCCTTGAGCGTCAGTACACAGATAATGTATGTTGGACCCGCCCGGATGAAGCATTTCACTTCAACGGAGAGCTCAAGTCAAGTCAGTTCATTGTGGTTGTTTCCCATGCCAAGGTGCTTCAACAATCATGTTCGTTGATACAGAAGAGCGTGGCAAACAGGTAGCCAGTAATTCAAACACCATGATACACAATGAAATAACTGAACATTTGCAACCGCTCGCATCCATGAACATTCGAGACTGACCGCAACTTCCGTGCACATGGTGTCGTTGCTGCCACATACAAACGGGTGGTTGCAATCGCGGATACTCGCTTTCATTGACTCCTGTCTCACTATTTTGATGGAGTACGCTGGGCTATTTGTCATCAAAGGAGAGTGTTGTGCAATTTCACAAGTTCGTGAGTAACTTCCTACGTTTTTGTGCAGCGTTGACACAGAGTCTACATTTTCCGGGGTTTGGTTTTTACTCAAGTTATGGGTACTTGTAAATTGTAGAATGACAAGCGTGAACAAAATGATTCAATTGAGCAACAAATGATAACCTAAAACCGATGATATTTCCCGACGTTTCGACTGTATTGTTGACTGGAAAACACCTCAGACCGCTTGGTTTTGAAGTGTTTCCCCGATGAAGACAACACAGTCAAAATGCCGGGAAATATCTTTGAATTTTGGTTTAAATGATTAATTTTACACTCAATTGGTACACAATTTCACGTTTACCACCATTCCACTATTTTCATCCATCTGTCACATCGACAGATGGATGAATTAGCGTAGGTGACCAACCAGCTCAGCGCTTGTTCTGGTCATGTTGGACAAAAAAACATCTTCAATACAATGGTCTCTCCCAGGCCTGGGCCAGCCCTGGACAATAGCAATCAGCTGCTGGGCTGTCGATTACCTACTTATATGACGAGTGTGGCGATTGTGATCGATATCAGTTTTTATCTGTGCCACGCTATGCGAGCCAATTACGGTGCAAACTTGTTATGTCAAGGGAACGAATAGTTTCCGTGGAAGGTACAACGCAGCTGCATTTGTATCCACATATCAAGTCCCTCCCACGGAGCTTGGCTGGCGTGACAGCCGCTTCGGCGTAAGCTATTTAGGTAATGTAACAATAATGCTGCACTTTAATTGGCTAAATTGGTGCGCGCACAGATTAAAAACTGATGTCGATCACAATCGTCTCACGCACCATAAATGTAGGTAAACGACACCCCAGCAGCTGACGCTATTGTCCAACCTGACCCGATAGCCCGGGAAATATCAATCTGCTGGGGTGTTATTTAGCTACATATATGACGCGTGTGGCCAATGCGATCGATATAATTTGTTATGTGCGCGCGCCAATTTAGCCACTTGCAGTGCGGCATTTTGGTGACGACAGCAAAAATTCCTTTCTCCGAAGCGGATTTGAAGTTCATCGACGAATCGCCAGGTTGGGCTCTCCTCCACTGGAAATGGAGGTCTGACCCGCATGTTCCTACCGCCAATAACATGAGCACAACAACGTATTAACTTTCGCACACGGTGGAGATATGTTGTACTCCACGCTCCACACATTGTAACGCAATATGCAATAGCTGATCGCACAAGCACGGTATATGACAAGTGCTGGTGTACACCGTGGGATTACATGATTGATGTGGGCCATTGCTATCGGTGCACCGGTGCATTTCGTGACTAATTGCCGTATTTGGGGTTCATATCAAATATGCTTGTCCATGGTGCTGCCAACATTTGTTTTACCGTCCCGCTTTCCGCCACTATGTCTCCTAGGTTTATGGATAATTCTGGTGCATCACGAAGCAAAGCCGATGCACCCGAACAAAAAGCACCTGGCAGCATTCAATTTCAGCTTGTTTTGATTGAACTACGTGATCAACAGACAATGAGTGTGCTTGATGCACTGTACCATTTCCGGCATCTGCAGACTTGGATTGCATGCCAAACTTTGTGTGTTGGTCACCAGATACATGTGTAGTGCGTGTCGTCTGTGCAATAGTTCTATGATTTGGACGTCTGCCAGGTTTATCGGATGCGTGTTTGCTCTCTCGCTCTGGGATACACAGACGCAGCACGGCGTTGGAGATGAGACGGAACGGCCTTCCGGAAATGCTTCTTATGCGATCAGCTATAAGAAGAGACAGTTCCTGTCTCGGCGGAGGAGGGTGACTAGGGAGGAGGGGGGGCGATTGGCTGATGCGATGCTCACCAGTATTGGGTGTGATGGACGGGAAGGGGTATGTGGAGTCATGGCTCTCCAAAGTTTGCGAACCATCAATCGTACGGAACAAAATAATTTCACGCGTATCTCACTCCCGTTTATCCCTACGTCTTTGGTGTGGGCAACGTCCAGTGATGATGTTTCATTTCCATCAGAAGTAAACGTGATTTAAATATCGAGCGGTGACGTGAATAATGCTGAGGCAACCTTGGGCAGCCTTTGGTTGCTGTAACGGGGACCTTGATCGCGTTTTTCATTAATTTGATAGCGATTATGTGGGAAAGCGAATTATCCGATTATAATAGCGTGCATTGTGATCACCTGATTGAACCGACAGACGGTGCGCACTTCAATCAATGCATCCTTCATCCGGATTGCATGGATCGAAATATTTCTCCTGATATTAGCTTTTACCAAAATAGCATTTATGTCTAGCATGTTATCTGTCCTTAACATAAAGGGCTGAAAGAGGACGAGGGGCAGCGCATAGTCACAGGCTTGTTTGTGGAAAATTACAGAGAGGAGAGCAAACGCACAGCATCAACCACTTCCAGGAGTAAGGATTGTGCCGACCCCATGCGCACGGCGATAAACAGAATCGCACACATGAAAGGAGTTCAGTGAATGGCATGATCTGGAAGAAGGATTCGCAGGCTGAACAAACGGAAGGTCGAGCTCTTGCCGAATGAAAGGAAGGAAACCCGAGGGAAATCACTTCGCATGTTGGAGAAAAAATGTGACGACAGTAAAAGCTGTATTAGCGAACTACCGGACATCAAGCGTGGGCTCAGCTACTTCATCTGGGAGAAAGCTGGACAGCACTGGATCTAACAAGAGCGCACTACGAGGCGGTGCCTCAAAGTGTAACGAGGACGCTTCAGAGCTGCGAGAGAGAGAGAGAGAGAGAGAGAGAGAGAGAGAGAGAGAGAGAGAGAGAGAGAGAGAGAGAGAGAGAGAGAGAGAGAGAGAGAGAGAGAGAGAGAGAGAGAGAGAGAGAGAGAGAGAGAGAGAGAGAGAGAGAGAGAGAGAGAGAGAGAGAGAGAGACAGCGAGAGAGCGAGACAGCGAGACAGCGAGACAGCGAGAGAGCGAGAGAGCGAGAGAGCGAGACAGCGAGACAGCGAGAGAGCGAGACAGCGAGACAGCGAGACAGCGAGACAGCGAGACAGCGAGACAGCGAGACAGCGAGACAGCGAGACAGCGAGACAGCGAGACAGCGAGACAGCGAGGCAGCGAGGCAGCGAGACAGCGAGACAGCGAGACAGCTAAACAACGATACAGCTAGGCAGCGAGGCAGCGAGGCAGCGAGGAAGCGAGGAAGCGAGGAAGCGAGAAAGCGAGGAAGCGAGGGAGCGAGGCAGCGAGGAAGCGAGGAAGCGAGACAGATAGACAGATATACAGATATACAGATATACAGATAGACAGATAGACAGATAGACAGATAGACAGACATACAGACAGATAGACAGATAGACAGATAGACAGATGGACAGATGGACAGATGGACAGATGGACAGATGGACAGATGGACAGATGGACAAATGGACAGATGGACAGATGGACAGATGGACAGATGGACATATGGACAGATGGACAGATGGACAGATGGACAGATGAACAGATGGACAAATGGACAGATGGACAGATGGACAGATGAACAGATGTACAGATGTACAGATGTACATATGGACAGATGAACAGATGTACAGATGGACAGATGGACAGCGAAAGAGGGATAGACATGATGGACGATGAAGTGTATTTTAGCTTTAAAGGACCTGCACAATCTATGCAGAAGCAGAGTATGCTACACCAGTTCCAAAGGTGAATTCTCTCAAGATATCAAATTCAAGACCAAAATATGTTTTCACCGCGGGTGATGGTGTGGATATAGCCGTGTGGCACACTTGTACCCCTGCTACATGAGAAAGGCGACATGGCCGGCACAGTCTTCTGACCCACGTGTACACGTGGCACCACAGGGCTCACGTGCACGAGTACCCCAAGGCAGACAACATATCCTACTTTGGTCGCCAGGAGAAACCTCTGAACGTGTTAATCTTCGCCCAGGCGAGTTCGTGTGGGCTGTGCCGGAGGCCGGTGTTTATGAGAACAGCCGTGAACGCGATGAGGAAGAAGCAGCTGATGAAATACGAGAACAGGTGGAGCACATCGTTATGGAGGTTGTGTGGAGAATATTGCGGCGCGTGTCGACTCAGCCCCTGACAAAGTCTTGTGAGGATATTGATGAGCTGAGCTGAATGCATAAATCTGAATTGGATGGATGTGGCTGCTTGAATACAACTTTGTACCGGTGCACTTCGATTTAATATGAAGATACGATCAATAAAATGTCGTTCAGGATTTTAGTGGATCGTATGTACTTACAGAGTGACTTAAAATATTTATGTAATTTTTTATTTATTTATTTATTTATTTATTTATTCATTCATTTATTTATTTATTTATTTATTTATTTATTTATTTCTTTATTTATTTATTTATTTATTTATTTATTTATTTATTTATTT
The DNA here is from genome assembly GCA_034440615.1 of Ashinkailepas kermadecensis. Lineage (NCBI taxonomy): Eukaryota > Metazoa > Arthropoda > Thecostraca > Neolepadidae > Ashinkailepas > Ashinkailepas kermadecensis. Next base: position 197,996 of record JAOTOM010004752.1, on the reverse strand, counting down.
ATTTATTTATTTATTTATTTATTTATATATTTATTTATTTATTTATTTGTTTATTTATTTATATATTTATTTATTCATTTATTCATTCATTCATTTATTTATCGATGTATTTATTTAGTTTTGTATTTATTTAGTTTTGTATTTATTTATTTATTTAATTATTTATTTTGTATTTACTTATTTATTTATTTATTTCACGATCAATGCCATCCATGTGCAGTGGCTATTGTACAGCAACAACCTAGATATAACTCAGATATATCCACAAGGAAAGGATAGATTAAGGTCCATAGTGGGAGCAGACTCGCAGCAAACATTCATACACCAACGTAATACGATACCCAATATCACTATCTGCACTACACATATCGTATTTGCTACACGAACTATAAACGTTTAGTTTATGGAAATAATATGAAAGCGATGGCCTAAAGATGAGTTCGTAGTGTACATACCTCTATTGTTTAGTCTTTTGTGCGACTAGTGTTGTTCGTGGAGGTAAGCCAGTGCATGTTTCTTGAAGTTTGACAGCCTAGATGTTTTTGTTTCAGTAGGAAGTTTGTTCTAGTGGAAGACAGACGGGTAGAGAAATCTCCTGCGGCCCGCCTCTCCGTGTATGGCTGGCAGGTGCAGGTGATCGTCTGCACGTGTATGACGGTTTCTCAGGGTGGAATTTGCAGTGACTTGGCCGGCCATGTACGTTGGCTCAATCGTCAGAATGCTCTTGTGGAGCAGAGTAAGGCTGTGAAAAAGATGCAGATCAGCTGCGGCGAGGAGACGCAGCTCGTTACGGGCATTATAAATTTGATCATATTTCCGCAGACCTGACACGACTCTATTGGCAAAGTTAATGATCTTTTCTAGTCTGTGGATGTTTGCTGCCGACCCGTTCCCGTAAGCAGATATGCAGTAGTTGATGTTGAGCATAACTAGGCTGTTGACTATAGCGAAGAGGGTACTGGTGGGCAGATAGTGCCGCAGATGGCTCAAGGCCAGAAGGAATATACCACACTTGCGGACCACGACAGCTACATGGAAATCCGATGACATGTGGCGATCAAATGCCACCACAAGGTTCGTACACGAATGGCTCTCATTTATCACGGCGTCCCTGAAGCACGCTCGTATCGGGGACATTTTGCGAAGATTTTGACGCGATCCGAACGTGAGAAGCTGGGTTTTGGTCGGGTTTACTTTCAAACCGTTATCCAGGAAGTAGTCGTGGAGTTGGTTCAGACATGTTTCCATCTAACATCAGATTGGAGAGATCAGATTTGCGACCGGAGATGAGGACCTGGGTGTCGTCTGCGAACTGAGTGACGTGCTACCGGGACGTGCAAACTGAGGTCGTTCGAAAAGATGCAATAGAGGAGTGGACCTAGTGATGAGCCTTGAAAAACACCTATGTTTTTTCGGAGACAGAAGGAGAGGTGCCTGTTTCGGCGCTGACCTGAGATGCTAACAGCCTGCGTGAAGCCTCCCAGATATGCCCTAAACCAGTCAGTATCGATTCCATGGAGTTCTAGTTTAGTGAGCAGTTTGGTGTGGTCCATCACGACGAAGCATTTACTGAGGTCCAGAATGCAAATGAGGGCTTCTGCCGAACGGTCCATTGCTGCTAGTATCTTGTCCGTGACTGAGATGAGAGCGGTTTCCGTAGAGTGGGGTGGTCTGAGGCCGTGCTGAGTTTGGGCCAGTAGGTGGTTTGAGTTCAGGTAGTGATAGAGTTGCTTCTGCACTACCCTCTCTGTGATTTTGGCGATAACCAGCACCAATGAGATGGGCCTAAAATTAGAGGCATCCGAAGTATCTACTGAAGTATGGATGGGAATTACTATTGACTGTTTCCAAGTGGAGGGAATATCAGCTGTAGCCAAGCATGTGTTTATGATGTCGAGCAGCACTTCTCGTATAAAAAGAACATAAATTTGATAACCTTAATACAGATCCCGTCGGGTCCGCAAGCATCTGTGCTTCTCATGCCCATGACAATTTTGGCTAGCTGTTCGAGGGATATAGGCGATACTTTATAGGAGCTGGTAGAGATGTGCGACAGCCGGCAACTGGGAAGTGTGTGTTCAGACATGTATTGCAAGTAGGTTACAAGTTGTAAACTTCAAATTACTTCGCAAAAGTAAAAGTGAATTGCAAAGATTAGCTATGAAATAGGCCACAGGTGGGCACATGTTCGGTGGCCCGAGACTGCTTGACCCCTCCGAACGAGTTTGGCCCCTTCCACAGCAGCCGGCTGGACCGGTCAGTGCGTGTGTCTCATCAACTGAGTACGTGCCTCGCCCTAGCCCCTTGCTCGATCCTTCAAGTCTGAGGAACTTCTCGTGAGGATCCACCAAGCTTCCACCAAGTTCTACCGCTACCCGTAGCGAGTCAGAGCATGACTGGCGCAACTGCGATTTCGTACGCCAGTAGACACGGTACACTGCGCAGTCAGATCAGACCTGTCGCCGGCAGAATTTCGCGCAGATAATCGAGCGGTTGTCAGACGTCGGGGCTGAATATCCAGGCTCTCATCTCTTGAGGCCGCATCGCCGGCGCTGCGCGGTGCCCAGGAGACGTCTGGAGGGTCCTTCGGAAGTCGCATCGGCCGCTCCCACTGCCACCACAGCGGATCGGCGCGGGGCGGCTCGCCAGACAATAATGGAAGATGGCATTCGGAAGAGGACTTGAGCGCTAGATAACCACTAGCAGTTCAGACGCCCTCAAGCCCAAATAAACAAACAAACAAACAAGGAAGAGGCTGATTTGATCACTTGCTGTGTGCATGGGAGCAGGGAAGCTGGCTGGCCTTGCATTCGGTGTGCCAGCGCACGCCTCTTTGTCTGTGGACTGCTGTATGACTCGGTATGGCACGGTATACCCATACCGGGAAACACGGCTGGTAGTGGATACCAGCTGTCACTAGTGCTGGTGTTAAATCCTGGGAATAATTATAACTACTATCACGGTGCTGTCAACATTATGTGCCAAACGCGACGGTGGAATTTCCTTCGTTTTAATCATTTGCCGTGGAAGTGATGTTCGTGGAGTGTGCTCGGGTTGTGTCGTTGGTGCTGCTAATTTAAGGAACGAAATCTTCTTCAGTTTTTAAATCAGGGTAGTCACTGGGATTGCAAGCACCTGACTAAGCACTCGCTGATGCGATTACTATCTGCTTCTAGCTGCGACGACATAGGTTTGCAGGCTGCAGTGTAGGTCCCCAGACCGCGGTGTAGGTCCCCAGACTACGATGTAGGTCCCCAGACTACGATGTAGAGCCCTCAGGCAGCAGTGTAGGTCCCCAGGCCGCGGTTCGCTTTTTGTTGATTTGAAGAAGGACAAAGTGAAGATTTCACTGAAAGTGGATTTTTTTAAAAAGACTTAGCTCATGAGCTGGCAGCATCATTTCAGACCTCCAGATGTCCTGTGTACATGCATACCGCACGCTGATTAGCTAAAAGAGCCTTCGTTCAGCACACACTAACTCACAATGGAGCATGGAGCATTGTGGAGAATGGGCGCTGTATGACCAACGCAGTCGATGCGCCCCTAAGCCCAAATAACCAACCGAGCATTGTGGGGACACGCTTCCCTCGATAAGCATGCAAAACAGCTATTATTCAAGGTTAGTTTAATCTAACATAAGTATTCATAGGTGGACGATCAGCAGGAAAACTGGTCTTGCACACCAATAAGTAATGTTGGTGCTACCAAATAAAAATCATGCTGCTGAATATTCAGCTAAATGGCGTAAATTTTGAGGAATGTTCTGGTTGCGGGAGCCAAAGCTGCCGTTGTAGTGCAATGTCTGTCATGCCATCGGTGTACGCAACTGCTCAGCTGATTTCTGTAGCCTGTCGGTTGGCCGTCCTCTCAGAACAGACGTGCGGTGAGATTACCGCATCGAGACCGATGCATTGACAATGCATAGAGGGCGCCGCGGTGTCGTGTCGAAGAGTAAATCGCCTATTTTTGTGCCCAGTAGGTCAGTTAATGTGTGGGTGTGAGCGTGCCAGCTTTGCAAACTTGGCGTGGACGCCGTAAAATGCATCTTATGGAGGCTCCGAATGTACTATCAATATCAGACAAGGTATCGAGAAAACACCGAACAGCATGCCCCTGACGGAGGTCGGCGCGTATCTCCCGGCTAAGAACTCGATTAGAACGTGGTCAACACCACAAACAGTCTTCGCAAACCCAATTCGGAGCGGCGCCTTGTCGCGACTTGTGTGGCATGGCATGTGACATGGCATGTGGTATGGCATGTGGCATGGCATGTGACCGGACGACAAAATGTGTCGGGGCGGCCGCACACTGTCAATTTTGCGTGTGCGCTTGACGTGCGTGCGTCACCTCTAAGCACAGAGCCTGTGGGAAATCGCGCGCGTCCAAAGCGCACGCGCACGCGCTGACGTTTGCTGGTTCTACATTCACGTGTGTTGCCGGCGTACGCTCAGGTAAGCCGAACGGGAACAATGCAGGTACCGTTTCGGGTATATTCAGGTCGGACCAATGGGTGTGCGCGTGTAGACATGGACATGGCCTGTCGGTTGGTGCCATGCAGATCATGATCGGATGGTCAGATAGGCCCCAGGTCAGGTCAAAGGCACCCAGGACCATACAGGTGTTAAACATTCCGCGAAGTAAATGTGAGCAAGCGACAGTTCAGATGACTTCGCGGTAAAATGAACTTCCAGCTCAAATTCCTGCTGTGAGGTTCTGCATCTGAGGTCACGTAAGGATCGAGGTAATCTGAGGCTATTGATCTAAGGTTACTTAGGGTAACCTTCTGCGAATTTGGTACCACTCAGGTGTGCTTTGAGTGTAAAATTCGGACATCTGTTGCCTAGAAAAGTGAAACATGGCAATGTTCACCACACTCTCCAAAATTAGATGAAGGCCTTAATGTGATGTGGCACCTGCCCTATGAATTGTAACGCTACTCGTGACACATCATTCTACTGCCAGGATTCGACGGATCGACTTAGCAAGCATCTCACGCGGGTATGAGCAGCATAGCTGTTAGCATTTCAGAAAAACTTGCACAATGTATCGACTTATGACAAAAGCTGACCTTTGACATCGCACCTGAGGTCAATCCATGAACACACAGCGTCGTGCTTGTTGTCGGTCGCCAGCTCTTGTAACAAGCTGTGCGATGTTTCTGCTTCGTTTTTCTAGTCTGGTCTGTTTTGAATTGCCAACGGCTCGTTTGGTTCACTGTTTATTCGGGTTTTGTGCCATTAGAAGATGATAAGCTGCTCAATTCCGGTGGGGTTTAATGACCTTGCATGACCAGGACTCTGTGATGGGCCCTGGTGTGCATAAAATACAGATGTGCGTATTTCCTTGAGGTTAGTTTTTAAAAGCGGAGGCAAATGCAGCCCGAAATTGCAAAATAGGTCAATTGACTGGTGTGGCCTTGAAAAAATAAAAGACCTTGCTCACTTGGAAGTGGTCAAAGATTCATCTTATAGCTTTATTCATGTAATCAAACATGCATGTGTATTGAGTAATGAACCTTAGATTGATGTGCGTGGCAATATCATCGCTATTTTGGCAAACATTCATCCGACATGCTCTGAATAATGACGTCACTGGACTTTTCTTGTGACTTGAGTGGCTTGAGATGACCCGGACGGGTTCCTGTCACCAAAACATGCACACAAATGCATAATCAGCGAACCAGAATTTAAGAGCGCTCGCTCCACTCAAATGACTCGACTCCCGCAGCTGAACAACGAACTAGCAATTGGCATCCACCGCTCCCCGTCCCCTTCCCCGGCGGGCGACGATTACACTAAATGCACGCCATCGAGTACAGAACCTGCGCGTGAAGCGCTGCAGACTCTGGCTTTGGGGCGGCTGAGCAGAGGCGCCAGTTCGCCTCTGCGGCGGCGGGCTTGATGACGGCACTTGACGCGACGGCCCTACAATCCCGCCAGGAATAATGGCGGCTCGCTCACTGTACACCCGCCCACCTTGACGGGACGGCCCTACAATCCCGCCAGGAGTAATGGCGGCTCGCTCACTGTACACCCGCCCACCTTGAGTATGCCTGAATATTGCTGCCATAATCAAGTTCTCGCTGATCGTTCACTGATATAAGCCCACCTTGACGCGACGGCCCTACAATCCCGCCAGGAATAATGGCGGCTCGCTCACTGTACACCCGCCCACCTTGAGTATGTGAATATTGCTGTCATAATCAAGTTCTCGCTGATCGTTCATGATATAAATTATATAAATATACACACACACACACACACACACACACACACACACACACACACACACACACACACAAACACACACACACACACACACATATATATATATATATATATATATATATATATATATATATATATATATATATAAAATATATATATATATATATATATATATATATATATATATATATATATATATATATATATATATATATATATATATATATAAATATATGTCAATGTCCGCAACACAGCAGAGATATTGCCAGTCGGCGAGGAAGTTTATATTTGAATTATTAGTGTCGCCAGTCTTGAACCCGTGACCTTCAGTTTTGCAGTCGAGGGTGTTGCCGCTGCGGCGGCTTTGCCGCCGCTCTTTCCCAGCTGACTAAGCTGTCGCAATAAGTGGACAACCACGTACTGCCCTTTCCCAGCTGACTAAGCTGTCGCAATAAGTGGACAACCACGCACTGCCCTTTCCCAGCTGACTAAGCTGTCGCAATAAGCGGACAACCACGCACTGCCCTTTCCCAGCCGATTAAACCGTCACAATAAATAGACATCCGCAGCAGTGAAACGACGAGCGGATTGCTGATCAAACTTATTGCACTGACCGAATTCCGTGGTGAGCCATTGTACTGAGAGGATGGTAATACTGAGAGGATGGTGGTACTGAGAGGATGGTGATGCTGAGAGGATGGTGATACTGAGAGGATGGTGGCACTGAGAGGATGGTGATACTGAGAGGATGGTGATACTGAGAGGATGGTGGTACTGAGAGGATGGTGATACTGAGAGGATGGTGATACTGAGAGGATGGTGATACTGAGAGGATGGTGGTACTGAGAGGATGGTGATACTGAGAGGATGGTGATACTTTGAGAGGATGGCATGGTACCCCATCCCCGCAGGAATGAGGTAACTGTGAGCTGTCTTCAGCAGACGGCTTGACAAACTTCCGACAAGTTTGCTGTCACTCTCTGGGCAGCGGATTTGTAAAAAAAAAACTAAGTGAGGTCACTAAGTTTTTTTTCCTGGCCGTGGGAAATCTAGGGATAGACCAATCGCTTCCGCTTTGTATACCCCAAAAAAAAAAGGGGAAAGCTCACTCGTTAAAACTCCGTGATGAGTGAACTCCCGGGCTGGAAGCTTACTCGGCCCGCCAACTATGTTGAGTCGCGACAGGCGAACGCCAGTTCCTCGACTTCCTCTCCCCGAGTTCTCTAGTCCGAGTCTAGGTCGAGTCTGTTTATTTTCATTAGCACTCATATATACACACGAGTCCGCCCACGTAAATACATTGACGGCGTACAACCCGCACTGTTATTGGCCAGTTCTACATAACACGCCAACCCGCAAGTGAACCGGGCCGTGATTGGCCCGACACGCCAGCGGCCATTGCCCTCGCTGGATGTTGCTGACTGCTGATTCGTCACAGGTCATGGGTTCAGTCCTAATGTACTCCACCTGAGATTGCAGTTTTGCACGGCAGCGTCTCTGCTCGGTCGCGTGGCAACCAGCGATGATTCGTGGACGTACCCGACTGGTGGCGCCAGTAGCCTTGTGGTATGCGAACTCTCCGACACGAGCTCCGGTTTCTTTTCAGTTATAACCTCGTAAGGTGATCTCATCGCGGTGGCTAATAATCGAACAACGACGAGCCCCTTATCTGTGATAGATCGAGGCATCACCTTTTTTTTTGTTTGATCTAAACCCCCATTGCGGTGACAAATAAGACATTCCAGCTTTACTTTTTCCTCAAAACTTAAGAGCGTGTCACACATTCCCAAATACAGATATATCTACCTGAATCTGTCCAGACGTACTCATCTCAACATAACTAACTATCTATCTACTATCTCGGATATTTCAGGATTGTTATTTGGTGACTTAATTTGCACAGTTAGCCAGCGAACCCACGGTACAAATACCAGCTCACAACAAAGTGAAACTAAAAGTTAAATAACATATACATTGGGCTAGGGACAATTGCCATTCATCGAACTGAAGAACCATCTTAAGACGAAGAAAACTGTCTGCACAAAAATCTGAAGAGGGTCTTGCATATAGACTCTTGGTGTTTTGAAATGCATCGGACGTTTTCGACATTATTAATGCTACCATGCATACAGTTCGAAAATCGAAACGAACATAACAAGTTGCATTTGTTTCGTGTTGATTTCCGTTGGATAAGTGCAGCCCTTCAAGCAGTGCCATCGGGAATTCACCCCTCACATACTGAATTGCCACTTATGAGACGTGTCATGTTCGTCCACAGGAGAAATGATGTCATGCACAAATAGGCACTGCCAACGAGCAATGTGATGTGATGAGGCTCAATGCCACAATCTGTGGGATTCGGCCCGTCTGCCCAAACCCCATGAGTATCCAAGACTGGCTCCGCTATGTAGATCAGCAGTAAATGTGTTGATGATAACTCGAGGCTCCTTTTCGTTGCATGCATCGGCAGCATAGCCCTGTCTGAAGAAAATGCCGTTAGGCGTGCAAGAAAACAAAACTCTGGTTCAATATCGTTAATGGTGAAGCATGTCCAGGATGAAAGCCCACTTGTACACCTTTCTGCGTCCAATTTCGCCGCCTATGCTTCAATTTCAGCGATATGCCCATATATTTTCGACAGTTCGGCATAGCGCATCCAATTTACAAATAACAGCTCCATCTTCGGCTCAGCAGCATTCATTTTGCTAATAGTGCAGCATATTTCGGCAGAGTTGCATTCTAATTCAGATTTACAGTGAATATTTCGGTACGTGTTGATAATTTAGGATAGTGCGATGAATTCCGCCAGAATGGAAGCAAATTCCACGTTGAAAATACTCTGCTGTGAGACTTGTTTTCTTTTGTCATATTAAATATGTTTGTTAAATATGTACCCCTTGTCCGATAAAGGGGCACTTTTTGACGTTTTGTGTATGTAGTTGCATATGCAATGCACAATGCAACATTTACCAACGGGTTGGCGGCTAAACGGCTCCTGACAGCATGGTACGCTCTTGACCAATCAGAAGTGAGTAATATTTATTTCAAGCCGAGCATTCCGCAACCGCAAGGTCAGGAGGTTACAGCTTGTCCAGACGTCGTTGTGCCATATGGAGAAGAGCGTGCAAGTGGTCGGTCCAGGAACCCAAGAGAAGGAGAAAGATGGGCAGTCACCAACGCTCATCTTTCTGTTGGTGATTACGTTGAAGTGACCAGAGATAAAACGAGGAACCGTGTGGTCCTTTATTGCTAAATGCGTCCAGAAAGAACAAGTACACATGAGACCAGGAGGTGGGCGAACAGCCCAAAAAGTTGACGAAGAATCTCGCAAATTATTGGTCCTATGTACCGAAGAAAATCCGCAGCTACCACTTGAAGCAGCTCAACATAATCCTGAGGAAAACGTGATCTGACGAGTCTCGCGTAGAGAACTCGACGATTTCCCTGGTGCTTCACGGCTGCTGCCTAACGGTGAAAAAGTGGTGCCGCAGCCGGTAGAGAGAAACTCAAGAAGGAATCAAGTACGACCGCTATGAGTTTCTAAACTCGATGATGATCGGTGGAGTCGCCCGACACCGCGTTTGTATTGCCGAAAGTGGGCCTAACATCGGCACCGGATGCGCTCCCGAAGTCGACCGAGAGCTGGCGAAAGAGTCGTTCGCACGGTTTGTGGATCGCGTGGCAATAACGCCGCCGTCATCACGGCCATCAGCGACCGCCATCCGGACGGCATCATCTACCACCAAGCTGTCGCAGGTGGTGCCGATAAGCACAGATTCGCTGCCTTTTGCGAAGGATCGGCGCCATCGTTGGAGAAGACGAGGAGGCGACGTTTCTCTTGGACAACGCGCCGTCACACCGGGACGTGGAACATCACCTGACGCTCCCTGACGCGCACCGGATCCGTCGGCTGCCGGCATATTCACCATTCCGGAATCCAATTGAGAATGTTTTCAGCGTGCTGAGGTCGACGGCGAAGCAGCATCTGGCTGGCAGCCAGCACCGGATGGACGACAGGATGGCGGCAGCTCGTGCCGGCGCCACTCCGACCCGCTGGCGATTCAACATCCTGAGAGAAGTCATCGCTGTCGTGGTGCAGTCGGTGACCGGCGATGACGTGCGGTGTCACTATCAGCACTCGAACTGCTTCCTGCCAGCCTGCGCAGCCCGTGTGAACATTATCGACCAGGTGACGGTCGCCCACGGGCTAGGTGACTGTGATGTACGCCCTGTGCTCTGGAGTACACGGTTTGTGCGCTTTCATGAACACTTCGTTGTTTGTGCCCTTCGTTGTACTGCGAAACTAATGACATTTTCAAATACATCGTATTTGTATATCTGGCTATTTATACGCATAGGATTACAGCGCATGCAGTGTCAACATGACCAACAATGCTATTTTTGACATAACAGAGACATACTTATTGCCCACCAAGAGACCAAATTGTAACTATCGAGTGGAAAATATCCGCTACAGAGACTTAGTAAACGTTTAGATTCGATTTCATGTCATTATCATGCAATATATAAAAATAAATGATTTTATATTTTCTGTATTACCACGTAAGTTTCACGAATATCTGTGATAGAGTATATGGGTTCATTAGGTCTAACCAATATGTTTCCTTCCAAAGCTTGAGGAATTGGGTCAATATACCTTAACTTAACTTTAATGGCGATTGTACATAATGCGAGAGCAGCCAGTGGGGTGCTTCCTTGGCCATCAATTCCAGATATAAATTGAGGGGTCTGAAATACCACCCCTAGTCAGTAGTGTTCGGTTCAGGAGTACAGTACCTGAATAACGAGTTCACGTATCGAATATGCAGAAGCCAGCCGTTAAGGAAGAACAGATAACCAGCACTGGATGTGATATGCATATGCATTGATACTGACAACACTTTTGACTTCTGAACCGTAATTAGCGCGTCGAATTTGGTTGTACACTGCCGAAATCGGTTGTTGCCGTGCCGAAGCATGCCCGCATGCCGAATATCATGCTAATCCCACTGAAATATGCACCATGCCAAAATAGATTACACCATTGTTGAAACGCATGGTGTCCGACTGAATTTCTCACTCCTGTATCATATTTTGACGCAACGTGCTGAAACGCCGAAATTGGACGCGCTTAATACTGAAAGCCGTGCATTTTGTTCAAACTTGCACGCAAAAGGTGTATCTGCTGGTGCTTGTGGCTGGTGTGTTCTGCTGTCCACCGAAGCCCATGTGGCCACGTGGTCAAGCTCATGTGGCCATGTAGGAGTTTTGCTGGTAGGTCGGTGTTTGCCTATATATGACTAAATAGACACCTACCTACATCATTAAAGCCTCTAAACTTGAAACATGGTGCACAAATTAATGACATTGTGTTTACCTGAGGTGCAAATTAGTAACATCAGGCACAGTTGTCCACATTAATGTCGTCGAGCATTCTGTGCTAGTTTGAAATGCTGTGCTCACACGTGAGATGAGCATTGACGCACGGGCTATTTATTTAGCATCAGTATATCAGAAAAAGCGAAACCATACAGCACGAATATCACTTCAGGCATACTGCTAAGAACCCTTCAACTGAGAACTAATAACCAGATCGTCACTAGATGTGCCGACAAAGAAGACCAACAAAACACTTACTTAATCACCAGACGCACCGCCTCAACAGTTTCCTGCGCGTTTTCTTTCAATGTCCTCACTCTGATATTCTTGCCGCTAGATGGCAGTAAAATACGTCATCGCAATTATTCCCCAAGTCGCTGACCCAGCGTTACCTCGTCCATGGCCTGGGTATCCGGCTGATGTTCAACATATGTAGGCGCAGGGCTCAATTCGAGGGCGGACATCGCCACCATCACCCACTTTCCCATCATGTAAGCGAAGGATCCAGCAAGATGCAGGGGCGCATCACTATGAAGGCCGATGCTTTCTGAGTTGAACTAAGTCTTGTTATGGAGACGGCGCAAATGACCTTTATGGTCCGGCACACTTGTGGCAATCACTCTCACAGATCAGCGGTATCGCGTCGTAAAAGCCGCCAGCGTCGATCTGCGTCAGCTCCCCCTCCCGCTGCCGACGTCAGCACCCCCCCCCCCCTGTTGACGTCAGCTAATCCCCGGCACCGACACGGCGTCCGCCGGATGGCGGGACAGTCGCCCGGCCGCCGGTCGCCACGCACCCGGTTCGGCCCGTTCGACGTGCGCCGCCATCAATGTTGCAGTTAATTACTTATCAATGTGGCAATCGCGGTGCCTCTCGGGCCGCGCGGACGCCGGCGCGCCGACCGTCGGCCGGGACCGAGGTCCGCCGCTGCATTTGTAATGGCGCAATACGTGGCGGCAGCCGATCCCGCGTCGCACAAAGCCCGCTAATTGACGCCGATCCGAATCCGACGCCGGCCGTTTGTGCCGCGCCTGCTGACGAACGAGCCGGCCGTCGAACGAGCCCCCGCCGTCGAACGAGCCCCGCCGTAGAACGAGCCCGACTCGGCAGGCGGCGGGTTATGTCCGTGCGGCGTCACGTTTTCTGCTGGCAACAGACACCGGCACTGGTACACAGCTGTCCGCTGTCGGACGGTGATGGAGCACACCCACTGTCGGGCCGTTATAGAGCACACCAACTGTCTGGCCATTATAGAGCACATCAACTATGGGGTCAGCATAGAGTACACACACGTTATCGGGCGATTATAGAGCACACCCACCATCGGGCCATTATGGAGCACACCCACTACAGGGCACAAACAGAGCACACTCACTATCGGGCCATTATGGAGCACACCCACCATCTGACCTTGATGAAGCACACCAACTATCGGGTCATTATGGAGCACACCCACTACAAGGCACAAACAGAGCACACCCACCATCGGGCCATTATGGAGCACACCCACCATTTGACCATGATGGAGCACACCCACTATCGGGCCATTATGGAGCACACCCACCATCTGACCATGATGGGGCACACCCACTACCAGGCGACCTGGTCTGCTGGAAATCCCCAGATCTCAGTGCGCGGTATTTACACTGCGGCTGACATGTGACGTGCGCTTAGTGCAGTTGAAGTATGCATCACCAACAGTTGCATCACTATTATCCCATTATCAGAGACAAGAACAGGGAGCTGGTAACCATGGCGACCGGGGCGACGTTTGGCGACGCCTGGTGTTAACAATGACACATTCCATTAAGGGGAACGAGTGGACAACTGCTCGTTCACCTCTTCACAAGGCAGTAGCAAGTCATCAGTATGTGAAGAGGAGCGGCTGGAACGCTCCTAAGTAGACCACTAAGGCCTTTAGTAGCGCACCAAGGGCCCTTAGAATCCCACTAATGCCCTTTAGTAGCCCACCAAGGCACCTTAGTATCCCAAAAAGGCCACTTAGAATGCCACTAAGGCCCCTTAGTAGCTCACTAAGTCCCTTTGTATCCAAATAAGGCCAATTAGTAGCCCACTAAGGCCCCTTAGTAGCCACTAAAGCCAATTCGTAACTAATTAAGGCTCATTGGTAACCCCTAAGCCCCACTAGTAGCCCACTAAGGTCAGTTAGTAGCCTCCAAGCAGTCTCTTTGTGGTCCAAATCAGCATAAGTGTATTATGTATGTATGTATGTATGTATTTATGTGTGTATGCATACATGTATTACTGACAGTGACAGGCCGTATCGCCTCTGGCAGTGCCCGGCCGTACGGCCCCTGACAGTGACAATCACCGGTCGTGCCCAGTTCTTGTGCCACAGCTGCCTATCACTCTCCCCCTACAGCTGAATATGTGGCGCTGTGTCCATCAAGTTTCGGCGCGCGCGCGCCATTAGTGTCGATGAAGCAGTGCTGCCAACGGCCGGCGGCGAGCGCTGCCAAACGTGCCAATAATTTATACATGAGTTTTGTCGTGTCTATGGGGAAGGAGATGCTGATAGTGCGGAGACGGCCGTCCGAGAAAGCCGCGCGGCCGGCATCGGCGCGCATCGGCACCAAACAGAAGGAGCCCGATAACGTGAGGCTGCGGCGGCCGCTGCCAACTCGGCGCCGGCCGGGGTCGGCCGGCCGGCGCGCGCGCTGCCAACTGCGGCGCCGATAACGGCCGAGCGCCGGCCGGAACCGAGGAGCGGCCTTGCGGCCTCGAGGAGCAAAGTCGGCGAAGTCGGCAAAGTCGGCACTGTGACGCGGACGGGGTGCGGAAACAGCGCCGGGCCGGGCTCGTTTTGCGGCTCGGCTGGGAGTGGGCGAGAGGAAGGTCAGGCACGGGTTGTGGGCTGTTGGCAATGGCCAGCGAGCGTGACGCCTGAGAGTGCCTCGTGTGGCGTATGCGAGTACACAAGTGGATACGACGCCACTAACTCGCATATTTGACTCGTAACTAGAACTGGACGAGTCACAAACAATTAGAAGCGCCTCCAAGTAGGACCCGAGCTGCTTATCGAGGCTGACCACCAGGCGGACAGGGCGTTGTAGCGCATTGTGTGATGATTCTGTCATTGGTTGGTTACTTGACTTTTAGGGCACGCCGACCCGGTTTGGTCATTTAGCGCATGATTGTGTCAACATCAAGTCGCCGTAAAGTCATAAAAGATAGAACACAAGTAGAGGACCAGCCTTGCCAGTGTATTACCTTGCTTTCCCGAACGCGAGCATATCTCGTTCGCCTTCATGTAATGCGTCAGGCACACATCACACTTGCCGCGTCTCTGTCTTCTCATGTCCTTATGCCTCCTGAAGGCGCTAACTTTCCTTCCATCCAGCGAAGAAGGAAGTCCCTATGTGAAAATCTTGTTCTATTTAGCGAGTCCCGTTTTCAATCCGGACATTTCAAATCCTGGTCAATGCCTGCAAGACATGGGCGCCCACTTGGTTGCATCAGTTCGTAAAACATTCGTGTTAATATACAGCTTGCGACTTCACTGCAATATTGCATGACAGTGCAACGTTGCAACATGCAACATATTGCATGTTCCTCTGCAACATGACGTGTCAGCTCATGCAGCAGTGCCAGCTCATCCAACAAACGACCACCAGCAGGTCGACGTTGCCTCTTCTCGGCTGGATATGCCGAACGATGGCGGACATTTTCCTATTTGGTTGACAGTTCCGGACTTAAAGGTTAATCCCGACCGCTAAAAATTGCATGCGAACTTCCTGGTCGGATGTTCCCGCAGTCTAACTGCGCAGTCTCCGCAGTCTAACTCGTCGGGTGTCGTTGAATCATCCGAGGAAGTAGGCTGCCTTGCTGTCAGCATTGCGTGGACGGCATGAGCGGACAGCAGCAGGAGACCGACAGCAGCTGGAGACAAACAGCAGCTGGAGATAACAGCAGCTGGAGATAACAGCAGCAGAAGACAACAAACGGCAGCAGGAGACCGACAACAGCTGGAGGCCAACATCAGCAGGAGACCACCAGCAGCAGGAGACCAACAACAGCTGGAGATAAACAGCAGCAGGAGATAAACAGCAGCAGGAGACCGACAACAGCTGGAGATAAGCAACAGCAGGAGACCAACAACAGCAGGAGACAAACAGCAGCAGGAGACCAACAGCAGCAGGAGGCAAACAGCAGCAGGAGACCAACAGCAGCAGGAGACCAACAGCAGCCGACAACAGCGGGGGACAGACAGTGCGTTCGTGTGGACCGGACGTGGTCTGGACACCGGCTCCTTGTGTGGACAGCAGGAGATCAACAGCAGCAGGAGACCAACATCAGCAGGAGACGAACAGCAGCAGGAGACCAACATCAGCAGGAGACCAACAGCAGCAGGAGACTAACAGCAGCAGGAGACCAACAGCAGCAGGAGACCAACATCAGCAGGAGACCAACATCAACAGGAGACCAACAGCAGCAGGAGACTAACAGCAGCAGGAGACCAACAGCAGCAGGAGACCGACAGCGTGTCCATGTGGGCCGGACGTGGTCGGCACCCCGGCTCACTGCCGGCTGGCCGGCCGTCAGCCGGCCGGTCTCGATTCAGCCGGCCGGTCTCGATTTCGGTCAGCCGGCCGGTCTCGCCACTGCTCACCGACGACATTAACTCGCAACCCGTGGTGAATCAGGATTTACGCCGCTTCGGCTATCGTATCCTGCGGCGGATGCGGTGATTTAGCAGACAAACGAGCCCCAATCGGACTCGGCGTTGACCCCGAATCGCAGTCCACCGGATCAGTGTCATGAAATAATTTTGTAATTTGCGTGGAGTGGCACAATTAATGACGCTTGCTTTGACATCACTTTTTCTTTTTGACATCATTAAGTGCCACGTTTGTTATTTCAGTTCAGGTAATGAGTGAGATTTGTGCTTTTAAAAGCGCTTATGGCTTTCGGCAGCAGCACTGCCGACTGGTAAAGGCAGCAGGACTGCCGACTGGTAAAGGCAGCAGCACTGCTGACTGGTAAAGGCAGCAAACACACTAACGACATCATCATCATCATCAAACAATCGACATAAGTCATGGAAAATCACTCGTCGTCAATAGACATTATCTACATATGTTTGCACTTTTCTTTTACGTCAGCTGCTTTTATTAAATCACACCCCTCCCTCCACTATGCAAAAAACAACAACAATCGGTTGTAGGATACTGCACCGGACCTGCCCCGCGGCTTTGTATGAGCTCTCTGGCAGATCTCGTTGACAGGTGAACAACTTCACGGCAAGTTGGGAATGCACCTCGGCTCTCAATATAATTAAAGGGGTGGAGTAATTTTTTAAGCGTGCCGGAACATAAAGGCCATTTGCGCCGCCTTTAAAGCGAGTACGTTACATGTCTGTCTATAAAAGCGAGTGTTTGCGATCAAGGTACAGGCAAGTGGACATTTACGTTAAGGGAATTTTAAGTTATAGTTTGTGTGATATTTTAGGTGCTGAAGGCGGGGGCTGGGCTGGGGACATCTATAATTAAAGATATGCATTTGCAGTATATAATGCAATAGTGTACGAATTTTGAGGCCTGGCATGCGTCATATTTATACAGTTAGTGATACCAAATTAGGTTTCTTTACAGCTGTTGGAAATGAAAAAGCTTTACCGCACCTAAGGCCTATCAAGTTGGATGGAAGAATCTTCGGGCATATATTTACTCGGTCTTGGAAGGTGACTGTGCCAGGCGACGGGTCGTCCGACTGGCCGTGTGACGTGACCGCGAAAGGGCGAGGTGGACGAGGAAAGGGCGAGGTGGCCGTGGAAGTGGACCGGCGGTGGCGGCCGGCGCGCCGACTTGGCTGCCGCGGCCTGACGCTGCCGGTGTTCACCGACATGCACGTCTGTCTGCGGGGCCGTTCGCGGCGCCGTCCGAAGCGGCCGGTCTGCGGGGCCGTTCGCGGCGCCGTCCGAAGCGGCCGGTCTGCGGGGCCGTTCGCGGCGCCGTCCGAAGCGGCCGGTCTGCGGGGCCGTTCGCGGCGCCGTCTCCCGCCGCGGACGGTCGCGCTGCCGCAGCCTGGCTGGCACGTGCGTCATCAGCCACGCACCGAACGCAGAGTCGGCGCCGCCGTCTGGACGAACTGCCTCGTATCACGTGGCGGTGGTGTCGCCGTCGGCACCGCTGGGAGATGCGTCGCACCTGACGGTGTTTCGGGATGCGCCGGCAGAGCCGTTTGAAATAATGACACGTGACAAGAGCCTACCGGTTGCCTGGTTGTTGCTGTCGCCAAAGATATGCGCGCTGGCTAATTCGATCGGGTCAGGTGGGGTGGCATTGTGGTGATTTGGAGCCCTTGCGGGCTGTCGCGCGTTGGTGATCCGGTTCGGGAGGGCGGGGCCTGTTGCTGGTGGTGTGTGGAGAGGATGTTCTCCTTTGGTTAAATATAGTCATTCTGCGAGAGAGAGAGAGAGAGAGAGAGAGAGAGAGAGAGAGAGAGAGAGAGAGAGAGAGAGAGAGAGAGAGAGGGGGGAGGGAGGGAGGGAGGGAGGAGAGATAGGCAGAGGCAGAGGCAGAGGCAGAGGCAGAGGCAGAGGCAGAGGCAGAGGAAAAGGCAGAGGAAGAGAGAGAGAGAGAGGCCGGAAAAGAGCAAATTAAGGGTAGGAGTTTCCATGATAACACGCATTAAGTATTGTTTTTGTTTTGTGACATCTCCCAAATACTTGTTCGATAAATCCTGACAGTTTTGACAAATTTGGGAGGGGGTACACCTTGAGAAAATCCTGCCTTCGTCATTGCTTCTGCCACACCGACTTGGAAAACGATTTTCCACCCATGATCTAAGCTACATCTCAAAACTAATTTCAACACCCCGATAAATCGTACATCAACGAACCTTATGCGATACAATTTACGTCCAGGTTAGTCCTGCGACGGAAACTTGCTGGAACGTGTGACTGTTGTAGTTAGTTATTTGGGCTTCTGGGCGACTTCATTGGTAATCTAGCGCCCATGAAAATATGAGTTATTTACACGTCAATACATCGCATATACTAGCTAAACTTGCATACAAGTAATATAATAACATCGAACAGCACGTCTGTTACGTCATGTACATTGTTAACCTGTTCATCGTGGTGCATACTGACAGAAAATGATTTTTTTTTTCGGCGACGTAATCAAAAAGTCGCTCCGATGACAATGTCGTCGCCTAAAACGTCACTAAGTGACAGCGACTGCATACGTCCAAAGTGACGTCTACGCTCATCGTCATAACTGGAGGAGCAGAGCAAGATGTGACGCACAGACACGCGGGCATGACATTTCGGACAGAGAGGTTTGTCATCACCATATAGCAAGCAAGAGTTTGCGGCGCATGTATGCCGCATTCTCAAGCAGCACAACGCTGCTTCATCTCACCTATTGCTACGCGAGCACGAACTCCATTTTTCAAGGCGATGCTAAAGCGTATGCATGCTGGCAGTTTCCAGTAGCTGTAGGGCCATTACTCGCTTCACACTACCCGCGGGGACTTCTGGTCGATCTCTGGACTGTGGTTAGCCTGGCGTCCTGACGCCACTTCCTGTCTGGAAGTGCCCGCTTACATTTAGATTGATGGTTCTCTGAGTAGCAGCATCTGGGGACGATGCCGATCAGTAGAACTGAAACAGCCATTGGATGAGTGCACTAGAGCCGCAGAAAGCTGACATTCTCCGGGCCGGGGATTCTGGAGACTTGCAGATGGGCTTAAGGGAAATGAACTGCTAAAAACCTCCGATATTTATAGTGATTTCCAGGCCACTTGAAATCAAACGACAATCAGCCTTCGTTCCAGAGCATCACTCACGCAAAATGGGTCTTATTTGGCTATATTATGGTCTTGTAATAATGGGTCTTATTTGGCTATGTTCAGCTTCTAAAGTAGCCAAGTTCAGGATGATCACTGCAAATGTTCAAGATAATCACGATAAAACAAACACTTCGGGTATGTCCGCTGTTCGGGTGAAAATGGACGCGGTTTGTTGGTGCACCTGGCGTTGCGTCCGGCCATTTTGTTGGGTGCTTCACACATACAGAGCTATTTGAGAGGATCTTCACCATCCACATTCCACATCGCCCAATCCTAATTTGAAGGCATGATTTTAACCGGGTGTTCAGCCTGCCATCAATATTCCGATACTGGTTTGTCCCCACTGCTCTGTCTCCCTCCACGTGACCACGAGAGGCCAGCTGTTTAGAAAGGACGCCATGCTGCTCCGTCTCTCACCCCGTGGGACCAGTTCTTTGGATACTGCGCCAAGCTGCTCCGGCCTCGCCACATCGGGAAAGGTATTGGATATGGCGCCAAACTGCTTCGTCCCCGCCACATCGGGCCAGATGCCAGCTGATCCTGGCCAAAGCGAAATGCGAGCGTGCATATCAATTGGAATCTGCTTTGCATGGACATTGGAGGCCAGCCTAAAGCCAGAGCTGTGTCAACTGATTTACCTAGGGAGTTGGTGATGGAAAGGGAACGGATGGGGGCTGGATAAAGATAGGAGATAGTTTCTATGGGTAACTTAATTCATTAAAAAACAAGGCCAGTCCTGTTCAAGTATTCCGACAGTGCGCAGCAGTCCACAAATGGATGGAGAGTACTCGCGCTTCCTCGCCTCCGTGGACACAACACAAAAGCTTCGACACGCAGTGCATTTTAGATGGCTGAAATTCATTGTGAATTGCTCCATTGTTTCTCATCTTAGGGCGGCTTTGATTTCGAAACGCTACTCGTTCGTGTGGCTTCACCCAATAACTGCCATGGGGCATATCACAGGCAGGTCTGGAGATCTCTCAAGAAGCCAGGGGAGTTCCAAGTCGTCATTCTCAAGACACAGTTTCAGATTGAATGTGGAAAATGGCAAATTAACAATAGCAGGGCACGAAAC
>JAOTOM010004752.1:0-172500 GCA_034440615.1 Ashinkailepas kermadecensis | reverse complement strand
GGCCCGCCGCCACTGCGAGGCTTACCGCTTGGTCACCGCTGCCCGCCGCCACTGCGAGAGGCTTACCGCTTGGTCACCGCTGCCCGCCGCCACTGCGAGAGGCTTACCGCTTGGTCACCGCTGCCCGCCGCCACTGCGAGAGGCTTACCGCTTGGTCACCGCTGCCCGCCGCCACTGCGAGAGGCTTACCGCTTGGTCACCGCTGCCGGTACGGGAGCCATCGCTCAATCGGTCGATAAGCCGGTCGGCCCGCCGCCACTGCGAGAGGCTTACCGCTTGGTCACCGCTGCCCGCCGCCACTGCGAGAGGCTTACCGCTTGGTCACCGCTGCCCGCCGCCACTGCGAGAGGCTTACCGCTTGGTCACCGCTGCCCGCCGCCACTGCGAGAGGCTTACCGCTTGGTCACCGCTGCCCGCCGCCACTGCGAGAGGCTTACCGCTTGGTCACCGCTGCCCGCCGCCACTGCGAGAGGCTTACCGCTTGGTCACCGCTGCCCGCCGCCACTGCGAGAGGCTTACCGCTTGGTGACCGCTGCCCGCCGCCACTGCGAGAGGCTTACCGCTTGGTCACCGCTGCCCGCCGCCACTGCGAGAGGCTTACCGCTTGGTGACTGTTGCCGGTATGGGAGCCATCGCTCAATCAGCTTCCCAGATGGATTACTGTGGTGACCGCTGCCGAGCTGCCAGACACCGGGCTGCCAGACTGCTGCCGGTATGGGAGCCATCGCTCAATCAGCTTCCCAGATGGATTACTGTGGTGACCGCCGCCGAGCTGCCAGACACCGGGCTGCCAGACCGCTGCCGGTATGGGAGCCATCGCTCAATCGGCTTCCCAGATGGATTACTGTGGTGACCGCTGCCGAGCTGCCAGACACCGGGCTGCCAGATGCTGTCCATTCGCTTCCACCGTCTCCGGTATTGTTACCAGATGTATTGCTTCAACAGGTGGCGGAATTTTGATGCACGCCGGATTTATTGGGCTCATCCGAAAAAGTGATGCAAAGGGCGGGAAGGCATCAAGTGAATGTTTGCAAAATAATGTTCGTCCGCTTTTTTCTCGGGGCTGGTGTTAAATATCTGATTGTAAAATTTACCAATGTGGCACATCTTGACCGACTAACTTGGTGACAAACCATGAGCTCATGCTCATGAGCTCAATGAGCTCAAAGCTCATGAGGAATATCCGTTCATTAAGGCTACCATAACCGCAGCTAACAGTCATGATTCACGCACGAGGTGAATGGCTGGATAGGCTGGTGATTGCATTGAATAGCTGAATGAAAGGATGAATGAATGAATGAGCTGTTCGGCCATTGCCCATTGACTGTGTTCGGCACCGCAAAACGAGTGTCTCAAAAGGCTTTGCCAGAACTTACTCACCAAATCGACCGTGATGGCTGAGAGGAAGTCGACATAACTTGATCTATTGAGGGTGATTTTCTCCTATGATGATGAATAATGAATGCGGTGAATGGTGACTGATATATCGTCTCCACACCACAGGCACACTGCTCCATGCTATGCGCACACTTCGTAGTAGACCCGGCCACGAATGCTGCTGATAATCGAACTTAAATTAAAAGACTTCGTCCACTTTTCAGTGAAGGAATTTGGACCGTGAAGCGTCATAGAAAAGAAAAGTCAGTAAGGTCATTACGGTCACTTAGGTCGTTATGATCAGTGCGGTGTCTAAATGGTTCCGGTCCGCCCGAAACGGTCCGAGTCGCTCAGATGAACTTTTGTCGAATATAAAATATTACATGTGCATGGGAGTGTACATGGGAATATACATGGGAGTAGACATGGGAATATACATGGAAGTGGACATGGGAATATAAACGGGAGTATACATGAGAATATACTTGAGAGTGAACATTAGAATATACTTGGGAGTGGACATGATAATGTACATGGGAGTGGACATGGCAGTGGACATGGGAATGTACATGGGAATGGAGATTGGAATATATTTGGGAGTGGACATGGGAATGTACATGGGAGTGGACATGGGAATGTACATAGGAATGTACATGGGAGTGGAGTTGTTCGGACTGAGCCATCGCTCGTGACGATGAGGTGCGCGGCTCTGCGGGGATCTACCTTGCGTGACAGCAGGTGGTGTCATGACACTCGGTCTGAAATGACACTTCGTCTGACATGACACTCCATCTGACATGACACTCCGTCTAATATGACACTCCGTCTGACATGACACTTCGTCTGTCATGACACTCCGTCTGACATGACACTTCGTCTGTCATGACATTCCATCTGACATGACACTCCGTGTCTGACATGACACAGTGTCTGGCATGGCACTCCGTACGCCACGACACTCTGCGTCTTTCTGCCGCTAGGGGGAGGGATAGGTGACGTGCACTCAGGACATCACCAATAGTACGCATTTCTCACCTCATGATCAGGTCATCACCAATAGTACACATTTCTCACCTCATGATCAGGTCCTCACCAATAGTACAGATTTCTCACCTCAGGATCAGGTACTCACCATTGTACACATTTATCACCCCAAGAACATACGGACTAGATCATCAATTCCATGGGTCGTCAGCATAAGACTAGCTCTCATCCTGGGCATCTCTCATCCTCATCAGCTCATCTCATCCATAGCTGACAGGAAAACCATTACCAACCCATCATACATTGCCTGTGAGGATGATAATCTTTGTCATGCTGCTGTTCCGGGGAATCAGCTCGTCTCGGACATCTCGCCGAGTACCTAATGGTTATTAACGACCGGAGTGGTGGACGGGCCACCCCCTCCCCCTTCACCCTCTCCCGCGACACCTTCTACCGACCGGGAACTGACGAAGACTGCATTGCCCCCCCCCCCCCCTCCATCAGCGACACCAGTCGCCAGCGACAACTGGGGCTCAAAGTGAGCTTAACTTGCTCAGGTTTATGTGTTCCGTATAGGAAGATTAGTGTCCTGTCGTAAACTTGTGTGGAGGATCTCTACGTCGCTGGCAGAAGAGATACGAAGATACGAAGCCGACCTTATATTAAGGGAAGGCTGTATAATTTGCAGAGGCGGGCTGGCAAAACACCAGCGCCTAGCGCGCGTTACGACTCATTTGTGCTCTTGTGCTCAACGGAAGTGAGATTTTCAGTCAACAACAGAGCAGCCATATAGAATGAGAACCCTCCTCTCAATGGCTTGATGTGTTTGGTCCCATACTTGGCTCCCAAGGATTGCAGAGGCTCGGGAAGTGTGGTCGAGTAAAACTATACAGAATGACAGCCGTGATGGTGACTGATGCTACAATCGCACTCATAGCTGGAGGTTTCCACAAAGACAGAGCTTTGAAGCAGTATTCGAGACAAAATGTATTCCATAACAACATTAGGACGCCGGTGTCTCACGTTAGCATCCAAGATACTTGAAACGCGGATGAATATGACAGGAATTCGAGCGCCTGAGGTGACAGATAACTCCGCATATAGTGTCCTGATCGCTTTTGTAAGATCGAGTCCGATTTATGTCAGATGTAGCATCCTATCCAAAGGGTCACTATTCTTGTGGCAACAATCTCCAACATTACAAGCCTCCTCACATTTCGCTCCAAATACTGTTGTCTGAAGTTCCTCACGCGGCTTCGCTATCATGCATTTTCTGAAAACAGTTTTTTTTATAGTTACGATATAAGTTAGGTTAAAAGCGCAAGAAGCATAATTCTTCCCAGCTCACTGTCCTCCCCTTTCTTCAGGCCTGTGTTTTATTGTGACATAATTTCACTTAGTGTACTCTTTGAATACATGACTAAGTCTGATTTCAGGCCCGATGAGTGTGATAAATAATGGACGATAACGAATCAGATAACACGCTGAGTGTAGCCCAAGTTGAGGTGCTCATTTCTCAGCTGTGATGGCATTAATTGACACAGGAATCCCAGCTGTGTTCGGGAAGTAGCAGGAAGAGACGGCCTTCTTTACAGGTCTTGGTTGGTTGTATCGGTGCAGAAAGGTCGATGAAGTTATTTCTGAGTTTGTTCTGTTGTGTGCTTTCTAGGGATCTAATTACAATTGAAGACAAGCTGCAAAATGTAAGCTGGATGCCGGCAATGCAAGCAACGCCAGCTTTACAATACAAGGCGGAAAATGCATGGCCTACGTGATAGCTATCTGGTCGCATTTTATTTCGAATAATCGTCTTTTGGTAGCATTATATGAACGATGTGCCATATTAGACGCCAAACAGACCAGTGTATGGTCGTACACACGGACTAGTGAGTACTGCCCTTCAACGTGCTATGTACTGTCACATCGTTATGCACCTTGATATCGGCCATGGATTTTTCATGGATTTGTGAGATGTTGGGACGTCCTGGGACGTCTTTCAAGACTTCAGGTGATGCTCCAATATGTGCAATTATTCCCCTCAATGTAAGGTTCCCGGAAAATCTTCCACAAAATATTTGCCAACATTATTTCCCCAAACTGTTGATGTTGCCTTATTGCTGCCGCAACAAAATCCCATCAAAGATGTTCGTGGTGTGCAATTTGATGTAAGACCAGGAGGTTCGAATCTTCTATGTACGAATATCAGGTTTTCTGGTACAACCCCCCCCCCCCCACACACATCTATATATACATATACATATATACATATATATATATATATATATATATATATATATATATATATATATATATATATATATATATATATATATATATATATATATATATATATATATATATATATATATATATATATATATATATATATATATATATATATATATATATATATATGTGTGTGTGGGGGGGGGGTACCAGAAACAGACCTGATATTAGTACATAGAAGATTGGAACCTCCTGGTCATACATTTATGTGAGCCACAATATAAGGAAGCTGAGGATTCATCCAGGCCAGATATCTACTTAAAAGTATACCTCGTCTTTTGTACTTGTGTGTGATATACCGTAGCTTCACTTCATGCTTAAGTTCCGAATGCATTGATTTGGTTTGGTTGCTGATGGATCTGCATGCTGGCCAGCTTTCCTAGTGGGCTGCAAAATTGTAACCCATGCCCATATGAATCCAGCACGAGCGAATAATCATTTATTCATAAGATGAAAATGCGCTCCAATCTGTCAAATGGCGCCCTACGATTCCCTGAATGCTACTGTAGAATCATATACCCATTGACTATTGACAGAGATATCAGGAGTTGTTTGTGGAGACGAGTTATTACTTGATATGCAATGCCAATTCTTTTCCCCCTATCGATATAAGGCTCCCTCGGGTCTCGGAGAGCAGTGTGCCATGTTCAAGGCGTGCGATGCGCTCTGTTCAGTCCACCACATTCAATGCATTATATCAAATAGCACCCGACCGATGGGCAGACCGTACACAGGCCATACGCGCAGCGGTGCGGTGATCTGCAGTGATCTGCGGTGATCTGCGTCGCTGTCTGGGACACACGCAGCCCACACCACACCGACCTGGTCTGCCTGGTCTGACCTGGTCTGCCTGGTCTGACCTGGTCTCCAGCTTGTCAACTGACCAGGCCGCCGTGTTGGATTTCGGATCCGCGAGCACCGATGCCAGTTCGCGATCGGGCATTCTGCTGACCGACGAGCCGCCAGCCGTGTTGTTCGGCTTGGGAAACGAATGCTCGCCGTGCACTTCATAATGCAATTACCGGCCGGTCGAACATGCCTCCGGGATTGAGGTGCTCCCTTTTGGTCATAAAACCGCCAGCTTGGAAAGCCTGTGAATACTGATGCCAGGCCTTGTTGTGTGTGTGTGTGTGTGTGTGTGTGTGTGTGTGTGTGTGTGTGTGTGTGTGTGTGTGTGTATGTGTGTGTGTGTGTGTGCTTCATTTCAGCTTTACATTTTAATTTGATACTGGTCACACATAGATCGCTGATGGTTTGACAATAGGTACTTACATGACATTTGAAATGGCGGGCCAAATCGTGTCAACCAACGAACAACAAACAAAAACCGAGCGTGAAGGCTCACAATGTCGGAGAGATCCATGTCCAATGCTGGATTCGCTTGTGTCATTATCAAGTCCTACCAAAAACTGCAAGCTGCCTGTCAGCCAAGATAGCCATATGTCACAAGGTTAGACTTTAAAGAAATCAGTTAGAATTGTTTTTGCGGAGGCTTTACAGAATCAGCGTCAATGCTCACGACAAGCGTGCTGTCCCTGAACCCACCTCCCGGTTGGGGAATTCCAGTTCGATAGCGCAATTTTGGCACGAAAACTTTGGCAAGTTTGCAGGCGAGCGTTATATCCACTGAGCCAACCCGGCGGATGTGGAGACTTTTCAGACTTCACGTGTCATCCCATGCAGTTCTTTAAAGATGGCCTTTTCCGGTACGATACATTTCTCTGGAAGTGCACCTGTGTCGTCTTCCTCCATTAAAGACCAAGTCGCAAATACGCTCCCAACCAGTATTCCAGAAAACAAAATTGCTGACCACATCACTTAACCCGTACCTAGGCATTGTTGGCGTATCTACCAGATCCCACTGAAGCATCACCCTTAGCCTGCAAGTCTAAAAGTGCAATGTGCTCCGGATAATTACAGACCATGACCACGACCATGACCACATCAGTTAGTTAGTTATTGGGGCTTAGGGGCGCTTCAGCTACAGAGGACATGTGGCGCCCGTAACATCGTCAGTCATACCGAAGTATTTAACTACAGAGGTGATGTGGTGCCCGTAACATCGTCAGTCATACCCAAGTATTCAACTACAGAGGTGATGTGGCGCCCGTAACATCGTCAGTCATACCGAAGTATTCAACTACAGAGGTGATGTGGCGCCCGTAACATCGTCAGTCATACCGAAGTAGTTAACTACAGAGGTGATGTGGCGCCCGTAACATCGTCAGTCATACTGAAGTAT
The DNA here is from genome assembly GCA_034440615.1 of Ashinkailepas kermadecensis. Lineage (NCBI taxonomy): Eukaryota > Metazoa > Arthropoda > Thecostraca > Neolepadidae > Ashinkailepas > Ashinkailepas kermadecensis. The sequence goes on along the minus strand of JAOTOM010004752.1, from coordinate 165,611 downwards.
TTAAGCAGACTATTTCAGACGATGTACTTGAGTATGTTGTCGAAACCGTGATGGTCAAAACGTACCATACAATATATACCATAACGTCAAAACGTACCATACAATATATACCATACCATAACGTACCATACAATCGTGCTACTTTTACCACTTACCACCTCCACTTCGGCAGGCCGAAGTATCTAAGATCTCCCCGGGTACACAACATCAAACCGCACATGCGAGAGAATCTCGAATAATCGTCCAGTCTGAACCACGCGTGACCCGTCACCTAGAAGATATACCATCGTTAACGTGGATACCTCTCGTCCAAAGAAGCGTCTTCGTTGTGCTGAGAATAGGTGGCACATCAGAAGAACGTGCCTCACTGTCAATGGGCTGTCACAACGGGCTGTCACAACGTCACAATGGGCTGTCACAACGGGCACACATCGGCCTGTCCTCGTTTCGCAGTAGGTAGCCATGGGTAGTATATGTGTGACCTATCCGTATCCTGGCCAGCGTTACTTCTTCCTCCCGGGAAGTTCTGGATGATGATTTCCAACACCCCAGACGTGGCTTGATGGTTCTTAGTTTGTTTTCGCCGTTTGACTCCCAACATTGTTGCCACTTTTCCTGGAAGAATGTATTAATTGTTTGGCTGAGGTGTGTTGCGGGAAGCGGAAGCGAATGGGTGTACTGTCTCCGTGTAGCACATTTTGCTGCTTGGTCAGCTAGCTCGTTCCCCCTATTCCAACATGGCTTGGTATCCAGCAGAGTGTTTCATTTTTCCCTGCTCGCTTAAGCATAGTGGGACGCAATAAAACATCCTGCACGACAGGGTCATGCGGATAAACCTGTTTTATTTTAAGAAGGCTACTCAGGGAGTCTGAAAATATTGCATGATCGACATCGCTTCCTATTTCTATGAAATGCATGGCCTTCGTGATCGCCAGAAGTTCGGCCGTGTAAACCGTTGCGTTAGGAGGCAGCGTCGACGATCTGACCGTGGTGCCACTTGCCAAGGCACAGCCCACACCATCATCTGTTTTCGAACCGTCGGTGTAGGTGAGAGTGCGTGAGTGATATGTGTGAATGTGCTCTAGCGCCTTCGGCCGAAACATTTCCGGGGTAAGTTCATCCTCTCGATAGTCCGGCAATGCCATGTCTACTGACGGCTGAATCAGTTCCCAAGGGTGAACGGGAACTGGCTCAATCCTTCTAATGCTGCGCAGTTGGATACCGCTCCCCTCTGCCAGCTCCCGCAACTTCAGGCAGACAGGAGGTAGTATGTTGCCACGTCCGCCACAGAACAGCGCAAGCGTACGGTGGGCAAACCAACGCCTGACATGCTGGATTTAGAGGAGATTGCCTCACCCTGCACGCATACCGCAGTCCAAGTTTATCTCGTCTTAGGGCGAGCGGAGCTTCATCAGCATATGCGAGAAGGCTTGCAGTCGGAGAAGTGCGGAATGCCCCTGTGGCAATACGCAAGGCGGCATGGTGGACAGTGTCGAGCATGCGTTTGTTGCAATCACTGGCACAGCCGTAGATAAAACGGCCATAGTCGAGATTTGAACCACATGACCACATCAGTTACATACGGTTGTGTTAATAGCGAAACGGTCTCATCATTCTCGGTGGAAGCTTTTTGTAGCCACAATGGTTGATTGGCTGTGCCCCACCAGTACCACTGGTGGTGTGGCCACAGCCCCAGTTGTACCCCACCAGTACTGCTGGCGGTGTGGCCACAGCCCCACCAGTACCACTGGTGGTGTGGCCACAGCCCCACCAGTACTGCTGGTGTTGTGGCCACAGCCCCACCAGTACCACTGGTGGTGTGGCCACAGCCCCAGTTGTGCCCCAGTATTTGCTGTCACACCGCTAGCCACACAACGCACTGCGTCAGCACAGCGGGGGAGGGGGATGGGGCTGACCAGCCGGTCCCCCTCCAGGTAAGTTCACGGTCGGCGGTGGGTGGGTCGTGTCAGAGTTGGCCAGCTGATCGATGGCGGTGCGCGCGCGTGTGTGTGTGTGATTGTCTTGCGATTGTTCCCGCCAGCTGTTCCCGCCAGCTGGGCGTGGTAATGTCACGGCAAACTATCCGTCAGCGAAATTGCCGCCATCGAGCCAACGTAGGCGACCCCTCCCCCCCGCCCCGCCGCGCCCCGGGGGCCGCCCGCGCATGCTGGTGAAAAGGAAGGTAGCTTGTCGCCAGCTGGTGGAGCGAGCTTGATCGGTTATCGTTGCGCGCAAAAAAACACTGCATCCGACCCCCTTCCACAGTGACAATTTCGCTCTCATAGAATTTTCGGTTCCAAGTTAGGTTTCTTTTTCGCAAATTATTCCGCTTCTAGTTTCGGTTGTGTCCCTGGGAGGCAGACTCATGCCATCATGACGAGCCGTGGCCGTGTGCACCGTGCACTAGACTAATGTGTGCATCGTGCACCAGACTAACGTGTGCACCGTGTACTATACTAATGTGCGCATCGTGCACCAGACTAACGTGTGCACCGTGCACCAGACTAATGTGTGCACCGCGCACCAGACCAACGGTCAGCCAATGAATGGCTGGTCAAGAAGCAAAGCAAAACAAGGCAAAAAAGCTCTGAAAACAGATGAAAAACGTCCACAGCGATACTCACTTAAAATCAGCATTAATTAAAGTCAGCGAAACTAATATAACGGGGATAAACACAATGGGATCAAAGGCATAAGCAGTGACAGCCAAGTAGGCGGTGGGCAGTTGAGCAAACATGTCCAATCATGACGCGCAATGGCGAGAACAGGGAAGGTGGAATGTAGACGGAGCCTATCCAATTACGAATATTGCGAATTCAGTGAAGGTCTCCGCCATGCCCTTGGATGCCAGGACACTTTCCAGCGACCCGAGGTCGTCGCCCGCAAATGTATTCCATGCAGCATTGAAAGGATGACTGAGAGCATACACCGAAGCTAAGACGCCAGTGAAACCTTGTGCTGAAGCTATTAGACTGCCTAGATGGGGAGGGGGTGGGAGGGGGGGGGCATTCAACCACCGAATCGAATTCGTGGGAGGATTAAGCATGTGGTATCGGCAATGGCAAGAATCCAACTCATTTGCGCTCCTATCCACTAGCAAACTTGTCTTTAGTTAACATGCTACGCAGTTTCCTCGAAGGCTTGCCACGGTTGCCACGGCAACCGCACATTATCCGCGTACGGGAGTCCACGCTGTGCACTCGAACCTAGCCACAATGGGCTAGATACACCCTGGAGAGGTAGACGTCCCCTGCAGAAACAGATGTTACACTGATACAGCAGCCAGCATGCAACACAAATGGACGTTCATTTATGTGTTAATTTAATGCTTATGTGTTAACACAAGTGCATTATCTACATGATTGCACCTCGATACGACGGAGGGAACCGAGCGTCCTGTATCAGAACGGTCTGAAGATATGCCACAGCTTTTTAACCTTAGCCAAGCATTGATCTTACATGCGGCCACCGGCTCATGCGACAGGTTTACATCACATGACCTTGTGATGTGATGTGACCACATCACCATCACATCACACATCACACCACATGCTCATTGGCATCATCGCCACGTTCAGAGAGAATGTCAGACATTTAAAAGCCCGGCAGCGAAGCTCCCAAACCGGGAAATCAATGAACAGTACAATCACGCGGTTAAAAACGGCTTGAAGCGTCCAAGATGTACACTTTGTGTTCATCTGCTTGTCAGGATGCGAAGCATGGTAGTCAGCGTTAAATTATTTGTACATGCAATGTTTGTTTATGCTAAGCTGAGACATTTATTACCAGCTTAAAAGTGTACAAGACACAATGTTGAACTTCGCTTCCGATTCCTTCTGGATGCTCGAACCATGTCGGATCAGAAACTAATCTGTAACCTTAGTTTGGGTTAAAAACCCCATGGGGACGAAGGATGACAATTTGTTAACTAGTTTATCGTCTGCTTTTTTGTATGCCTTACCTGCGCCACAAACGCCCACCTATATCGTTTCCATGGATGCGGTCAAAGCCACAGAACACAAGACACGTGCGGTGGTGCTGACCGCATTCACTATTGATCACGGGACGTAGGTCGTTGGTCGTTTGGATAGTAAGTCGTTGGTCGGGAATGTTCAGACATACTCTAATTTTCTCGATCATTTTAACACGCGCACCGGAGGGGGTGTCGGAATCCGCCCACCCATCTTGATTTTCGACGATATCTTATAAACGGTCGGGGATATTATGATGAAATCTTGTGACTTTGTGAAATGTTGATCAGCGTATCCTATGCAAAAATAGAAATCCGTTGGTAAATACAAGAACTGCGAGGTGCAAAGTCGACCTACCAGCCGGCGGCCGCCCACTGGGTGTTCAAGGTCACAAAGGTTTCGTCGGTGCGGCATGGAGCGTCGGCGCCACGATCTTGAGTCAAAATCCTTGACCTCCTTTGAACCTGAAAACATTGACCTAGGGCCATGACATTGATACTGAAACGAGTTCACTACGGCCGTAATCTACCCTTCAAGTTGTGTGCTGCCAGTTTCAATAGTTTCCGATATTTTATTATTATTATCTTCTTTTTTTGTGTGTGGGTGGGAGGACCTGTCTCCGTTTGGTGTACGTTATGTGGGAGACCCTCCTGCACGCTTTTCAAAATGAAGGTTGTAGGGCAGTGTGAAGAACAGCTACGGCAACAGGGAGGTCTTTCAGTTGCATTGGGTTGCCATGGCAACACTTCTTCTTCGTTTGGAAAGAGTGAGATAATAGACTGGTTGGACTGCGTGTATTTGAAGGTCGTGCTCCGAGACCGGTTGTAGATCATTGTGTTGCCATGGCAACTCTTCTCCTTTGTTGTGAGGGTGGGTACAAATATTGGACTGCGTGATTGTGGAGGACGTGCTCGGAGACCGGATGGAGATCATTCGTTGACATTTACTGGATGGCCTTAGGCATAGCTGGTTTGTCTACTCTTGACCCTTTCACTGACTCACTGCTTCTTCTGCTGCTTCGTCCTCTACACCAGTTGATAGCCCAACCCGCTGCGTGATGTGGCAGCCACGCACATTTCACGAGTATACACGTCACCAATATCATATACCAGTAGTGCACAGTCCGACATAACTACTCTTTGAAAACTTCTGTTTCAGATATAAAGAGGAGAGCAAGATTAATAAATGTTAAGTGCGTGGTTGTTCTGAATACCGCTATGAACAAATTCTTCAAAGAGACATTATGAGGCGTGCGCTTCAGGCTGAGACAACATACAACCACATTTTGCAATTTAAATAGTTTTGACGCACTCTCTTTGTGTGCCGGGTTCATAAATTGTAGATTGTATAGGGCTGGGTAAAGAGAACCGAGAGCAAATATTGGGACAAAAGTAAATTTGTGGATTGAGTCCCAGATATTGCACGGAAACAAATGACAACCGTTAGGTAGTCATTTGTTTGCTAGTTTTACGCCTCACCGGTCCGGAAATTCCTCAGGATTGCTTATCAGGTATATTATCAACCAATCAATGCTTGCAGGGTTGCATGGAGAACCAACGGCAACAAGCTCCACGGAACTCGCTTGCGTGACAATTATAGAAAACATGGAGGCATTGAGGAACAGTGTGTCAGCTTCGCCAATTGACATAGAAAATCCCTTAGCAATAAACCGCCACCGCACTACGCGAAACGACACCCCTGAAAATCACCGATGTTGGATGGCATAACGTCTACACTTATCAGTGTTAAATGGCGTAACAGCTATGGTAATCAACAATGGACTAACTTAACCCAACCCCAAATATTTGCGATGGTATAAAGCCTCTATCACTGGATGCTGAAGTACATAAAACCTACACCTACGTATGTTGCGTGGCATGAGGCCTATATTTGTGGATGTGGGCAGCATAAAGTCTACACCTGCTGATGTTGGACCATGAAGCATCTGCACCTATGGATGCTAGATCACGCAGGTTCCACACCTAGGGATGCTGAACACGTAAAGCAAATGGCACCCATTATTTTGCGGTGCATACTGGGCCGCTGCCACAGCTTGCCGCCAATGCAAATGGTGCGGCCACGAAACACAGGTGCATTTGGTCATAATTTATTCACATGTCTAGGTGCGGTACAGCCGCATAAACCAAATTTCTGTGAAAAAGAATGCGGCTTTTCACTACAATATTCCACGTAGAAAATTGTTCGTTTCCAACCCAGTACTTCTGACCTCCAATCGGCGTCCCTGTAGACAAGCTGAATAAATAACAACCTATGGTGTGAATGAGGCTGCAAAGAGGTTGAAACACAACATTGTCCTTGTCATTTGCCGTCGAGAATATTATCCTCTTCGGGAAATGTTCCACTTTTTCACCAAAGGATCGACTGGAGTTGCTTGGGTACATTGCAAACTTATTACTCTTTGACTAACGTGCCTGCAATAGCGTGAAAATCAAAATATAATTGATGACAAAACCAAATACACCAACCTCTTCCACTTGTAGTGATGCATGCTTTTCCTGTCCACATTCAGCATTACAAAGCATGACATAAATCCCACCTTACAAGTGTGCATTGTGCAGTTTTGTCGTCAAGAGTGCAAAACGTATTCAACACAAAGATGGTGCTGTTTCCATCTTTTCCGCATGGAACTTTCGTAAGTTTGCTATTGTAAGCTTCGTAAGCTTACTACCACGTTAAGCACTTGCGCATTTCAATTATTGTTTTCGTTGGCATGGAGACACGGATATTGGTCCCCAGCTACACTTTCCAAAGTTGGCTTGCAATGTTCAGTCGGGCGCCAGAAAGTCTGATCGCTACAACTAAGCTAGGTTCGCATCAAGTGAACATAAAGACACACAAAGTACTCAGCAGACAACGCAAAACACGAATTCCCACAGGCTGCTCTTGCGAACTTCACGCACAGCATGTCCTGGCTGTGTCTACTTCAAACAGCAAACAACTCCGAGCTCTACCCGCGCTGTCGAATGAAAAGGGCGGTTGGTTTGATATGGTCAACAAAAAGGCCGGGCCAACACGGACAGGTAGTACTTGTAGCTGACCAGTATTGTAAATAACAAAGGGTTATTTCGTCACATATGTTCGGTCTCTATCAGGTTTTTTGCACTGTAATTAACGAACAAAGAGGTTTCTTTTTGCTCCATGATTCGCATGTTTGAACACCTTAAACACTGTCAACATGCCATACCCATCACATGCGAAAATGTAATAGCTCTCACATGTGTTGAGTACATCAGGCCTTCTTCGTTAATGGGAACACGTATATTTAGTTCTGCCCGTGCAACACCAATGATTTTCACGACTTCGCGTTCAGTGTACCCCGGTACATTAAAGCCTTGTGGTTGAATCACGTGTTAGAACACCAATAATTCTACCAACCTATTAGTATGCGTGATGAACATGTAAATCAAGTATGAAATATATAGGTACTGTACAAAATCACCCGTTCAAAGTTCATTAAAACCCACCGGAACAACAGACGAGGTGCCACTCGTCAAAAAACGCGCAAATTTGAATCTGCTAATTTTCACAGTACTTGGTTACCGGTTAGCTGCCCTAGGAACGTGATTTCATTTCCTTTTTTGCTGATCCTGGTCGCCTGTCGTTACCTTGAGTCTTAGTGTGGAAATTGGTACTTCACACAACACATTATCACTCTCCTTTATATGAAATCGACATCGGAATGTAACGTCCTACTTGTGCGAGCCTCGTCACATTATGCTCCTATCGCATCCCAGGGTATCAAGCGTCACTAGAGCCGTCATATGGCAGCCCGGATTATTGAACATTACCAGGGCCGTCATATGGCAGCCCGGAGTATCGAGCATCACCGGGGCCGTTATATGGCAGCGCGGGGTATGAGGTGTCACCGGCGGCGTCATATGGCAGCCCAGCCTACACGTGTCACTGGCGCCGTCATATGGCGGCTCAGGGTATCCAGCGTCACCGGCGCCGTCATTTGGCAGCCCGGAGTATCGAGCGTCACTGGAGTAGTCATATGGCAGCCGGCAGTATCGAGCGTCACTGGGCGTGCAGTCCTCGGGCAATTGAGGAATGCCATCATGGCGCCGCCTATTTTGCCGCAGAACAAATCGTTACGGAAGCAGGCGACTGCGCTATACTTACCGGAAATCGATGAACTTCGCCTGACAGCGAAGAACTCACGCCAAAACAAGACAATGCTATTGTCTCGGCCGGCATTTCGGAGAGGCCCCAAATGCAACGTGTTGCAATTTCACGGAAAAGCCGGTTCTTTTGCACTTTGCAAAATGCACGGATACATAGTGGATCAAACCACGCATTACATTGCTTGACAGGATAAGTCGTGCGTATCTGTGGCAATGAATTGCATTGAACTTATAGGATGCAAACACGGGCACAGGCAAGGCGGGGGGCAGGGGGGGGGAGCAACCGTACCTTCCCTCCTCCATGCGGCAGACATTATCGTCAAACTCAGCAGAATGCTGAACCCGTCCACCCAATCCAGCACCATTGAAACAACGCAAGTTCCACTCCAGTCTCTCCTGCCCTGATGATCGCCATGACATTTAAGAGTCATTTAGGAGGGAATTTAAGAGACAGCTGTGGACTTCTGAGCATGTCGAGGTCTGGAGACGGGGTCTGGAATTCCATCGGTATTTGGCTGTTTCGGACGAAATGTCTCAACAATGGTAAAAACTGTCCCGCTGGCCAGCGAGTTTCAACGCGCAGTAACGCTGTGGGAATTCGAATGCAATAAACACCGAGGAAATTTGTGGACCATAATCCTATTTCCGGGACCGATTCGCCTGGAAACAATTTATTAACTATGATTAAATATATTACAAATTACAAATATTTAAGCTTATAATTAACTAATAATTAACATTTTTGGCTGTGTCTGTTATATATTCTTGCGCGTTGTCTATGCAGAGACAGATACTCCATTCCAGTTAACACATCTTCCCTTCGAAGCAAATGTACCGGCTAGTAGTTGATATCGAGATGCCTATTGCATTATGCGCAACAAGCATCTCATATTCACGAATGTTCCACCTAAACACATGCTGAGCTTGGTAATTTACTTGCCGGTATATTCGTACCTGTGATGCAGGACACCTACCGGCATCTCTCAATCAGCAGCGTGGTGTTCTCAATTGCCGAAGCGTCACACATAAATCTCGTTGCGTGTGATTTAGCTGGCAGATGCCGAACACAACTATCCGCCAATCCACCAGCGAGACAGATGCGGTGGCCACCATGCCACCAAGGTGTGGACTGTGCACATCAGCAAGGTTGTATGGCATTGCATGGATACAGAGCACGGCATAGCAGCACGAAAGTAGGATGTCATAAGGTCGAACCTACCCAGAGTTCTTCGCTAAAATTGCGAATTATTGGCTATTAATATCACCAGTTGTCGCCAAAATGGCGAATGATTGGTGTGACAGGGTGATGGAGATCTCAGCTATTGTATGTGCATACGTTATTGGCGTTTCCAAGGTCACCAGCGGCCATTGACCCAAATTGACCTCACATCATCTGTTATGTCTTCTGAGTTACTCTTTGCTTGATTTTAGTGTCACAACTGAATGCGTCCCTAATTTTTCCTGATGAATGAATACGGATAAAATTATCCGCCACGATTTCGAATGTTTCCGAAACATTTCGACCTCATCTGTCGGCACGGCCAACATTTCAACCTCTTCTGACACCCGACGTACCGGTCGAAATGCAACAAACAGCCCAGCATTTGCTTCCTAACATGCCGCAGAATACCATGCTGAAAGTTTCAAGTGGACATCTGGTATCGTCTGATGCGAGCATGGATTAAGCTTGATAACTTTTGAATCCTGCACACACAAAAACTGACCCAAAACGCCTGGAATGTCACTCAGTAACACAAAGGAAGAAAAAAAACACATCAATGGCGAGGCCTTGTCGCATGCAATGCGCTGTAGTTTTCCTTTGCTCCATGTCACCAGCGTTCTCTGTTTGGAATGGTATGAGTAGGATCGTGAGGAGGGACACAGCACCACCCACTCCCACCACCAGCACCATCCACACCACCCACCAGCACCAGCACCAGCCACACCACCCACTCCCTATACTGGGCAAGTAAAGGAAAATGCCGCTCGCGGACGAAGATTAAGCGCACATATTTCAAAAGAAAATTACCTTCAACGTCGTTGAAAGAGGACACTATGTCAGAACATGCAGGATACTTCACTATGCCGTTTACTATGCCCGCTATTTTGTAGACGGCTGAACTGATTGGGAAGGTTTATGGTGCATGAAGCAGGCCGTTATGCATGCAGGCCCGACTGATGAAGCGGTCGGCTGTGTCGATGCCACCCAGCCGTCGCCCATCGCTCTTCCAGCGCTCCGTGGTGCCGCTTGGTGCTACTGCAGCTATATTGGCGGCAGTCGCACGTCGCGTTCGCCACTGCCAGAGGCCGGCCAACCAAGCCGGCAAAATCGACCAGAGGATTCGATAGCACTTGGCGAAAATAATCTCCTCTGAATTGCCCACACTTCGCGGAAAAATCAATAACATACAGCCGAACACTACATTAAAAACGCAGTGGATAATGCACGAAATAGTACATAAAATAGCACTAAAGTACAACTATCATGTGCCCACAGCGGCAACTTGCAAATACTGAGTTTGCAGCCAGAAATAGCCCCGAGCATGAGCATTCATACTTGTGTGAATGGGCGATCGACACAACGGCCGCCACTGCGCCGCCGCCCCGTGACCTCGCGGTTCTCTGTAGAGGTCAGTCGGCTGGAGGCCGGTCAGCCCGCCGCCGCCCCGTGACCTCGCGGCTCTCTGTAGAGGTCAGTCGGCCGGCGGCCGATCAGCCCGCCGCCGCCCGTGACCTCGCGGCTCTCTGTAGAGGTCAGTCGGCCGGCGGCCGGTCAGCCCGCCGCCGCCCGTGACCTCGCGGCTCTCTGTAGAGGTCAGTCGGCTGGTGGCCGGTCAGCCCGCCGCCGCCCGTGACCTCGCGGCTCTCTGTAGAGGTCAGTCGGCCGGTGGCCGGTCAGCCCGCCGCCGCCCGTGACCTCGCGGCTCTCTGTAGAGGTCAGTCGGCCGGTGGCCGGTCAGCCCGCCGCCGCCCGTGACCTCACGGCTCTCTGTAGAGGTCAGTCGGCCGGTGGCCGGTCAGCCCGCCGCCACCCGTGACCTCACGGCTCTCTGTAGAGGTCAGTCGGCCGGTGGCCGGTCAGCCCGCCGCCGCCCGTGACCTCGCGGCTCTCTGTAAAGGTCAGTCGGCTGGCGGCCGGTCAGCCCGCCGCCGCCGCGCCGCCAGTCGAGCTGCGGCCGCCCAAACCAATAACCGCATCGGCCGACCACATGCACATGCACATTCAACGCTTTTGAATGCCCCGCCATCATCCGAGATGACCTAAAGGTTAATGGCCCATGATGAGCTACCACGAGCGTATCTGAAATTCGTAAAATAATATTCGGTTTCATCATGATCCGAGGGGACGAGTGGTCTAGGGGTAAGATGCTCGTCTCACAAACGAAAGGTTGTGTGTTCGAGTCTCACCTGTCGCTACTCTTCGCCCGCGACCAATCGGCGTGAGAGATTGGCGACGCTATATGGCTCAACGGTCGACGTGTCGTAAAACCAATAACCAACCAACCATCGTGATCCGAGCGTCCACTGCGACAGACATGCTGTATTATGTCTGCTCGAGTAAACATGAATGTATTCATGTTGGCCATGTGTGAAGATTTCAATCCCCCCCAAAAAGTAAAATGCAGAAAGGTTTATCATGCCATCAGACTTGTACTCGACTCAAATTTTTTTAATCGGCTCACATTTGACTCATAGATCTTGAGATCCGATTCAACTCATGATTCACAGCAGGTCAAAATTATTTGATTCGACTCAATTCAGACTCAGAGCTACAGAGATCCGATTCAACTCACGACTCAAACATAAATTTGAATCGATTCAGATCCGACTCAATGGTATCAAACTCATAAGCCATATGATTTTGTGTGCACTGCTCACACACTATTTATATATATATATATATATATATATATATATATATATATATATATATATATATATATATATATTTATATATATATATATATATATATATATATATATATATATATATATATATATATATATATATATATATATATATATATATATCTATATATATATATAATGTTAGGTGAAAACAAAGTTATAGCAAAAATAATCTATTTGACAGATAGTTTGATGTCAACTCATCTTCATCTGTCTAATTAAAGAAGGGAATCAGTATTTATTCACACTACTGAAGATGCTCCAACATCGAAACATCTGTTGGATATATTATTTTTGCTATAACTTTGTTTTCACCTCACATTATTTATCATTCGTCATGCACTGTAGTGGTTGATATATAGGATAAATATACAGATAAATAAACGTGCATGTGCATAAAGTAATTGACTCAAACATATTAACGAGATGAATGGTTGTCAATGCATATGCGAAGCAATGAGTGCATAATACCTCAATCCACATCAGCATGATGCACACACAACCTGAATCATATACCTGACACACATCACCTAACTGCAACATGGCACCCAGGTTCTGCACTGCAATAGGTATCTGCACAGAATATGATTGCGTTGGTCTGTTGCCCCCACGAAGTTTGTTTGGTAGCAGGCTTGAAGGTTTCCCTCCACCATTGGTTTACACCCAATTTTACCGACTTTCTCTACGCTATCTTGCATATTTTATGGCAATATAGGGTACTTTGACGTATTCTAATTGAAAGACCTATTCTTTAGCTTCATCAAAGGGTATCCTAAATGACCCAGTAATAATCGTCCTGCCCAACAATGTGCCATTTCCGGCAGGCTCACCATCAAGTTCTTCCAAAATAAAGGGCTTGTTCCTGATATTGGTAGGCTCCCTCTACCATCCATTTTACATGTTCAAGTTGTCACCCTCGTTCAAGAGCGGAAGAAAGGACAGTCAAGGGGGCGCTAAGTGCTCCATAGCTTCTTCTTCCCATTGGCAGGAGAGTTTCAGTTGAGTTGCAAGTTTCAGGAGGGCTTTCCTAGATCACAATGGTGTTGTACATAAATGTTCAATTATGCATGTATCATCAACAATCCATGCAAGATTCACCAAGGAAGAATGCATCATGCCCTGGGTCTAGTTGGCCTGGAAAACTGTTTTCAACAACTGCTGTATGTCAATGTAGGTAGGTAGGTAAATGTTTGGAAAAATAGGCTGATTTGGGGATCCTGAACATTATCCTTTCCAGAAAATTATTTGTTGTTTTTTCATCTGGAAGTTGAAGTTCCTAAGTTATTAACTTTTGACAACGAACTGCTGTGATCAAGGAAAAGTGCTCAAAATTCACTGAAATGGGTGCAAGTTGAGTTACCATGCATAAGGTTTGAATAAAAATATTATCCCTACTGGATTACTACAAAATATTCCTCTCCAAACGCCGGATTACAATGCACAAATCCGACCTTGTCTATGCATGAGAATAAAATGTGTCGGAACAAATGCTCGCTGGAAAGAATGGGAAAAGATTATAACTCACCTGGTGAGCGGAATACAAATGTATTTGCTAGGAAGCAAATTAAAGTGACCATTGCGTATGATTTGAGAAAAGTTCTGCAACAAAATTTCTACCATATTTTTTTTTTAACTTCGAATGACGTCATGCGGGCTTGAAGGAAAATTTTGATCTACCTTCTTGTAAAGGTAACTTGGGTTTGTTATTTGTCACACAAACCGACGCAATTTATTCCGTGCAAATGCCTGTTCAAAAAAGAAAGTGCATGGTCGTTTCAGTTCCCTATTATTTTTCACAATCACATCCCATTTCAGTGTTGTGTTTCTGGCACTAGAATTGTCTCATGCATGATACTGATTGTGAATACCAAGCTTAGCATTAATACTTTTTTGTAGTTATTGTTATCCGTTTTTGGTAAATAACTTAAGTACAGCTCATTCTTTACTCACTGGCATCTGATAAGTTGACAATTGTAATGCTAAGCATTAATAATTATACTGTGTTTTTACTCCCTACCTTGTGTCATGGCATACTATTTACAAAGATACATGCTTTATATTATTTGTTCATAACTTGCATTTGAGTCGCAAGACTCAAATGACTCATTGTGATTCAAATGATTGACTCGTGATTCAACTCATTTAAAAGAAAGAAAGATGGGATTCAACTCGCGACTCAAGATATGTTTTTGGGTAAAGAATCGATTCAACTCACGACTCATCCAAAAACAATTGATTCATGAGTCGATTCTCGATTCAACTCGAGTCGAGCACAAGTCTGCATGCCATGCTGACATGGGATCAGCAAATGTCCGAACACTTTTAAACTGACTTCTTATCTGATGTTGGTTATTACCCGAAGACAGCGTCTCATTGATATTGGTATTATGATGATGATAATGCTAATAATGATGCCCATGATGATGATTATGATGATTATGATTATATTTATGATGCAGATTATTATTATTGTTATTATTGTTATGATTATTACCAGTTTCACTATTGTTTTTATTAGTATTATTATTATTAGTAGTAGTAGTAGTATTATTATGAGTATTATTCTTAACATTAGTAATAATATTATTATTATTAGTATTATTAATACCATTATTATCATTATTGTTATTATTATTATTAGTAGTATTATTATTATTATTATTATCATTATTATTAGAATTATTATTATTATTATTATTATTGGCCTCTGGAAAGTTGGACTCTGATGTGCACTGCTATGGATCAGTGGATATGTAGGCTTTGTATGTCGATGCCTGTCGATGTCAATGCCGGTCGATGTCGACGCCAGGAGAAATCTCAATAGATTCACTATGCATCACGCTTGAACATGCTCCTAACTTTATCCACCAACATGGCCACAAAATAAAACACACCTGTTGCGTGCCTTGTGAGGCATTTCACTCGTGAATATGTGAATGAGAAATTAACTTACAATGGCAAGTGAGGGGCAATTGGCGCCAGCAAGGATCAATAGTAGGAGCATGGCACCGCCGCACTGACGACGCAGCCACCGCTACTCATATTGATATATATATATATATATATATATATATATATATATATATATATATATATATATATATATATATATATATATATATATATATATATATATATATATATATATATATATATATATATATATATATATATATATATATATATATATATATATATGTATGTATGATATATATATATATATATATATATATATATATATATATATATATATATATATATGTATGTATGCATGTATGTATATATGGGGTCGCAATTGTTCAGTCGGTAGGGCGTTCGACTCTTGATCGCAAGATCGTGGGTTCGAATCCTGCAACCGGTGGCATCACCGAGTCCGCCGGCGACCATTCCGCGTGAGTTGCTTGGGACGCTATGCAACCTAGCGGTCGGACGCGTCGTAAAAGAGCTCAAGGTGGTGCATGGGCAACACCTCAGCACGACTTCATTTGCACCGATGTGTTTCGAATGGAACCCCTTCCTGACCACCGCAAATCACCTCCAGGTGACCTATTGACCTATCACCTCCAGGTGACCTCGGCGCTTGATTTCGAGACGCCTGCGACCGACACACGAAGCATGTTCCGCGATGTAAACACAAAAAGCCCAGACAGGGGCGTATCCAGAAGGACCGGTTGTGGTGGGGGGTGGAAGTAAAATAAAATAGTCTCCGATTTCGAGAAAAAAAAATCCTTGGACTTGAACAGCTAACATTCGGGGCCGTGACGTGACCGTGACGTGGCAGGTCGCGTGAACCTGGCAACAGACTCCATCTCGATTACACAGACTAGTCGGGGGACCAGAGAACTGGTGGCTGTGCACTCACCGGAGACCACAGGCCTACCGGAAACCACACACACATCGTCTTTGTCGTAACTTTCATTCATTATCTAATCCCCTGGACAAAACGCAGCTTTGTGTTACACATTGAGGTCACACATGCGGGCATCATGCAAACGTGCATGTATTTGTGTCTTGGAATTCCGCACTTTAGCTGGCGAGCCTTATATTGCCATCTTCATCTCGAGGCCTATCGCCTCTATCCAGGCCGAATTT
The DNA here is from genome assembly GCA_034440615.1 of Ashinkailepas kermadecensis. Lineage (NCBI taxonomy): Eukaryota > Metazoa > Arthropoda > Thecostraca > Neolepadidae > Ashinkailepas > Ashinkailepas kermadecensis. The sequence continues at coordinate 149,494 of JAOTOM010004752.1, read as the reverse complement.
GGCTGTGTTTAACAAGCTGATGTGATGCGATGTGATGTGATGTGATGTGATGTGATGTGATGTGATGTGATGTGATGTGATGTGATGTGATGTGATGCGACATGCGATGCGATGCGATGTAATGTGACGCGACGCGATGCGATGCGATGCGATGCGATGCGATGCGATGCGACGCGATGCGATGCGATGCGACGCGACGCGATGCGATGCGACGCGATGCGATGCGACGCGACGCGACGCGATGCGATGCGATGCGATGCGATGCGACGCGATGCGATGCGATGCGATGCGATGCGATGCGATGCGATGCGATGCGATGCGACGCGACGCGATGCGATGCGATGCGATGCGATGCGATGCGATGCGATGCGATGCGATGCGATGCGATGCGATGCGATGCGCCCAAACATTTCACTATCGCAGACCAGGCCAGCACAGGTCAGTGGAGGCTACGTGATGGAAATGCAAATTGTTTAAACTGCTTGGGATGCGACCTCGGGCACACCTTCGAATTATTCGGTTCATCTGTACGGGAGTTGAGATGAAGGCTGACCGTTTAATGAAGACGCTATAAATAACACAGGTAACCTACATGAGTTCCATCATGATCAGCACCCAGGCATGCTGATAAGACGGCAGTCTTGCTTGTTGGCTCCTACTAGTCCATCCACCTGGAGCGTGCACCTGTTCCCTGCCGCATATGGCCTTTGCTATATCGACCGACCGAGGTCCAGCGACGTGAGAGACTGAAAACGACACACTCATATTACGTTGCATTGCACGGCAATCACATTCTTTATTCCGGACGGTGGCCAGCTTTAAAGTAAGTGAAGCGTACTGTAAAAGCCGTGCTCATAACTGGCGCCATCAGAGGCTCTGGGGTGTGCCTCGGGCACTTCTGCAAACCACTGCGACCCACGCGTGCTCGTCGGAATGAAGGGGAGCGCGCAAATATCGCAAGGCAAGAGGCGCAGCTAAAGTAGGCGGTGAAAGGTGAGATGGATGTAACGCTGCGGAAGGGGAGTCGGTAGCGCAGAGATGATGCGGCTGGGAGCGTGCCAGATGATGGTGGCGCACCGCCGCACGCATGCACATGCGTTCACCAAAAGGCGAGCTTAATCAGAAGCGGTTGGTGCGATTCATCTGCACGTGATCGGACGCACATTGGAATCAATCGGTTCGACCATTATTGCGCAGACAGGACGAGGCAGGCAACTATAGCATGTTGCGGAGTGCAGGTGAAACACTGATATCGGTGTTTCGCTGATTTCGAGCAACAGCACCCGCAGGAAATCATCGTGTCCAGTTTGCTACTTTTCATAAGTCACACCATGCAGTCATTTGCAACCGAGTAAGCAACTATGCAACTAGCTTTGCTATTGCATTTTGTTCTTTGTATCCTTCAAATGTCATATCCTGCCTAGAGAGTGGGAGCGAGATCGAGAACCAGCGCCATAGCGAGAGAGATCGAGGCGGGGAGAGTAGAGATAGAGAGAGAGAGAGAGAGAGAGAGAGAGAGAGAGAGAGAGAGAGAGAGAGGGGGGCGAGAGGGACCGACGCTGGCAAGACTTGGTTCGGACGCCAGACACCTCGGCGTGTTGTTAAATATTTACACGTTTGGCCGCGCTCTTCGCGAGAATTGGGCGATTGTCCGCCTGGTTCATCCCGGCGAGTGCCAGGGCACCTGCACTGGTGCCAGGGGGCAAGTGCCATGGTGCCTGCACTAGTGCCAGACGACAAGTGCCAAGGTGCCTGACAGGTGCCAAGGTGCCATTGCCCACGAGCAAACCTGATGTGTGTTGCACCTGAGGGAGACGGCAGGAACATGACACTTTCCTGAGTATGGCACGGCACATATGCTGTCGCTGGCACTGGCAAAGTCGGTACAAAGCACGGGCTAAACACTGTGCCTGCCTCTAGGAAAAACACACGGATACTGTGGCCATATCTGATGCAAAGGAAAGGCAATACGCAGAAGAGGACGGGCCGACGCAAGACAAATGGAGGAACTGTGGAGCCGGGCCAAAACCGGTCGGCCGCCCGGGTGTGTTTTCGACTCTGCTCTTATTCCAGACCAGTCGTCCGCGAGTGAGGCAGCCCAGGCTCAGTGCTGAACATCACAGTGTTTGTCTCCAATGTATACCTGGAATTCAACAGAAAAGATATAAAAATATATATATATACACAATATAGATATTTATATATATATATATATATAAATATATATATATATATATATATATATATATATATATATATGTGTGTTGTGTGTGTGTGTGTGTGTGTGTGTGTGTGTGCGTGTGTAAGAATATACATATTGCTCCCAATTCACAGGCAATCCTTGATCTTTTTCGGCAGCTATTGAACGCAAGGCCAGGGCGAGTCGGAATTAACTGTCCTGTCTGCTGAATGTGGCTACAATCTGGTGCTAATGTTCTGCCGATGCGTTCGTCGAATGCGTACCCGGCCGAACACCTGGCAAATGCTGATGGCTCGGCCATGCCTCAGCTATTGAATACTATCGGCCGAACACCTGGCGAATACCGAGGGCTCGGCCATGCCTCGGCTATTGAGTACTATCGGAACACCAATACCGAGGGCTCGGCCCCTCCTATTGAATACTATCGGCCGAACACCTGGCGAATACCGAGGGCTCGGCCATGCCTCGGCTATTGAGTACTATCGGTCGAACACCTGGCGAATACCGAGGGCTCGGCCATGCCTCGGCTATTGAGTACGATTCGCTGAATGGCGCCACTCAATCGCCGACTGAAACGAAATCGCGTCGATGATTGGGTCGACTTGGAATCAAAGTTGAGAGCCGACAGCGGCGAATGTGGGCTGGGGGCAGCGACCACTGGACGAAACCAATAGAGAAGTCACCAATATTGACTCAGGATCAACAATGAATTGTCGGGGAGACGGAATGGTGAAAATAGTGCAATCCAATTATTTCAATATTTTCTCTGTTTCACTACCTTCCACTGAATATCCCCATGTTGCAATTTTGAGCATGCTAAACAATGTTTACTCAACATACAGGTGCTCGCACTATGCACATGAATATTTAGTTATCATAAAAAACAGATGGCGCATCCGGAGACGTTGACAGCCAGCGTGATGGACAACGCATAACATGCACGAAGAGAGCAAAACAAACAGACGAAATAAATAGGCGCTATATGACCTATGCAGTCGATGCGCTCCTAAACTACAATAACTAACAGGTGAAATAAAAGCCTTCCATACTACTGGAACGATCTCAGAGCACGAGGCCGTCTGCGCCAAACTGCTTCTCCTCGTGAAAGGCAGCTTACACAAACTGCAGGTCCGGGTCGAGACTCCCTGAGGAGTCCACCCAACTCTTAAGGCTGTCCGTCTCCGGTGCGGTGTGCCATTTATCGGCCGACGTCGACATTTGATTTGAAGTGCGGCGGCCGCCCTGGCTGGCTGCAGCCACACAGGGTACCGTCCGTCACCTGAGACACATAACGGATCGTCCGCCGCCTGAGCGACACATGACAGATCGCCCGTCACCCGAGTCACAGATGACATATCGCCCGGTACCTGAGCGACACGTGACAGACCGCCCATAGCCTGAGCCAAACATGACAGGCCACCCGTTGCCTGATCCACACATGACATATCGACCGTCACCTGAACCAAACACGACAGACCGCCCGCCACCTGACCCACACATGCCAGACCGCCCGTCATCTGAGCCACACATGACAGACCGCCCATCACCCGAGCCAAACATGACAGATCGTCCACCACCTGAGCCACACAACGTCAGACCAATAAGACTCCACAACCACACATGACAGACGCCCGCCACCTGACCCACACATGCCAGACCCCCTACCCACCCCGCCACCTAAGCCACACTAATCGCCCGCCACCTCAACAGATGCCGCCACCTAAGCCCACATGACAGATCGCCCGCCACAACCACACATGACAGACCGCCCATCACCCGAGCCAAACATGACAGATCGTCCACCACCTGAGCCACACATGACAGACTCCCGTCACCTGACCCACACATGACAGATCTCCCGCCACCTAAGCCACACATGACAGATCGCCCGAGCCACACAGACAGACTGAACCAATAACGAACAATAAGATCGCCCGCAACCGCCACCTAAGCCACACATGACAGATCGCCCGAGCCACACACCGGACCACAGTGTGATCGGTCGTACTTGCTCCGCGCAGCGTGGCCAGTACGGTCTCTGCAGTACGGCCTCTGATCTTCAACACACTGCTGAAGTGGGCAGACGTTTGAATATTGCCAGTGATGTGTGTGGTGACAAAGCAGACAAAGTCAGCGACGGTGGGCCAGTGACGGGTGTGGTGACATGACAGACAAAGTCAGCGACGGTGGGTCAGTGACGGGTGTGGTGACATGACAGACAAAGTCAGCGACGGTGGGCCAGTGACGGGTGTGGTGACATGACAGAGAAAACCACCGGTGGTGGAAGAGCCGTCTTTGAGCTCAGCTCACCGTAACGGTACAGCACGATGGTACGATCACGTTTGTCCGCGCTGGCTGTCAAACGATGCAGCAACACTCGGCTTCATGCTAATAAGCCCATTGGTGCTGTACCTGTCCGTAAGCCCACAGGCATTGCCTCCGGCCCGTACGCTCATGGAAGCTTCCTCCTGTCTGCAAGCCCACGAATGCCGCCTCCTGTCCGCAAACCCACGGCGGTATCTTGTTCGTAAGCTCACGAGTGTCACCTACTGTCCGTAAGCCCAGAGTTTTCACCTCTTATCTGTAAGCTCACGGATGTCGGTTCTTGGCAGTAAGCCAACGTATGTCGCCTTCTGTCAGTAAGCCCACGTATGTCTCATTCTGTTAGTAAGCCCATGTATGTTGCATTTTGTCAGTAAGCCCACAGTTTTCACCTTTTGTCTGTAAGCCCACGGATGTCGGTTCTTGGCAGTAAGCCAACGTATGTCGCCTTCTGTCAGTAAGCCCACGTATGTCTCATTCTGTCAGTAAGCCCATGTATGTTGCATTTTGTCAGTAAGCCCACAGTTTTCACCTTTTGTCTGTAAGCCCACGGATGTCGGTTCTTGGCAGTAAGCCAACGTATGTCGCATTCTGTCAGTGAGCCCACGTATGTCGCCTTCTGTCAGTGGGCCCACGTATGTCGCCTTCTGTCAGTAAGCCCACGTATGTCGCCTTCTGTCAGTAAGCCCACGTATGTCGCATTCCGTCAGTAAGCCCACGTATGTCGCCTTCCGTCAATAAGCCCACGTATGTCGCATTCTGTCAGTAAGCCCACGTATGTCGCCTTCCGTCAGTAAGCGCACGGAAGTCGCCTCAAGTGCGCAAGACCACCGGTTCCATTTCCGGCGGGCGGGCGTGACCCGCGCCACGCTTCGTGCCGGGACGCGACTGCGCGCCGTTTGTGCCGCGGGCGCGCCGCTTCAGTGACAAACACTTCGGTCGGCGTGTGCTGTGGAATGTGGGATGTGCCGCACGCCCATAAACACGCCAGCATCGGCGGGAGCCAGCACCTGCACACCGGGCGATCAGAAAGCAAACAGTGCCGGAATGCTGCGTCTGGGCGGCTCGCCTGTCGCCGGCGACTGGGGCCTGACTGGGGCCTGACTGGGGCCTGACTGGTGCCAGACTGGAGCCTGTGTGGACAGGCTGCCGGACATCGCATGCTCGGAGCCGAAGGTGAACGGCATGGAATGGAAGGTGGACGGCATGGAGCGGAAGGTGAACGGCATGGAAGTGAACGGCATGGAGGTTAACGACATGGTGGCGAACGGCATGAAGTGGAAGGTGAATGGCATGGAGCCGAAGGTAAACGGCGTGAAGGTGAATGACATGAATGTGAACGGTGTGGAGCGGAAGGTAAACGGCGTGAAGGTCAATGACATGAATGTGAACGGTATGGAGCGGAAGGTGAACGGTATGGAGCGGAAGGTGAACGGCACAGAGGAATTGTGACGCTGTGACGCTGTGACGTTGTGGTGCAGGTTTATCAGCTCGAGTCCCACGAGCGATAGATCGTTAGCTTGTGTCGCATTTTCCATGAGCTCCTGTGTTGCCGGTGGTTGAGGGAGAGATCATGCTTTTACACCCATTACTTGCATTCCTTTCCCATGGCCACCCTTAGGCGAAATAATAGTCAAACATTGCCGGTGATCCGCTCCCCAAACCCTCATGGCTCATGGCCCGTGGCCCGATCTCGGTAGCCTGCTCATCTTTCTGTCTGGTGGAGCATTTTGCGTTGCATATTGCATGTGCTTAGCACATTGATATTCCATGTCGCTCAACGCACCAGCGATGGAACGAAATATTTGCGGGAAGGCTGAAGCACTCTGGAGCGAACATGACGACTGCACCCCATCTGCACGCAGATTACCGGGCTCGTTGAGAGTACGGTCACGGAACTGTTCACTGACCACTGGACATTCGCGACACTGTGAGCGCGAAGACCCCCTCGAAATGTCATGCTATAAAACCAATGTCGGACATCTTTCTGCGGCGAATATGCAGGAATCGTGCATTTTGGTGGGATGCTGAAGAGGAGACGTGCCGTCAGACTCAGAAAAGTGTTGGTTGACAAAGAAACGAGTTCTATCAACGAATTACTGACTTGAGCCATTCGAGCTTGTCGATAATCTTTTGCGTTTTCACGTATCTTTGCACCAATGCACAGTGGACGAATTGACTGATCAAGCATTACAAAATTAAGACCTTCGAATTGTTAGGCAAAAAGATAGCTTGAGTATCATTGCCGCAATACCGTTGCACATTTTCTGTTGATCCCCCTCCGGAATCGGAAACGCCAGGACAGTAGACGCCAAGCAACCTCCGATCTGATAAAAACAGAGTTTGCCAACATGCTTCGGAGAATGCCCCTGATCATAATTGAGACGTAAAAACTTGGCACCCCGTGTAACAAGGACTGCCAAGAAAAGTGTGCAACTTTCAGAATGATGCTTCCAAACGCATCGAAGTTACATACAAAACTCCACTCCAAAAAACTCCACAAATCACGGTTGAGCCTTGATCATCACCTTCCGAAATATAATCAGTATTTGATCAGCCATGTTTGGTGAAATAAAAGCGATTTCACATGTTCTATAGTGGATATAATTATTTTCGTCCTAACATTATCATGTTGACAGCAACATTCTTCCAAAGTGTTGCTTAAGAATGCACAAACGTCACGTGTTGGCATCACGATGTGCCTCGCCTTTGTAGTTACTGATGCTTGTGATGACGAATCACCTAATCAGGAACCGCGCTAGCATTTCATGACGTCTCTCCAGGCAGTTCGATAGAGGTCAAATGAGGTCACGATAGCGGCTGGTGAGCCGTCTCATGAAGCAGCCTTGGCGCTGTCCTGCAGCAAGATTCATCTCGATAGAGGTCAAATGAGGTCATGGCAGCGGCTGGTGAGCCGTCCTTATGAAGCAGACTTGGCGCTGTCCTGCAGCAAGATTCATCTCGATAGAAGTCAAATGAGGTCATGGTGGCGGCTGGTGAGCCGTCCTTATGAAGCAGCCTTGGCGCTGTCCTAGAGCAAGATTCATCTCGATAGAGGTCAAATGAGGTCATGGCAGCGGCTGGTGAGCCGTCCTTATGAAGCAGCCTTGGCGCTGTCCTGCAGCAAGATTCATCTCGATAGAGGTCAAATGAGGTCATAGTGGCGGCTGGTGAGCCGTCCTTATGAAGCAGCCTTGGCGCTGTCCTGCAGCAAGATTCATCTCGATAGAGGTCAAATGAGGTCATGGCGGCGGCTGGTGAGCCGTCCTTATGAAGCAGCCTTGGCGCTGTACTGCAGCAAGATTCATCTCGATAGAGGTCAAATGAGGTCATGGCGGCGGCTGGTGAGCCGTCCTTATGAAGCAGCCTTGGCGCTGTCCTGCAGCAAGATTCATCTCGATAGAGGTCAAATGAGGTCATGGCGGCGGCTGGTTAGCCGTCCTTATGAAGCAGCCTTGGCGCTGTCCTGCAGCAAGATTCATCTCGATAGAGGTCAAATGAGGTCATGGCGGCGGCTGGTGAGCCGTCCTTATGAAGCAGCCTTGGCGCTGTCCTGCAGCAAGATTCATCTCGATAGAGGTCAAATGAGGTCATGGCGGCGGCTGGTGAGCCGTCCTCATGAAGTAGCCTTGGCGCTGTCCTCTAGCAGGATTCGGCGTGGGAGGCACAGGCAGCCTCTTGTGTCGGAAGCCGAAGTGCTCCTCTCCACATCTCTGTGCCAGTTGTCGGACGAGCCTGCAGACATCAGGGAAACACGAGCAGCAAAGACGGAGGTGAACGTGAGAACGAAAGGTCTTTGTGCACGCGAATGGATCGATCCTCGGTGACGGCTAAGGAGCATCACCTGCAATTTCATTACACAAAAGCGGTTTTATGTCGCTCAAATTGTTTTTCATCAAGGCTTTCCGCTGAAACCTGGCTTTTGAAGCTATCACTTTGCCCCAATTGATGTACAGCAGGACGAAAGCATTACGGAGCTCATTGGGGATGGATTCCCGTCGCCCTTGTTTGCAGTCATCACCCGTATACACCATGTTAAACCTCAACAACACGAGGCTGGCAGTGTCGACTCCCTATTTCCCCAAGGATATGAAATGGTCCACCCCTTGAACAAAACAGTCCATAATATCTTTAGCAAATGTGTTGCATCAGTCTTGCTGGTTCACTCTCCAACGAAAAATTTGTATGATCCCTTTGTGGTGGTGCAGGGCTTCGCAGCGCTGTGCTGGGCATTTCTTCCAATGCAAAATGGTGGCATGCAGTGTAATCAGACTGCAAGTGAATCACCTGAAAAAGTACTCAGTCTAATGTTATTGACTCATCTACCTGAGTGGTGGATCTACACGTAAAAAAATGTAATGAAACAGTAAAAACTCGGATTCAAGGAGCGCCGCCTTAATGAATTGCATAAATATGTTACGCTTAGTATCCCATTCACCTGCTAATGTCCATAATCATGGAAGCACATTTGTCACCGTCAGTATCCCGTTCACCTGCTCATGCCAATAAACATGGAAGCACATTGTCACCTTCAGTATCCCGTTCACCTACTCATGTCAATAAACACAGAATCACATCTGCCATCCTGTTCACCTGTGAATGTGAATAAGCACCGAAGCATATTTGTCACACTCACTATCCCGTTCACCTGCTCATGTCATGGAATATTATGCGCCTGCTCATGAGATATTGTAATTAAATCACGTGACGTTGCAAATTACTAGCGCATCGAATACAATTTATGTTTAATTCGTCGATAAATACAGAAACTGCGGAGGTGCAAACTCGACCGACCGGTCGGCGGCCAGCATCCACCAAGGTTTCGGTGGCGCGGTGGAGCGGTGGCGCGGTGGAGCGGTGGCGCGGTGGCGCGGTGGCGCGGCGGAGCGGTGGCGCGGTGGAGCGGTGGAGCGGTGGCGCGGTGGCGCGGTGGCGCGGCGGAGCGGTGGCGCGGTGGAGCGGTGGCGCGGTGGAGTGGTGGAGCGGTGGAGCGGTGGCGCGGTGGCGCGGTGGAGCGGTGGCGCGGTGGCGCGGTGGAGCGGTGGAGCGGTGGCGCGGTGGCGCGGTGGCGCGGCGGAGCGGTGGCGCGGTGGAGCGGTGGAGCGGTGGAGCGGTGGCGCGGTGGTGCGGTGGAGCGGTGGAGCGGTGGAGCGGTGGCGCCAACCGATCGGCCGACCTCATTTGACATCGATCTATGGTCGCACACGTTATGCTGCAGATAGTTCACCACAACTGAAATCGCCTCTCCAAATGTTGCGTTTCTGGTTTCGGTGGATTCCGAAATCTAAAGGGAGCAGAATCCGTCACCCCATTTCCCTCCGGTTCTCGTTACGTGAAAGATCCTTCTGTGCGAGTATTGAACAATGAATGCGTGGCTCGTGGGCATGCACCTCAAAAGCGGGACGTGTCGGTGCATCAATGAATCGTGCATGCATTGCAGCACTGCCAACCTCTCAGTACACGGAAAGCAACTGCAGTGCATCGACACCTGCAGCCTGCAGCCTGTCTTTGGACGTTTTCAGCCGAGTTTCTCGCGTGTTTCCAGAAGTTGACATTATTTTGTTGATTAACTTCCACACGGTTCAGACATCTTGACCGAACTGTAATAACGACCGTGACCTGATACCTGGAGGTCGAAGTCCTCTTTCCACGGCCGTCGGAGGAGTTCTCAGCAGGCCCCCTTCCGAGTTCTTACACACCAGCTATGACGGTGATGACAAACTCAGTAGCGATTGGACATCCATATCTTATCAAGCACCAAAGAAATTAGAGAAAATATCAGAACGGAAAAATGTGACGCCATATGCAGCACGTTGGGGCTATGCAGCATCAATTAAGATCCTGTGTTCGCTACTCGGTTTACCCATTACCGAAGGATGCCGGGTATTGGTAGACTATATATAGTCTACCAATAGTGGTGGTGGTGGATTGGTGCATCCGGTCGCGTCGACTGCTTGCGTCATATTGTGTATGTGCAGTCTACTTGTCGGATGCGACAATAGGCCGAAAGTTTGGCGGTGTTGACCGGACAAGAATAGACTGAAGGCCATGCTGACCACTAAGGAACACCGAAGGATACATATCTACATGACACCCTAATATTTACTTCTTTCGTTGCTGACGACATTAAGCGCATTGCCTTGGAAAAAGCCACTTCATCATCGGATATAAAAGTACACAACAGAGCAGCACGTCATGCTGATGGAACATTGGTCGCCCCGGGAGCGCAGCTGGTTAGAGCGCTGGCCTGCTCTGGTCTCCACTGTCCTGGCGGCACAGGGTTGTGGTCGCTTCTCGCGCTCGCATTCGGTCCCCGACTGGGAGGGTCAGTTGGCAGTTGGCCCGATGAGGTCAGGGACGAACTACCGGGGTGTCCGTGTCGGTGCATTGACGGCACGTTCAACTTTCGGTCAAAATTCTGCCGCTGAACTGGAATTCATGGATCGGGTGGTGGAGCCAGGGTTCACTGCTTCGCAATTAAAACCTGGTCCATAATGTTATCCCAGCAAAAGTTCGGACTAAATTTCTTAGCATATATATGTATATATATCTATCCATATATATATATATATTGAACATCAATATGCATGCTGGTACACCAATTTCCGAATCGAGTATCGTTTCGTTGCGTGGATCCAAAAATGCCAGCAGCTGCTGTGACACGCTGCTGTGACACGCTGTTGTGACACGCTGTTTGTGACACGCTGCTGTGACACGCTGCTGAGACACGCTGCTATGACACGCTGTTGTGACACGCTGTTGTGACACTGGTGCCGGCGGTTTCCTTAACTGGAGATATCACGTGGTTCGAGCGGATGACCATGTTGGTGATATTCATCAACTGCGTCACCCTGGGCATGTACCAGCCGTGCGAGGACGTCCACTGCACCAGCAACCGCTGCAAGCTGCTGGAGGTGAGTATCACCAATAGCTGTTGCCAGCTGATGGAGGTGAGTATCACCAATAGCTGCTGCCAGCTGCTGGAAGTGAGTATCACGAATAGCAGCTGCCAGCTGCTGGAGGGGAGTATCACCAATAGCTGCTGCTAGCTGCTGGAGGTGAGTATCATCAATAGCTGCTGCCAGTTGCTACATATATGCCCAGATATATCCATATATAAGTAGATATATCCAAATATACCCTTATGTATCCATATGTATCCAGATATCTATATGCATGCCCAAATATATCCATATATATCTAGACATGTCCATATATACCCATATATTTACATATGTTACCATAAATATCCATATATATCCAGATATACCCCGATATAACCAGATATATCCATATATAACCAGATATATCCGTATATACTCAGATATGTCCATATATACCCAGTTATACACAGATATATGTAGATTTGCTCAGCTAGAGATCAATACCAGCCAGCGTTCAGCCATGTTTCCCGCCAAACCGATCATATCTGTCTATTCGCCTAATATGCATATTCGTAAGCTTTCATCTGCATGTTGCTCTCATGTCCCATTTTTGTTCATGCTACTCCGCTCCCAGATGTTCTACTTCCATGCTCTTGTCATTATCATTTCTCTATTCCCATTTCTCCTCACTATATTCAACACCCTGCCCCACTGTACCCGTCCCTGCTCCCCCATCACTCTCCCCGGCACCTGTGCTACCTATTTTCCAACTCGTCTACGTCTGGTACAGTCGCATATTCTATTAATCTTCCAGAATTTTCACGGTCTGTTAGTGGGGGAGGAGGCAGTTTGTGGCTGTCATCAGGCTATGGCAGCTAGAGGCGCAGCCAGGCAGGGGGAGGAGGAGGTGGTGCCCCCTTAGCAGCCAAAAATACACCAAATATGTGTTTTTTCTTCACCACACAAAACACAATCTTCGGCTAAATTTCCTCTTTTTTGGTCGCCCCCTTCCATTAGGAAAATCCTGGCTGCGCCCCTGATGGCAGTCAACATGCGAGTGCCCTCCGCATGGAGCGGTCTCATTTGTCACACTCAGTCATTGTATGTCGCGGCCAGCTACACGCGATCCCTGCTCTACACGCTCGTGCTGTCACCACGTAATGGTGGAGGGGACAAGGCAGTGACACTGCGGGCTGATGTCAGAGCTAGTTGGGCCCACCTCGTTCCCAGGCCAGGTAAATCCTGCTGCCCCCCCCTACCCATCGTCCTCGGCCACGAATCGAGCCGCTTTCACGTCGCACTCGTCGGTGGCGGAGTCCCCATCTGCCCCCTGGCGGGGTAGCGGAGGCGGTGAAGGAATTTACCCAAGCAAAAAAAAACAAAAAAAAACAATCGTAAACATGACGAATGAGAGAGGTAAGCGGTGGCGGATATTAAACCAAGGGTGCCTCACAATGGACAACTACATAGGAAGTAGGTCAAGTGGCGTGTGTGTCTGACCTGAGATGACACGTGCACGTTTGCTACTGCCGCCAGAGGTCACAAGCGTACTTAGCGTGAACCTTGCAAAAATGTCAGTCACATTTCTGGTGACAGACTCGGTGATAATCACAGTCACTAAACCTACGACGAAAAATGACAGCACGAGCACATCACGGCCAACAGCTGCTCATTGCCCTGCCGAGCATCTGAACCCGCCTCGATAAAGAATCCTGATTATGCAGATCGGAAGATTATGCAGAGGCGGCACAAACAGGTCGGTTTATAATGGTCGTCCGGAAATTGTCTGGAGTGAAAATAAACTAGTTGGCAGTCTTCCATGTCGCCACTTCAAGATTAAAAAAGAGTGCATTGCGTGCGGATTTAGTGAGATCTGGCTCGATTAAGACGGCTGCTGAGTGGGTCCGGACCCCATTGGGCGGAGGCCAGCACGCACAGCGATGCTCATCCACGGAAGCACCTCAGTCCGGTAAATTGGCTGGAGACGTAACACGCCAGAAAGTTGGGCTATATCACCATCTGGTTGTTTATTAAGATGGTGATGTTTACTGCCCGCGCTCCTTCCTAGCATCAGGATTTATTCAACTCTTTTTGTTTACATCAATTCTACATCAGCATGAAGCGGTATTAGGGGCAAGCGAGGGCAAGGAGTGGGCTGCGGGTTTTCCCTTACTGCAAGCACATGATAGGACACCGTACCGCGTTACCTATTATGTTTTGATACGGGTCATATTGCAGCATTGTTACACTTAACATTGTACGGTGGTAATAGGTAAGCAGGGGCAGCCAGCTAGGGCCAGTATAAGCCAGCGGTCTATGACATTCAAGGCGCAGATTTCCGGACATGCGGCCACGTTATATTAGGCCCAGCCATTTCTGGTAATTTCGAAAAGTTTCAGCTTCAGAGTAGACGCACCTGAGCCAATCCCACAACTGATGACTCTTAACATGTAGTAGAATACAATCATTTAACTATTTGAACAATCCGAACATCCGTGACGGCCTCGAATTCCGGCAGTGAACTTAGAAATGGACGCTATGTAATTAATCCTGTCGTCAGCACGCCCCGAAGCAGTCGAATGATCGAACTGACACCTCCGTGCGGCATTTGATACCAGCCAAGCTTTGGTACCAGCCAAGCAAGGCCAAGCATTTGATACCAGCCAGACCACGGACGGGCGCGGCTCCCCACGTATGTCGTATCCGCTCTACCCCAGCTGACATCCCCACGTATGTCAGCTGGGCTAGAATCTGATTGCTTTTCCCCGATATTTATCGTTGGGGCTTCACGCGCTTGGCATTGCTTCGCGCACGCTTGTTCGTGCGGATTACAGTGGGGCCTGACCTGAAACCCGACCGAATCAAATTTGAGATAAAAAGCATGTAGAATGAGGCCAATTGAGGAAGTTGGCGAAATACTTCTTGATGATTGTGATTGATGGTGATGATGCACTAGATTTTAAAGTAAGGCACTTTTCATGTGTTTTTTTTTGTTTTGTTACTAAAGGGAACTCAAGTAAGCGTAAAACACTGAATAACACTGCATACGTACACAATGCCATATCACTGAATAATGATATGGTATAACCTTCAGGTTATACCATATAAGTCATAATATGGCTAGAAGATCCTACAATGACAATTAATTTGTAAATGCTTTAATACAATTTGTGGCCGCCACCAAGGCCACTTCACTACGTGGGAAGCTACACCATTGGAATGAGTATTTGACTACAGATTACAGGTCAGTTACATATTGTCTGATGTGCGACCACATATTCAATAGTCAGACACCTGATACCCTTGCGTGTATCCTGTCCGCTGCGCCTCATATCTGCCCCTCTATTCCGTCCGCTGTACCTGTCATCTGCCCCTCTATTCTATCCGCTGTACCTACTAACCGTCCCGTTGTTCTGTCCGCTGAGCTTGATATATGTCCGCTGCACCTGATGCCTCTCCAGATATTCTGTCGGCTGTAGCTGACGGTGAGTGTACGGCTGTTCACAGGTTGGGGATGACATCATCTACGCCTATTTTCTGGTGGAGATGCTGATCAAAATGGTGGCGATGGGTGTGTATGGCGACGGCACCTACTTGGCCGAGAGCTGGAATCGCCTCGACTTCTTCATCGTCGCTGCAGGGTGCGTTTCGGCAGTATTATACTGTATTATATTATATTATACTATATTATATTATATTATACTATACTATATATGATATATTATACTATATTATATTATATTATATATTATACTATACTATATATGATATATTATACCACGGATAATAGTAAACGGATAGGAAACTCCCCGGAATCGGCGACCAAGGACGGGCTATTGCCACCTAGCGGTTGGAGGCCGAAGCTAATCCTGGATAGGATATTGTTTGATTCCAGCAGCACATTCCCGCGTTGGAGAGTAAAGCGTGGTTTAGTTTCGGCCAATTTCCGCTTTTTGAAGAAGCCATGG
This sequence comes from Ashinkailepas kermadecensis, assembly GCA_034440615.1. Taxonomy (NCBI): domain Eukaryota; kingdom Metazoa; phylum Arthropoda; class Thecostraca; family Neolepadidae; genus Ashinkailepas; species Ashinkailepas kermadecensis. The sequence goes on along the minus strand of JAOTOM010004752.1, from coordinate 134,120 downwards.
AACCGTGATTCTGCTGCATGGAACTTTGTGGCGGTAAGGAATTAATTAAAAACATCTCTGCCTTCATTTCTTTGTTTCAGGGAACATTTAAACGCGTGGGGTGGTGTACTACGTTTATGGCGCGTTGTGTGTTTTTGGGAGCAACTTATCTGTTTTGGATCAAGTGAAGCATGTAATTCTCCATTGCATTGCCCAGTTATTTACTCTAAATCACGAGAAAATATGAATCAGTGGTATTTAGTCTGTTTGAGCTTTTGCTTGGCTTGAAGCATTGGTCAAAGGGGGCACCGTAAATGTACCAATTTTCACCTGCATATGCAGCTCTAAAACTAAGAGTTTTGGCTGGAGGATGTCCGATTTGAGGCTGAGGAGCAGTCCGAAGGAGAAATTGTCTGACAGAAATATTGCAATCTTTACCTAAGGTACATGGCTGAATATTTTGGAAGATTGTAAGTGAAAGGATCAGTGCATCACCAGGCCTGGTGCCAAGGTCAAAGACTTGGTGCCAGTGGTGACACAGGCCACCAGTGAGCACCAGTATAGGGCAGTTGTAGTGCAGGTAGGAGTAAATAACATAGGTGCGAGTGGGGAGCTAGGAGTGAGGAGCTGCTGCAGGACTACAGGGCCCTTCTGGCCACCCTGAAGCATAGCAATTGTCTGGTTCGGTTCTCATCGGGTTGCCGTCGCTACATATTTCAGAAGAATATAATATGATAGAACTTTCGAGTTTTTTATGGAGATGGGTCAATAGCTTGTTTTTTTAATTGAAGTCATTCCCAATAATATCGCATTATGGGTGCCCAAAATTGAACCAGTACTCGCATGGCGTCGTTATTCCGATGGGTCGCGGCACCTAATCTAGCTGCCTCACCCACTAGCAGCCCGCCGCCGACGACCATAACCCTCGCACGGCCGATGCTCCGCGTAAACTTCGTCCGGTCGGGGAGGGGGAGGGGGGGATTGCTACCTACCCCCGGCCGGGGAGGTGGGTAGGTTACCTACCCCTCCCCCATATACATAACGGCAACAGATAGATTTGGTGATTCTAAGAAGGAATTGGTTCAGTCCTTTTTTGATCCGAGTTCAACGTAGAGGTCATATCAGGTCAAACAAAAACAAATTGATAGCGCAGGCGGCACAAAGACTTGAAGAACTATAGTGCACAATTATTATTATACTGCACGGCCAAAACTGATTTGTAGATCAATTTAGTCCTTGACCTATAATGACCTGAGGTGACGGTTCAAAATTTGATAAACCGGAGGCAAAAGAAGCCAGTTTACCATATTATCACACATGTTATCGGCACTGCATAGGTCACTGGCCTAGGATGACCTGCACCTGACATTCGCCACACTAAATATGTATCCAACGCATGGTACTGACAATTTTATAGCTTTTGCGAGAAATTTGTAGTGTGATTTCAAAGGTCAAAGTCAATTTTCAGGTGAAGTCGGTCGGAGACCTATGATGACCTTGTTAGGGTCATTATGGTAAGGTATGCTTCAATGTGTGAAATGGTTATTGAGAACGATATGCAATCTGTTGATCGATCGTGTATCTATATTGTCACAATATGTGAGATTTTCCGCAGTTTGGTCCGACATGCTGCCACTAAAAGTGTTGTAGGTCATTGACCTGACATGATCTTGACCTGATAATTTTGGAGGATGTGTCAAATTGATGTAGCTTTAGGTACTGCAAATGTCAGAGCTCTAGTGCAAACCGTTTTTTGGGTGTGGTACGAAACGTCATGGGGGTAGGTATTTACCCACCCACCTGGGCGTGCGAGGGTTAACATAGGAGACGTGGCAGCTGCAATGGGGTCATGCAGGGGTCCCTGACAGTTCATCAGAGGGCTCCAATGGCTGTTCCGGGGCCCCTCGGCCCAATCAATGTTCATCATGTGCTCCTATGCCTGCTCAGGGTCCCCTCGTTTGTCAAAGAATATACCTCAGGGGGAAATGTGACTGCCAGGGCCAATCAGCCAATCGGTCTTTGGCCAATCAGCAGCCTTTTTTGTGGGGGGGGGGCATCAGAATGGAATTGGCCTGCCCCAGACGAGTCCCAGGCATATACGGTTGGAATTGGAGGAGGGCAGATGCTCTCCCTCGTTTTTCATCCGGCTCTCATGACACTCCGCTTCCCTCAGTTAGTCGGCACAGGTTAGTTGGTGACGAGCTTCATGGTTCTATACGGCGGCCGAAGGGATGGCGGCTACTGGAGTATGCGTCCCCGGCTGGCGCCGAAGGCACAGTTTTTTTTTTTCAATCGACGCGTGGTAGACGGCCGATTCAGCTATATTTCCCCATCCCGTCAAGCTTTTTCGATGGGGTGTCCTTCGCACCACCTATCCAGGATTACTTCTGCGATCGTCCGATAGATGTCGCTAGTTTCGGTCGGTGGTCGCAAACATCAAAGTGCCGCCCAAGAGTTTCCGATCCGTTTACTATTATCCGTGATTATACTATATTATATTATATTATACTACATTATATTATATTATACTATATTAAATTATATTATACTATATTACATTATACTATACGTATTATTTCACACTTTGTGTCACTATAGTGCTGGATTGGTGTGCTGCTACAACATTGCTGGGTCAATGCGGTGTTTGGCTGATGTGTGCAATTACGCTTAGTGTTGGGCTTTCGTGCTGTTTCGACAGTATCGGGCTGGTGTGCTGTTTCGACAGTATCGGGCTGGTGTGCTGTTTCGACAGTGTCCGGCTGGTGTGTCGTCGCCGTATACTCCCGATGCCACTGACCACATGGCCGTGGGTGACCCGCAGACTATGCTGCATCAGCTGCATGGGCAATGCTGACGTACATGCCTGTCATCAGCTACAGGGACAATGTTGACGTACATGCCTGTCATCAGCTACAGGGACAATGTTGACGTACATGCCTGTCATCAGCTACAGGGACAATGCTGACGTACATGCCTGTCATCAGCTACAGGGACAATGCTGACGTACATGCCTGTCATCAGCTACAGGGACAATGTTGACGTACATGCCTGTCATCAGCTACAGGGACAATGCTGACGTACATGCCTGTTATCAGCTACAGAGACAATGTTGACGTACATGCCTGTCATCAGCTACAGGGACAATGCTGACGTACATGCCTGTCATCAGCTACAGGGACAATGTTGACGTACATGCCTGTCATCAGCTACAAGAATAATGTTGACGTACATGTCGCCTGTCCTGTAGCTGATAACCATTCAGTTGTTGACAGCCGTCCTGTGGCTGACAGTCCATCCTGTGGCTGACAGTCCATATAATGGCTGATAGTCCATGCTGTGGCTGACAGCCGTCTTGCGGCTGACAGCTGGCCTGTGGCTGATAGTCCGACCTGCAGCTAGCAGCCGTCCTGTGGCTGACAGGTGTTCTGTGGCTGACGGTGTCCTGAACTGTCAGATGCCCTATGGCTGACAGCCGTCCTGTAGCTGACATCCGTCATGTGGCTGACAGATGTCCTGTAGCTGTTAGATGTCCTATATTTGTCAGGCTATCCAGCCCTGTGGCTACAGATGTCCTGTATCTGACGGTGTCCTGGGCTGTCAGATGTCCTATGGCTGACCGATGTCCTATGGCTGACAGTCGTCCTATGGCTGACAGATGTCCTGTGGCTAACGGTGTCCTGAGCTGTCAGATGTCCTATGGCTGACAGTCGTCCTGTGGCTGACATATGTTCTATGGCTGACAGATGTCCTATGGTTGACAGCCGTACTGTGGCTGACAGCCGTCCTGTGGCTGACAGATGTCCTATGGCTGTCAGCCGTCCTGAGCTGTCAGATGTCCTGTGGCTGACAGCCGTCCTGTGGCTGGCAGATGTCCTGGGCACAGCCGTTGTAACGTCCTGTGCTGACAACCGTCCTGTGGCGTCAGATGTCCCGTGACTGACAGATGTCCTATGGCTGACAGCCGTCCTGTGGCTGACGGTGTCCTGTGGCTGACAGACGTCCTGTGGCTGACGGTGTCCAGTGGCTGACGGTGTCCTGTGGCTGACGGTGTCCTGTGGCTGTCAGATGTCCTATGGCTAACAGCCGTCCTGTGGCTGACAGCCGTACTGTGCCTGTCAGCCGTCCTGTGGCTGACAACCGTCCTGTGGCTGTCAGATGTCCCGTGGCTGACAGATGTCCTATGGCTGACAGCCGTCCTGTGGCTGACGGTGTCCTGTGGCTGACAACCGGCCGGTGACCACGACCTCGGCTTGTGAGGCGCTGGCTTGCCGTTGGCTGCGTGATTGTATCAGGATCATCGACCTCGGTGTCGCATGATTACACGGCTAGTTGTCGTCGCCTCTGCCGCCGCCGCCTCGATTGCGTAACACCCGTCTCTGTCGACGGCCGGTGACAGATCAATTCGAAGGAAAAGAGCCGACGTCAAGACAGTGTTTACATTGATATATCATCGATAAATCGATCTGCATGAAAGGGCTTCGCATGCTCGCATAGATCCATCATCAAACCGCAGCCTTTGTCAGGCTCAGTTCCGGTAGCCTGGCAAGCCCAAAGCCATATATTACGTTGCGTGACGTCCAGTATCATATGTCTCCTCGACCACCTTGGAGTCGTCCTATTAATTTGCTGCCTGTCACAGCCTGAAATGCTATTTGGTGCAAAACTGCATGTGTTGTCAGTCAGCACGGAACCCCGCTGGACCCCGCATAACTGCACGAGACCCCATGGGACCGCACGGAATTCCGCGGGATACCATATAGTTTCGAGAAACCACGCGAGATTCCACAGAATCCGGCGGAAACTCACGGAATCTCGCGAATCTTCACGGAACCTCATGGAGCTCCATGAAACCTCACGAGCCCCAAGGAACCTCACGCAGCCCCACGGAACCTCACGCAGCTCCGCGGAACCCCACGGAGCCCCACAGAACGTCACGGAGCCCCACGGAAAAACTTTATACGTGTCCTCCGAATGTTGGTCCAGACAAACAGAGCCCGAACAAGAATTTCGTTTAGTTAGTCAGTGACCGGTACTGGTAAGATGAGGATGTTTACGTGTATTATGTATTATATAGTTTTCCGATGTCAATAAATTAAATGAATCCACATCACGTCAAGAGGAACCCAGTTCATGATATATCCAGAGTTGTACCATTATGCAATTGACCAATGTTGTGCTTGTTTGGCAAGCACAACAGAGATGAGATGAGATGAGGCAAGATGAGAACTTTCATCACTCTCGGTTGGCAACCTTGCGCGGCTACGGTGTGACCGTCACCGACGAAACTGACACCACTTGGCTCGGATGAAAAGCACCATTATTATTTATTGGGTGGTTTACGACGCACTTGATGCACATTCACGGCTAATGGCGCCGCCCACACTGCTTCGCCGGTGGACCGCGGGATTGGAAATTGTCCCGAGTGGTGCGAGTGTTGAGCCCGGGACCTTGGCATCCAGGGCCACTCGGCCACCCCCTCCCCTCCAATGCGCCATGTTCGAGTTGAGTACTGCTTTCAGCCAGGGGTGGAGACACGGGGGGGAGGGGGGGAGGTACAGGAGGAATGTGCTTCACTCTCATGGAAAGGTGGCGTACTCTTAATCAGGGCAGAGCTCACTTAATCGACTTATTGGCTTAATCGATGAATTTGTCAGCCGAAGGCGTGCCTCCAGGAGCTCTCCCAGTGGTGCCACCCCCTCCCCCCCCCAGGAACTCTCCCAGTGGCGCCCCTCCAGGAACTCTCCCAGTAGTGCCCCTCCAGGAACTCTCCCAGTGGCGCCCCTCCAGGAACTCTCCCAGTGGTGCCCCTCCAGGAAATCTCCCAGTAGTGCCCCTCCAGGAACTCCCCCCGTGGCGCCCCTCCAGGAACTCTTCCAGTGGCGCCCCTCCGGACGAGTGACCTCCCCTCCCCTGTGACAAGTCCAGATTCCGCCCCTGCTGTGAGCTGAGCTTGATGCCGCGTCGCCCTGTTGCAGATTGATTGAGTACTGTCTGAATGTGGAGAACATGGACCTGTCGGCCATTCGCACGATACGGGTACTGCGACCGCTCAGGGCCATCAACCGCATACCAAGTGAGTGAGCCCGTGGCCAGTCAGCTGGCTATCTGGCTATCAACCGCATACCAAGTAAGTCAGCCCGTGGCCAGTCAGCTGGCTATCTGACTATCAGCCGCGTCACAGGTCAGTGAACTCGTGGCCAGTCAGCTGCTTATCTGACTATTAACTGCATAACAAGTCAGTGAGCTCATGGCCAGTCAGCTGGTTATCTGACAATCAGCCGCATCACAGGTCAGTGAACTCGTGGCCAGTCAGCTGGTTATCTGACTGACAGCCGGATACCATGTCAGTGAGCTCATGGCCAGTCAGCTGGTTATCTGACTATCAGCCGCATCCCAAGTCAGTGAACCGGTAGACAGTCAGCTGGTTATCGGACCGTGAGCAGCACAATACTGGTCTCAGACAGACCTCGCAACTGTCACCGACTGTCCATCAGGTTATTACAACACACCTCACTAGGTCATAGCTCACCTCCAGCACTACTTGGAAGCTAAGCTAATGGAATGGTGAACATGAAATTATATTTCAATTAAATGCAAAATCTGTAATCAAACTGAAGTCAAGGAAGTAAAGACGTCAACAAATTTCGTTTTAATTTTAACCTTGTCAACTTGTAGTTTGCAGTAATGTTTTTGTAGATAATTGATTAATAACCTCGTGTTCATCCTTCCACCATCTCAACTACTCTGTCCCCGCGACAATTCACATTACAACTTGCTTCTGGCTAGATCTGGCCAAAAAACGCCTGAACAGATCACGACTAATTCGATAGATCAGCATTGTGCCTGAGCATTCAATTAGGATTTCTGAGTATTCACTGCAATGTCTGAGTGCTTCACAGGCGGTACTTTTGCAGCGGACACTAACTCACTCCTCAGCAGGTTGACACCTGCTCCTCAGCGGACAACGTGCGCCAGACGCCCGGCACTTTCGCCAGCTCAGATTCGGCAACAGTGACGTAACAGTGTCGGGGCGACAATGACGTCAGCGGCGGTCAGGCGTGCTGCGGCCGCGCGCCTGACACGTGCTCGCCCACCGACTCGCCTAGACGGACGCCTGACACGTGCTCGCCCACCGACTCGTCTAGACGGACGCCTGACACGTACTCGCCCACCGACTCGTCTAGACGGACGCCTGACACGTGCTCGCCCACCGACTCGTCTAGACGGACGCCTGACACGTGCTCGCCCACCGACTCGTCTAGACGGCGCCGTTTGCCCCGACGTGCTGGCGAATGTGACTCTTCGTAACCGCGCACCGTCGACCACGCGTGTCACGTGTGCTGGGCGCCAATAGTGTCCGGCGCTGGTGACGTCACCGATCGCCGGTGACGTCACCGATCGCCAGCGACGCTCACCGGCCGCCCGGCTGGTTGCAGGCATGCGGATCCTCGTGATGCTGCTGCTGGACACGCTGCCCATGCTGGGCAACGTGCTGCTGCTCTGCTTCTTCGTCTTCTTCATCTTCGGCATCGTCGGCGTGCAGCTGTGGGCGGGCATTCTGCGGCAGCGGTGCTTCCTGCAGCTGCCACCGAACGTCTCCTACGATCAGTAAGCGCCCGGCCACGCGCGCTGGCATTCACACATGCACAAATCGTGCGGCTGCACCTCCCTCTACTGTCTTCTGCGTTTTGTTGTCTGGCAGCAACTCGCTTGGCCCGTTATGTCGTGCTGTTCTCTTACTTGTATATATATATATATATATATATATGTTCCCCTCTTCCTCACACTATTTCTATCCCTCCCCTCTCCCTCTCCCTCTCCCTCGCCCTCTCCCTCTCCCTCTTCCTCTCCCTCTCCCTCTCCCTCTCCCTCTCCCTCTTCCTCTCCCTCTCCCTCTCCCTCTCCCTCCCCTCTCCCTCTCCCTCTCCCTCTCCGTCTCCCTCTCCCTCTCCCTCTCCCTCTCCCTCTCCCTCTCCCTCTCCCTCTCCCTCTCCCTCTCCCTCTCCCTCTCCCTCTCCCTCTCCATCTTCATATTTCTCTCCATCTCCCTCTTCTCTTCCCCATCTCTCTCTTTCACACACACACACACACACCTACGGCCCTACGCCCACACACGCTGGCTTCTTCTTCACTCCTTTAGCTTCTCTGCCTAAAGGGAGGGGGTGTAATTAGCATGAATAAACTGCACTGTAACAAAGCCCTCTGTATTTTTAGGAAGTCAAGTGTTAGATCAAGTGATGAAGTGTTGCTGTGATGGATAGAAGGATGCTAACCAAGAACGAAGCAGCGTATATTCAACAACTTTATTCCCGGGAGACGGAGCACGTGTTCCCTCACATGTCATGATGATTTTCCGGGAACGATTCAGATTCCAATTTATCTCCTTTTCAGAGACAATGCTGACAAAATATCAGTGCAGCTGAAGCACCGAAACTAACTCGAACATTGTCTACAGGCGCTCATGAAAGCCATGAGTGGCCCTATACTTGTCCCAATGTTGACTCCCGAGAGCTCGTGCGCCACTAAATGTGTCCTATTGATACCCTGGCAACTCAGGGTGCCCCTAAATGGATCCTACTAGCTCCCCTGACCGACAAGGATCCTCCAACTGTGTCCTACTGGCGCCCCTGACAGATAGGGAGCCTCTAGCTGTGTCCTACTGGCACCCCTGACAGACAAGGATCCTCCAGCTGTGTCCTACTGGCCCTGTACTGTGTCCTACTGGCCCTGTGTCCTACGGTGCCCCTGACAGACAGGGGACCTCCAGGTGTGCCCAATTGGCTTCCTCTGGAAACCATGGAGCACCTAATTCACGGCCTTGTCTCTAGTCTCAAGTCACCTGTTGCTCCAGGTACGGGCATACATTGACTGCCCCTTTAGTGGTGACATTCCCAGAAATAACTCGCCTCGCATTTTGTACACAAATCTACTCTACTGCTTTTAGTGGCACGGAACGAGACCAGACACGTAATGCTATCGATACAATATAATGTTTAAACTTCCTTCGAAAGTGCATTGCAGTGCAAGGCTAAAGGCCACCGGAGATTGACTATGGTCTTGGGCGAATACCATTGACTGGGGGTGTGGGAGGGGGCGATTAGCGCTACCTATATAACTCAGCAACCAATGGACGAATTGATCTGATTCGAACGGCGATCGATATGCACCATGCGCGTTCTTAGCTACAGTAACTTTGAACTTAATGGGTGACGTCACCGATCAGGCCAATGCAAAGAATGCAACATTTCGAACGGAGCGCGTGTCTACCAATTTATAACAGCACGTAATCAACCGGTCTGCCCAAATTATGCGTGAATCGAACGCCCTAGACCTTGCAAGTTTTCTAGGGCTACATAAACATGACCTTTGGATTAATGGCTCGCGTCACGTGATTAAGATCACGCTGAGGTCAAATCAAACATTGAGAATTGTACGGCGTCACACGCTCTAAGTTCTAACCTCTACGTTCTAACCTCTAAGTTCTAACCTCTAACCACACTCTAAGTTCTAACCAATGCATCTCAACATCGAATGCTGAAGTCATGGATGGCAATAACATAGCGAGAGTAAGTAAAATAATAATGCAATTAGCGGTATGAACAGTTCATATTTGACCTGTGATGACCTTGGGAAGAAGTCAAGGAGCAGATTGGCTTGATCTCTCTGGCATGGATGTCACGCTACTGGATTATATGAATACAAATTCAGATGCAAGCTCTATCTGAAGTCGACCGCACCTATGATTTGAACCCATGCCTATTTCACTTATGCTGACCTGTAATAGGTCAGGTCACACGTTTGTTGCCTGACTTACCATCACATTCTAAGGATGTTTGGTTTTATTTGTAGCTGGTGCTTGTGTCCAATGACGGTGCCAGATACTGTTTGATTTACTGCATCTCCCACCCAGGATTCAGAGTGAAATTCATAGAGCTATGATCACATGGAAAGAGATCAAGAGTCGTTCTATGCCGATTCTATATTAATCTACATAGATCTGATGTGCAACCCTGACACATGTGGGCATGCAAACACGTTACAGCTGCAAAGTGCAGACGAGAACACGACCATCCAATTCAAAGTGTCGACACTGAAAATGTGCCCTCTTTAATGACACTATTAACAGTGCCCTAGCATGACCTTGGCGAAAATGTCTTAACACAAGGTGTAGAATGGACGGCCAGAGGGGCACTGAAAGCCTGAAAAGTGTGCCGCTCAGTTCCGAGATGTTTGAACAGACGGCAGTGGATGCGACAAGCGCTCATACCCTCACCCTTCCCATCCCCCTCCCCGTCCAGTCAACGCCGTATCAATGAGCACACCACTGACGATTACTAATTCACAGACACAGGCCCGTTTGATCTTGAGAAGAACGACGTCGACATACTTGTCGACGTCCTTATTGTGAAATATATCGATTAGATTAGATGATGTATCGAAGCACTCACCGCAATGTTTGACTTCATAGCCGATAAACGATACAATGAAAGTCATACTCCGAGGGTTTGGTTTCAAGTCGAGCTCGCAAACGCAGCGGAAACTAGTACCGTTTCAGTCGGCTAATGCGAAAAACGTGCACTGAGCGTTCTAAGAAAAGCCAACTGGTAGGCGATGCAGCTGCCCGATGCGATGCGAGCTGAGGACACGTAAGGTGTGCATCGTCAGTGATTTTACCTCTGGCGTTGGGGCAGTGGGCTGAGCACTTTTTTCTTCTTTTTTGCGGTTGCGCACTCGAGCGTTTTGTCCGTACGATGTCGGCTGTGCGCGCATCGCAAAACAAACCGGCAGTTTACAACTGCGGCCGTTAAGACGCCAACACCACCCGACCTGAGTCTCCAGCCAACACCACCCGAACTGAGTTTCCAGCCAACACCACCCGACCTTAGTTTCCAGCCAACACCACCCGACCTGAGATTTCAGCCAACACCACCCGACCTTAGTTTCCAACATCCGCTGGTGACGTGCGCGCGGTAACGGGAGACAGTGGAGCACGTCACCGTACGTCGAGACGTTTGCCGTCTTCCCTATGGCATTGCACGGACGCAATCCATCCGAAAACCTTCCCGTGCCCCTGTTGAAACAATTCGTCGAGACGCCGGTGAGAACAGCCCATGACTTTCACAAGTCGTAAGGCGCAACTGAAGCGCAGTCGCGCACACACAAGTCGGCTTTCACGACTCTCCGACTCAGCTTCTCACGACTCCGGCTCCAACTCACGACTCTCCGACTCAGCTTCTCACACGATTGCGCGCACTTCTCATTCACATTGTGGGGACAGCGGTGACAGAGGTCCTCAGAGGACAGAGGAAGAGCCACGCGGACGTTGCGGTTGTTGGTCAGCTGACGACGGTCCGACGCCGGCCGGTTTGATTGGCTGACCGACTCGGCTGTCAGCGCGGTTGGGAGGTGTCCGCCGCACCTCATTGGCCGGCTGTAAACAGCGCGCCAGATGCGCCAGACACCTTCCCGACACGACCAGGCAGCTCGTCATTTGCGCCAGATGCGCCATGTGCGTCAGACACCTTCCCGACACAATCAGCCAGCTCGTCAGGTGCGCCAGGTGCGCCAGGTGCGCCAGACACCTTCCGGACAGAACCAGGCAGCTCGCCGGTAAAGCCGTGGCGTGCCCACTGCCGGTTCATACTTTCTGAGATCACTTCTTCAACCACTCACATTTCTTCTGGTAAACGATTGCGAATCTTAACGCACACACGCTGGACAGTTGCAGCTGTCCAGCGTCCAGCCATTGAACCTGATATGTGCCCTTGTTCGCCTAGATATGTGCCCACATTTGCCTAGATACGCAATAAAAGCTGTATGAAACGGCTTATGTGATTTGTCATGGGAGAGATAGCGAAGCCTACGCGGGTCAGCTCCCGCGAGTATGATGCAACGGTTGACCCGGCGGTTGACCCGGCGGTTGACCCGGCGGCCCGGATCGACCGTCACGCTTCTGGAATCAAACTAACTTTTTTGTTACGGCGCTTCGAGTTCCAAGTTCTTGAATCGAAGTGAGAAGTGGCCTTGTAATTTCAATGCTTGGTAATTTGTACTCCATTATTCATCTTGAATTGTATCCGAAAAAGAGGTTCGAAGTGGAATTTCCGCTCGTGGGAAGCTTTCGATGTCGTTTCAAGTCGTGGCGGAGCATATTCAAGTCGTAATTTTCTCACACCGAGCTAGATCTGCTATTTTCGTCGCATGATTTACAAGCTTCATCACGGTGCTTCGCCAGAGGCACTGCCAAAAAATTGTTCTGTGAAAGGAATGTGCGGCCGCATGGCCGCTCGCAGGCAGCTGGCCATGCACTTCACACAGCAGCTGGTACTTTCCGTCCGTTCCGGGTGTCACGGCTTGCATCCCGAGGTCTCGAATTCAGTCCCAGGCAAGGATGGTGCTCTTTATTTTTGCTTTCGGGCATGCAATTCGATGAGTGCTTCGCATCCGAAGTCACTTTAGCCCCGTGTTAATGCTTGCATGGTTGTGTACATATTCAAAGCAATGCGGCCATAATTCACGACACGCGCATGACACGCAGGTTCATCTGCGCTGCGCTTTAGTCCCACCTCCCCTCACTCCTCAAGTGTCCCCATCGGCGCCTTATGCGGTTTAAGAAAAGAAACAATCAGGCTGGAGGGTTTGCAGGATAGCATGTGCCGCACCTGAACTGCCAGGTCTGCAATTCAGCTTGTGTTGACGGCATCGCAGCTGTGGTGACGCAAGCTGCCTGCAATGCTCGAGGAAACCAACGGCGGCAGTTCCGTGTCTTCACGACTGCATCGGGCAACTCCGCCGGCGCTGCACCAGCTGCCTCGATATTCCAGTGCTCTGAAGGTGACGTGGTCGTCGACGGTGCTGTGTTCTCTCAACTGTTGCAGTGATGCAGTCGATATGGACACACCTTCACTCAAGACGCTCAGTGAGGAGGAGCGGTGTGAAGGAATTCAGCGCATGACTGCTTGGAAATGGATCTGTAAAGAGGAAGAAAACAAAGGAGATGAACACGCATTGGGTGTGCTGCACCTTTTTGCAGTGTTGTAAAGGATGGGAGGGGGAGTGGGGAGTTGACAAGGAAAAGGATTAACACGCTCAAGAAAAGGAAGAGTAATTTCATCATGATGTGGGGAAGAGGAATTTTACCACTTATCTCACTGATTTGGGAACTATAGGAAATACAGGCGGTCTGTTAAGACTGGGTGTCAGCCTGTTGACTGGGTCTGCTGACTGGGTGTCGGTCTGTTGACTGGGTGTCAGTCTGTTGAGACTGGCGGGCGGTCTGTTGACTGGTTGTCAGTCCGTTGACTGCGTCTGTTGACTGGGTGGCGGTGAGCCGGGCCGATGCCGCCAGACACAGCTCGACCTCGTGTCGTCACCGCCGGCCCCGGCTGACGTCAACGGACAACGATTCGGCGGACGGCTTCAGCGGGGGGCTTCACAATTCGGCTGCATGTCGCCGTAACGACGCCACCCGTCACACTGACGACCGGTCCCTGCTGACGGACAACAACTAATGGCGGGGGGGTAGAAACGGGACCGCTGGAGGAGATCAGCACCGGCGGAGGGCGCTCAAGATCGGGAGATGTTCAGAACCGGGAGAGGATGAGCTGGGCCGACGGAGGGAGGATTGTGGCCTGGGGCAGTGGGATCAGGATCAGAGGAGGGACGATCAGAGCCAGGGGAGGGACGATTGTCCCCCCCCGCGGCGAAGGGGTGACAGGATGAGGGCAAGAGAGGGAGAATTAGGAAAAATGGAAAGAAGACCAGGCTCATGAAAGAGGGAGCAGGACCATGCGAAAGCGTGTCAGAACCAGGGTAGGAAAAATTAGGATCCGGGGAGGTAGGATCTGGACCATGAAAGAGCGGTCAGGCTCGTGGGAAGGAGGATCAGAACCATATGAGGGAGGGTCAGTATCAGAGGAGGACGGATCAGGACCAGGGGAGGGAGAATCAGGACCAGTGGAGGGAGGGTCGGAACCAGAAAAAGGAGGGCCAGTACCCGTGGAGGGAGGGTCAGTATCCGTGGACGGAGGGTCAGTACCAGCAAAAAGGAGGGTCAGTACCAGGGGATGGAGGATTATGACAAGGGAAGGGGAGATCAGGACCAGGGGAAGGAGGGTCAGTACCAGGGGAGTGACGCTCTGGTCTCGTGAGGCCGCCATCATGACCCGCTGCACTGCTTCTCCAGAGTCCCGCCCGTGCCGGATCCATGACACCGCGCTGACACGCACGCTTTTTCTTCTTCTCTCTCTCTCTCTCTCTCTCTCTCTCTCTCTCTCTCTCTCTCTGTGTCTCTTTCTCTCTCTCTCTCCCTCTCTCTCTCTCACTCTCTCACTCTCTCACTCTCTACCTCTATCTCTCTCTCTCTCTCACTCTCTCACTCTCTATCTTTCTCTCTCTCTCTCTCTCTCTCTCTCTCTCTCTCTCTCTCTCTCTTTCTCTCTCTCTCTCTCTCTCTCTCTCTCTCTCTCTCTCTCTCTCTCTCTCTCTCTCTCTCTCTCTCTCTCTCTCTCTCTCTCTCTCTCTCTCTCTCTCTCTCTTTCTCTCTGTCTCTGCAGTGTGCGCGGTGGGGCTGGGGGCGCTCGGCGCTATGCTGATGTTGATGTTGATGTTGTTGATGGCGGGGTCTCTGGGAGTTGCTTTGTCCGTGAAGATACCGAGGCGCCGAAGTGCAGCAGGCAATGCTCGTAGTACCGTCAGATCTCCGATATAAATGCATTGGGTGGACGGATTAGTGTTGTGGTCGTCCCTGGCTACAACAGCTACATTTTGCACCAGTTTGTAATAGAATTTGTAGCATCAGTATATAAGGTGCCATTAAGAGCGCTGGACGAGCGAGGGCAAGTGGCGTGCCATGGACGTGCCATTAGAAGCGATCGACGAGCGAGTGCAAGTGGCGCGCCATGGGCGTGTCATTAGAAGCGATGGACGAGCGAGGGCAAGAGGCGTGCCATGGACGTGCCATTAGAAGCGATGGACGAGCGAGGGCAAGCGGCATGCCATGGACGTGCCATGTTCCAGGCATGGGCACCATGTCGCAACGGGAAACTTGTGGACCGAACACAAATGCGCTCTCTTGACAGCCAATGAAGATGTTCACCTTTGGCGATCAATTTTCGTGGAAGTACACAAATTGTAGGCATGAGGAAAAACCAGCTCGCCCATTCAACATAGTGCATTGAAATTTGGCGATGCTTACTCCATGTAATGCAGGGGAAGACGGATTGTGAAAATGATGTCTGCAATGTCGGTATATGGGCGTTGGTAAACGACGTAATTCAGTCGAATCGGGCTCACGTGCCGAATATGCATGGTAAACATGACATGACAGCATAACCACGTGACCGGCGCTTGGCTTGCAGCCCCTCAGCAGCAGCCGGCTGAACCGCCGCCACTTAAGCTCCATCATGCATCCTCTTCTTAAAAATAGTGCTTCGCATGCTTTGCTGGTACATGGAAGAAAATATTGCGGTGAAAACGGCTTAAGATCGAAATTGAAGACAAGGCGAAATTCCGAGTGCGGGAAATATGATTGGAAATATGTGACAAAAGACCAGAGTTCTACAAGTATGGAAAGGTGGAGCACGCAGGACCGGTTCGCTCAGACGAACCTTGATCCTAAATGCACGGAAGTAGACACTCCGGGCCTCACTCTCGCTCACAGTCAGATGAAACGTTCGCGGTTACAACTTTTCCCTGTGCGGGTGGGTGTTTTATCATTCGCTTGGGTACATTCAAGGTACATTTGTGATTGACAACAGGCTTATGATATTTTGTTTTAACACGGGCACTGGAGGGGGGGGGCGGAATCCGCGCACCCCTCCGGTTTTTCGTAGATAACTCCAGATTTTGCCGGTCGATGTACGCTATTTTTGCGTACCTACTTAGAAGTGTCCGGCGCGTCGTTTAAAGCAAGAAAAACAGACATCTGCCGAACATTTTTCGAGTTAGGGGCCGTTAGATTCAAAACATTTCGTAGCGCCAGACCTCAAAAATCGGCGCTGATGCGCTACCCGTATATTGGCAAAAGGGAAGTGTTCTTGGCAACACTAGCGATTTGTTTGATGTATATTGTTATGCTATATAGTTTCAAGGTCATGTTAGGTCACCGAGGTCAAGTCAGGTCAAGTTTATGACAGGTTAATGGAGCCACACTTGGTCAACTGGAATGTTGTCATAAATGCAAATGACTGTCATGCGATTGATGTCGCTTTACATGTTACTCCCTACACATTCTGAAAGCTACTGTTTGTCATTGTGTACCTAAGCGTTTCCATACTTTCTTCATGTACTTCACTCTTTTCTTCGCGAAGCGGATTGCGCCGAGCTGCCCGACGGAGCAGTCGGGCCGGCGGCTCGGTTCCGTTAACTGGAACATGTAACTGACCTGATAAAGTGCTGCTATATAGGTGACCTGAGGGCAAATTCCGGGTCTAGCGTCTGTATTGCATCATTAGTAATGTACAAAACATCATTGATGCCCATTTTGGAGCATTTAAACACAGTCACAGCGATCCATAGCAATGACAACCAAGCCACGCAAAACAAGAAAATTTAGACATATGTGACCTCATTTGACTTTGAAGATATTGACCTAAGGTCTTGGAATATGCACACAATAGAGTTGACTACCGTACCTATCCACCCTGCGAATTTCGTTACTCCAGCTTTAATAGGAGCCGAGATCTTAGGGGGTCGGAATCACCCCCCCCTCCAGTGCGCGTAATTTTCAGAGACCCTCCAGGGTGCGTGTTAACAGTTGAAATTATTCGTTCACATTCTATCATCACTTTGTGTCATTCCGATGATCATATCATTCTCGAAACTTATTTTGAACGTTATTTTGATCAGTACGTGGAGCTGATTTCAAACGAATTTAGTTGTTTGACGGTGGTATTTAGTTACAACGCGCGCTTCAATTGACTTTCATTTCATTCGCTTTCATTTTGAAACAATGGCGAATTCAGCAAGACATTTTGAGGCACATCGCTCATGGAAACGAGTCTGACGCCAATTACTGTCACAAACTATCTTCCTCTACTGCTTCTCTCATAAAAGACGGTTTATTCTCCGAACCGTAGCAGATGGAACGTTATCACCATAATGGAGAAGAGCTCCAGCTTGTTTCCACCAAGGCGGGCCGTCGTATATTTCAGCGGACGTTTGCCGCTTGATGTGTTGCCGCCGTGCAGTGATCTGCTGGTCGTCTGAGAAGGAGACTATTGAGGAGCGCTGCAACTAACGACGACCGTCAGCGCTCTGATGACCCGTCCTCTCGCCACGGCCGCCGCCACTGACCCCTGATGACCCGTCCTCTCGCCACGGCGGCCGCCACTGACCCCTGATGACCCGTCCTCTCGCCACGGCCGCCGCCACTGACCCTGATGACCCGTCCTCTCCCCACGGCGGCCGCCACTGACCCCTGATGACCCGTCCTCTCGCCACGGCGGCCGCCACTGACCCCTGATGACCCGTCCTCTCCCACGGCCCGCCACTGACCCTGATGACCCGTCCTCTCCCCACGGCGGCCGCCACTGACCCATGATGATCCGTCCTCTCACCACGGCGGCCGCCACTCGTCCCTGATGACCCGTCCTCTCCCCACGGCGGCCCCACCCCTGAACCCGTCCTCTCCTCACGGCGGCCGCCACTCCTATACCCGTCCTCCCCGGCTGCCGCCACTGACCCCTGATGACCCGTCCTCTCCTCACGGCGGCAGCCACTGACCCTTGATGACCCGTCCTCTCGCCACGGCGGCCGCCACTAACCCCTGATGACCCGTCCTCTCGTCACGGCCACCGCCACTCGTCCCTGATGACCCACCCTCTCACCCGGCGGCCGCCACTGACCCCTGATGACCCGTCCTCTCCCCACGGCCGCCGCTACACATAGCTTCCCATCTCGCAGGCGTGACCCGATCTCATTCACACCGGCATCTGATAATATGCAACGGAGTTCCCTAGCGAGGTAGCCGAATGCTTTTGCAAAATTAGGCGACGCGCTCATATTTTGCCAATCAAACGCCACGATTTCCCGCCATTTTTCGTTGTTTGTTCATCATGGCTGTTACACTGGAGTCGGTCGCGCTTAAACTACCGCCATTTTGGATATTTCATTGTCGGCGGGCTCGGATGGTCTCGGTAGGCCAACATACAACAGTCAATGCAAAATTTAAATATTATTGTAAAAGTAAATGAATGACAACTTAGTTGTCTTCATTTGCTCGGATGCCGGACAAAATAGCTGTTTCGCCAGTCGACTTGCCCGTCTTTCACCGCTACAGAACAGCACGTGGTGCACGCTAACGTTCTGCCGCGTCATTTACTGCACGCCAGGGGACAATGCCTGGCTGTATCCCAGCAGGCGCAGTACAGTGTGTGGCTATTTCCCATACGCCAGCGTGCAATATCTGGCTATTTCACATCCGACAGGGTCCACCGCCGGTGCGCCAGTTAATGACAGCTGCGTCTCATCGTGCGTGCCTTTTGTGCAGCGCAGCCTGCCAACATCCTCTACCCCACCGGACTAACCGCAAACATCCTGTTTTATACTGTCATCCGTCGCGGACATCTTAGGTCGAGATCTAGCGAATACTCAAAGCTCTTTAGCCGCTTTCACGCGAAAGTGACGATTCTCTTTTGTCATTGCTAAACTTTCTTCTCAGTGGACCAACCGAGAAGAAAACGAGAGCAAAACAAAAGAGAGGTCGGATCGGCACCCCCCTCCCCCCTCCCCCCCGTACCGCTTCGGACACCGGAAGCCTGTCCGTGCGGGCGGTGCAGTCACCACGTCTGATGGCCGCCCACCGACCGCACACACCAGTCGACTCGAGAGCCCGGCGGCTGCTCCATAGCATGATGCAGTGGACGTCTATTGTTTGCCTTTAACGGATTAACTCGCTGGTCACTGTGGGGGAGGGGGCAAGAGCTTTTTTCCACCTCCTTGTTTTTTTCTGCTATAACAACAAAACCAATTGGGGCAGCAGTTTGAGCCTATACACATGCAACGCGTTGCACACTGAATCAAGACGGCAAGGTGGCATAAATAGACCCTCCCACACCCAGTGACTCGTGTGAGTGCAAATATCTCAGTGGCTGCCGGACTAATAAAACCACTGGGAAATCATCGGATTCCCACGTGGATCGCCTGCATGAAAAGTTATTCGCTGTTTGAGCACAACTTACTGCCGCGCCGTTGTGCCGTGGAGGCAGACTGCGGAGGTAGACTGTACCGCCACACACTGCACCGATATTCTGTGGAGGTAGACTGTACCGCCACACACTGCACCGATATTCTGTGGAGGTAGACTGTGCCGCCGGACACTGCACCGATATTATGTGGAGGTAGACTGTGCCGGCAGACACAGCACCGGTTTTCTGTGGAGGTAGACTGTGCCGCCAGACACTGCACATAAATTATATGGATGTAGACCATATCGCCAGCGCAATGCGCCGTGGTGTTCTGCGCAGAGCGTTCAGGCCGCTCCTCAGCCAAGGCAAATTTGAAGAAGATTTATCTGCGGGGCGTTGGAATTTCTAAGCGAGCGTCAAGCCGAGTCTTACATCCGGCACAGGCGGACGGCATATTTACATTAAAAAAGAAACATCGAAGTTAATTTATTGATGCGCGTTTCACAGCGCCGCATTGAGTTTCGTAGCTCGACATCACACGCTTCTTTTGCATGTATTGTAGCGATTCTCAGATGTAATTTCACGATTTGAAGAAGAGCGCTAAGCTGACATTCAGAATTATTGCCGGTCAATTACCCGCGGGCGATTGTGTCTGATCTCATGTGTGGTGTCTGATCTCCTGTGTTGTGCCTGATCTCCTGTGTTTTGTCTGATATCCTGTGTTGTGTCTGATATCCTGTGTTGTGTCTGATCTCCTGTGCTGTGTCTGATATCCTGTGTTGTATCTGATCTCCTGTGTTCTGTCTGATCTCCTGTGTTGTGTCCGATCTCCTGGTTGTGTCTGATCTCCTGCTTGCGTTTGATCTTCTGTGTTTTGTTTGATATCCTGTGTTACGTGTGACCTCCTGTGTGTTGTTTTATCTCCTGTGTTGTGTCTGATCTCTTGTGTTGTTTCTGATCTCCTGTGCGATGGCTGTATGACGCGGTCACTACCGTCCTCCGGCTCGGTCACCACTGTCGCTCCGGGGTCACCCCGGGGTCACCCCGGGATTTTATCGGCCCGGCTGGCTCGACATCCTGCAACATTACCGCCACATTACCACCTCATTACCGCTCAATTCCACCACAGTATCTCCAAATTACCGCTACATTCGCCGAATTACGCCACTTTACCGCTACACTTGGTCGACATTCCCATCACGCTCCCGCCACATTACCACCACATTACCGCTAAATTACCGCCGTGGATACAGCGCTGAACCGGATGTCCCACGTGCAGCAGCCCCGACGTAGCGTGCAGCCACTTCGGGTCATGTAGCCTGCTGGAGGGTACCCCCTCAGACGTCCCCAGACGTACCGTTCTGTCGATGTGGGTCATGTAGCCTACTGGAGGGGACCCCACCCTCAGTGCATTTGCTGAGTCAGCGACACCTTCAGTCGTGCTCAACAGATGCCAAATACTTGGCAGTGTGCTGTTGGTGTCGACGTCTGAGGCGTAGTTACGGCGCTGGCGCATAGCACCGCTGAACTTTTCTGGCCTCGAGAGGTGATGGTGGTGGCGAAAAGTTCCGCTGACCTGACTTGGCCTCTAGTGGTGACGAAGGGTTCCGTTGTGCTGACCTGACCTCGAGTGGTGACGTGGTGATCTGGCTGGCGGGGCCTCGAGTGGTGTTGTGGTGACGGGTGGTGACGCATGGTTCCGCTGACCTAACCTGGCCTCGAGTGACTACGTAGTGATGTGGCTGACCTGACCTCGAGTATATTCTCATGACAAGTCTTGTTCGGAACCTAACTTCCCGATCACGTGATAATCCAATGGACCGGAACGAACGCAGCACTGTCTTGAGTGATGATCCCTAGAAAGCAACAGCCCTCATTAACTCCAACTGGACACAGTGCTCAAAAGAAACATGTCTTCCCAGTGTCTATTGTCTGAGAGGGGACTATATCATAATCGTGGCAGTATCATGACTGCGGAATTGTGATGCCACGTGGTTGGACAATGATGCAACAGCGTCCGATGTCTTCAATGCACGCCCGGCAATGACGCCATCATATGTAAACGCTGGGAAGCGTGTCACACGGGAGAAAGTTATAGCGATTGAGCCGGCGTCACGTGTCAGAGTGACGAGTTGTGACGTCACTGGAGGATCCACACAGCGGCATCTGTCAGAGTGGCACCTCGGCGATTAGCCAGCGACCGACCCTGTGGGAGGCGGCTGGGAGACGTCTGGGAGACGACTGGGAGGCGTCCGGGAAATGACTGGGAGACGACTGGGAGACAAGTGGGAGAAGACTGGGAGATGACTGGGAGACGTCTGTGAGACGACTGGGAGACATCTGGGAGACGACTGGGACACGACTGGGAGACGACTATGAGACGTCTGGGAGACGTCTGGGAGACGTCTGGGAGACGTCTGGGAGACGTCTGGGAGACGTCTGGGAGACGTCTGGAAGACGTCTGCGACACAACTGGGAAATTACTGGGAGACGTCTGGGAGATGACTGGGAGACATCTGGGTGACGGCTGGGAGGCATCTGGGATGCGACTGGGAGACGACCGAGAGACGTCTGGAAGGTGATCGTGGTGCGATTGGGCGAGTGTTGGCGCCAGTGGGTCAGCCGACGCCCGCACAAAGTGGCGGCACATCGGCTGGGCACACCCGTGCCGGGCGTCTGGACGGCGTGTTCGTATCGTATCGACCGGCCCGCCCGACCGTCACCACACCAACAGGTGCTCCACACCGTCCCTGTCGGCACCACCGACTGTCACCATACCAACAGGTGGGGTGATCCACGTCGCCCCTGTCGGCACCTGCTTAATGGGCGCTAAAGGACCAAACCTGGTCGATGCGTCCTAAAACTCACATCACCAACCAACCAACCAACTGTCGGCACCGCCGACCGTCACCCGGAGGGTCACCACGCCAACCGGGGGGGGGGGGCGCTCTATATTCTGCTGCGGTACGACTGGGAGTCTTACAGTCCCACAGGTGCCTGTACCCAGTCCCGTGGACAGACTGCTCCCGCCTCATGGAGCTGGTGTGACTGATCTCGGGTGTCAGCTGGTGGGACTGATCTCGGGTGTCAGCTGGTGGGACTGATCTCGGGTGTCAGCTGGTGGGGCTGATCTCGGGTGTCAGTAGCAGTGTCAGCAGGTGTGACTGATCTCGGGTGTCAGTAGCAGTGTCAGCTGGTGGGGCTGATCCCGGATGTCAGCTGGTGTGACTGATCTCGGGTGTCAGCAGCAGTGTCAGCTGGTGTGACTGATCTCGGGTGTCAGTAGCAGTGTCAGCTGGTGTGACTGATCCCGGGTGTCAGCAGGAGTGTCAGCAGGTGTGACTGATCTCGGGTGTCAGCAGCAGTGTCAGCTGGTGGGACTGATCTCGGGTTGACGTGAGCACAAGCGACACTGTAAGTGACACTGTAAGTGACACTGTAAGTGACACTGTAAGTGACACTGTAAGTGACACTGTAAGTGACACTGTAAGTGACACTGTAAGTGACACTGTAAGTGACACTGTAAGTGACACTGTAAGTCACACTGTAAGTGACACTGTAAGGTCACGCCGCCGCATCCTTCCACGTGGCAGTGGCAGTGGCCAGCACCAGTGCGCCTCCAGGTGGAAAGAGCTGACGACGCAGAAACAGTGAATAGGGACGAACGTGCTTTTCCTGCCCAGACGAAAACAAGCAACGAGTGAAAGTTGACGAGCGCTCCATGATTCCAATTCCAGGATAGTGGATTGTGAGTGATTTCATTTCTACCAGCTGAATTGATTTATGATTGCGCAAGTTATAAGCTACTTATATTCCAACTTTGCAAGTGGCATGCTACGCTGGTGTGTGCGGTATTAAACCATTTGAGAAGATTGCGTGGGATTCTGAGGTAGTGTGATGTTAGTGAGGAGGTAGTGTCTGAAGTAGTGACGAGCTGATGCGGGGCTCTGACTTAGTGGGAAGGTAGTGTCGGTGTCGTGCAGTAGTGAGGAGGTAGTGCTGGGGCCGTGAGGTGGTGAGGAGAGAGTGTCCAGGCTGTGTGCCAGTCAGGAACAGTATGGGGCCTGGAGATGTGAGGAGGTAGTATCCGGGCTGTGCAACTGTGAGGAACAGTATGGGGCCTGGAGATGTGAGGAGGTAGTATCCGGGCTGTGCAACTGTCAGGAACAGTATGGGGCCTGGAGATGTGAGGAGGTAGTATCCGGGCTGTGCAACTGTCAGGAACTGTATGGGGCCTGGAGATGTGAGGAGGTAGTATCCGGGCTGTGCAACTGTCAGGAACAGTATGGGGCCTGGAGATGTGAGGAGGTAGTATCCGGGCTGTGCAACTGTCAGGAACAGTATGGGGCCTGGAGATGTGAGGAGGTAGTATCCGGGCTGTGCAACTGTCAGGAACAGTGTGGGGCCTGGAGATGTGAGGAGGTAGTGTGATGCACTCTCCGAGGCGGGAGCAAAGTAGCGGACAATACAATTAACGCGGGCAACAATGCATTCACTGGATTGTCACGTGAACCGAAACTGCATACAACTGAACTTTACTTCAGTGCCTGTCCACTATTCATGTACGTTGTTTGTTTGCAGGTCGCTGAAGCCGTTTTACACGTTTAAAGTTCGCGTTCCGACGTAAGAGCCTCAGGCAGTGTGGTGGTTGCAGTCCGCTTACCACTAACAAGCAGTGCGTTTCCGTGTGTGTGTGTGCCAGTTCGTTAATCTTCATCAACACCCGGTAATATTTGTCGCCGCCTCCCGCCCGCCCCAGACCCCGCCCCTGCCCCCGCCTCATCTCCAGAATTCCGGCGCCTATCTTCCTCCGCTCCGGATTCTCGTGATTTCTTATCACGGTGCGGCTGGTGATCTCCCCTACCTTCATCGTGGTGTTGTCGTGTTACGTGACCTGGAAATGGCTTATTTGTCGGAAAATGCCAGCATGCATAACCTGCTGTGATGTCGGTGTATTAACTATTAACGCATGTTGATTTAACCGTGCTGAGAACTACAGGCGTAGTGAGAACTAGGGATGAACATGAAAAGTACGTGGAGCTTCAATTCGAAGAATGTGGTACTTCGGTTCGAACGCCAGTCCGGATAATTTCAGGTTTCTCAAGTCATCAAGAGAGATTGAATATGCAAGCCTCCTTCTCCTGCCTAAAATCTGCATAAGATCTAGGCAGGAGATCTGGGCAAGGGATCTGGGTAGTAGATCTGGGCAGGAGATCTGGGCAGCAGGAAGCTTCACCAAGAGCTTCAACTTCCCTTGTGTATTACTTTGGACACCGCTCTTACACGTATGCTACGGATAACGGTTCGATTTCTTCCTCCTCAGCGTGCCCCCCGCATGCCCAGGCACAACGCCACATGGCAAATGCACCTCCTAACAATTAACAGTCCCGAGTTTCTGAGAAAGCTAGCCATTACTGAACTGGCCTCATCCCAGTTGGAAGCACGGCCGCAAATGACACACGAAACAGTCCAATGCGGTGAGGTTCCCAGTTTGCGCTTTGTTTGGGCCGAGCCAATCTCCTTAATGCGCTGGCTCCAGTATGGCCCCTTGTCACTGAAGATAACGACGAAGTGTCACACCCATGACACCGGAAACTACACATTTGCAACCGGTGGGTAGCACGAATGGTGACACAGTTTGTCCTTTTGCAGCGTTCAGAAATTGCGTCCAACAAATGCGAAAATAATGTCACATCATCTTTATTCAATTGCGAACATGACACACTTCTAAGATTCGACGTGCTTGTTGACCGCCAAGCGCACGCGCACGAACACACAGTCGATCATCTCTCGCGTCACCTCTGAATCCATTTCCCGGATCACTTTCTGAGTTGTTCTCTTCAGCTGAGCGTTTGTCTTGGCCCGCTACGCTCCGTCATACACCGTCTGCTTGATGATCCCCACAGGTCCTCAATAGGTCCGCAGCTGGAGGGCACAGGGTGGATTCAAGCTGCGCGCTACAACAGTCACTCCCGCCTCCTTCAGAGGCTGAAGGGCCTCTCTGCCGTAATCAGCGTTGGCTAGGTCTGGCACGGATATTACGTTGCGATCTGGGTACCGTTACTCGATAAACTGGAGCAGATCATCCTGCAGGCACTTCTGACTACTGTCAGAAGGTCGCGCTCACACTACTCTTACCGGGTAGGATTACGGGCCGAGTCAACCCCCTTGGGCTCGTGGCAAGCCAGACGAGAAGTTTGCGTGGGAACTTGCTTTCTGGCCGGAACTCGGTGTGCGGATGGACCTCTCCACCGGCTGAAGCGTAGAAGCCGGAATTGGGAGGCATTCGACTGCCGGTGTTGGAGACGTAGGAGGCGTCGTCCATCCGCACCTTCGCCTCCACGCCGCTCTTCGTTGGATCGTGGGAAAGCCGGTGCAATTGGACTTTCTGAGTTTTGCGTCATCCTGGGTTGCCGGCGGTGCTTTCGCGCTCTTCTCGCATTCGCTATGTGCCTCTTGCATGAATAATCTGACGTAAGATCGCGAGGTTCGACATTGTCTAGCCGTAAAAGCCGCTTGGAGGTCGCTATGATCTTGTCTGAGGTCGTGCATCACCTGCGGAGACGAGGATGCATTCTCCTCGCTATTCGTCACTGGCCAACGTGATTTGCATTCCCATGGATCTGCTGTCTGCTGGAAATCTTGTTAACAGCAGACCTAGGTATTACATGAGGCTGGAATCATTGGATAATGGCTGCTTTGATGTTGGTGTTGGTGTTGGTGTTGGTGTTAGTGCTGGTGTTTTATTTTAACAGCAAAATCGCTATCATGTCCGGGAATACTTGTTTATTCAGTGCGGCCATCATGCCCACAGAATAACCGTAGACAAGTGACTGTCCCACATGCTTAGAATATATGTGAGCCTTCACATGCCACACAGCGTATTGCGGCTGATGAGTTCTTTCGAATGATATTACATTTTGTAATGCTTGGGTCAGCTGGTAACCTTCCGGCTCGGATCAAAGGTCAACTATTGAATGAGTTCAGGCACGCTGGATTCCATGAGCTAATTGCTCTCCTGTGTCTTGATAGGCAGTGTTAAAACGAATATTCCCAGTTCATTGTTAGTCGATTGGCACCGCACAGACTGCACTTTGATGCAGCTATCATAGGTCAGGTCAGGTGAACATGAGCACCCAATTTTCGTCATACCGGAAATTGACCAAATATCGTCGAAAAAATAGATAGAAAATGGATAATAGAATAGAACTAGATAAATAGAAAATAGAAAATAGATATAAAAATGGAAAATAGATCAAAATTTGTAGTACTCATAGTTGCTCTAAGTTTATCGTGGGCGCTGAACCTGAATTATGCGTAAATAATACCCCACAGTGATCCAAACACTTCCAAATAGGTTACTCAAGATCAACTGAGGTCAAAAGCCATAACCATACAAATTTACAAACATAACCATGCAAATCTTTACTGGGCTGCACGATGCCGTTTTTTCGCCGTTTCTCGAAAACCTGAGGGGACTGGAGGTCAATTTCACCTTCCCAACCAAGCGGGTGCCAAGTCGGCTAGTTCCTGCTCACCGAGCTTTCAAAGCGGTGAAAACTGCAATCACCTCTGGAGCTTTGTCGTCCGCCTATTTCGGCTAACTGACGTCCGTTGGACACCCGTCGTCTTCTGAACCCAATTCCGAACACGGTCGATACGGGTAGTTTCGCGAATCCTCTCTAGATGACTGCACACGCCCACAGGTACGGGGTTGTCCTCTTTTCCCTCTTTGTCCTCTTTTTCCAATTTTCCTCTTTTTGTCCAGATATTTTTGGTGTACCAGTGCTGTGCCAACTTAGTCGGCTGTTGCTGTCCTCAGTGGCGGCGCTAATATTTGTGCTGCTGCTGTCCGTGGACTCCGCTGTTTTCGGTGGTGCTGCCATTCCTGTTGATCCTGTTCTGAGAGACGCTGCTGCTGTCTTCAGCGGTGCTGATGTCCTTGGAGGTCCTGCCGTGAGAGATGCTGCTGTCCTCAGTGGTGCTGAAGTAGTTGTGGTGCTGGTCAGATCAGTGTTGCCACGGTCAACGCTGCTATCCTCGGCAGTGCTGTTGCCATCCTCAGTGCTGTTGTCTTTGTTGGTGTGCTGTCTCGAGGAGAGTTGCTGTGATGGACGGTGGTCGCTGTTGTCCTCAGTGCTGTTGCCTGATTTGTGTGCTATCTCGAGGAGAGTTGCTGTGATGGACGGTGGTCGCTGTTGTCCTCAGTGCTGTTGCCTTGTTAGTGTGCTGTCCCGAGGAGAATTGCTGTGATGACAGTGGTCGCTGTTGTCCTTAGTGTTGTTGCCTTGTTGGTGTGCTGTCCCGAGGAGAGTTGCTGTGATGGACGGTGGTCGCTGTTGTCCTCAGTGCTGTTGCCTTATTGGTGTGCTGTCCCGAGGAGAGTTGCTGTGATGGACGGTGGCCGTTGTTGCCCTCGACGTAGCACCATTCTGGAGTAAATGAAGTTTAAATTGCACCCAGCACAGTTCTCCCCAGTAATTTCGTTTTCCTCAAATGGCGAGCCCCACTTGGCATTCTTTCCCGACATAGAATGGCGATCGAGCGTCCAAGCACCCACTTCAAAGTTGGACAAGAAGTGTCTAGTTCCACTGCAGTGCGTCGCAAGCATAGCTGGAATGCAGCTCCGATGTCCAAACGAGTTGGAGACTTCCGCACCTCGTGTGATGGAATGCAGATCTTTCGACGATCTCACGGGATCTCTGTCTTCTCGAGACGTGAGGTAAATCTTGATGATGTTAGGCAAATCTTGGAACGACGTCTTGTTGTCAGCGATATATGCAAAGCATGATTGTTTCCTCAGTGCGTCCCAGCTTCTGATTTGATATTCCAAAATGACCCATTTTTCCTTAAGGTTACTGGAACTATGGAGCTGATGGAATTGTAAGAACAAGTATGCTATTTTCTTGCGCACCATTCTTGAAAAAATATAGCAATGCGTTGAGGCCCACATTGGCAAGGAATGCTGTTTTTTTTGCGCACAGATGCGATCATTTTCAAGAGAAGCGAAATTTCATAGATTCTGGTCCATAAAAAATACACTCTCTGACTTAAATTCCGTCATCGAATATTTCGCTGCATGAAAAACGAAACCAAAATTCCACATCGCATATTTACTAATTGAAATGACAACACGCACAGTATTCATATTTGTTCCTAACACAAGAATCCTAACCATTTTCTGCAGCCACCTCCACAGTCGCTTTCTCGCCGCACACTCATTTCGCGCTCTGCTGCCCTCCCGCTCTGTTCCCTCTGCCTCTGCCACACTCTTCCCATCCCCCGTTCATTCTATTCCCTGTCTCTTGGTGATCTCTTTCTCCGTTTCTTATCTCTGAATCTTTGCTATGGGTGCAGGTACCGCCGCAGGCGGACAGGAACGTTTGACAAAAGCTATGTGATGCATGTCATGCTGAGTTATTGGAGTTAATGTTCCGATGTGTGCTTCGAATACGTAGCGAACTCCAAAACGTTTAGATCCCTGTCCTACCAACCACTGGCATTTAAGAAATGTTGTTAGTCTTCAAAGTAATCTGACATCGACAAACTTGAGTTTGTAATGCAATTATTTTAGGGCTGAAATGCAGCGTTCGTTACCAACGTGGGCCAGTCATTCTATCTTGTTCTACTTTCAAACATTATGCTCAGCTCAGTTGACAGATTGAATACCTACGTGCACCACGGTGAGATGTTGGCCAGCTGACTAATGACGTCACCCAATAGCTGTGAGGTGTTGGCCGGCTGAATAATGACGTCACCTTATGGCTGTGAGGTGTTCGCCGGCTGACTAATGACGTCACCCTATGGTCTCATTGTCATTGAATGCTGAAAATTTAGGAACCAATAAAACATTGATTCCAAATTTAAAGGGAATTGCAATGAGTTCAGGATCCACGTCATGGAGGGATGTAGCTGATAAAGAGAGAAGTATTGCAAGCAAGGAAGGAATAGTTTATCATGTTTTTATGTCCATGCCAGAAGAGTTAGGAACAAAATTGGGGAACTGCATGCATATATGTTGTCTGAAAAGCTAGATTTGGTATGTATAACAGAGGCATGGGCATGGAAAGCATTTTTGGAGACAACTTGCAAGACTTTGAATTGACAGGCTACAACATGCATGCGCATCAAAGGAAGGCAAGGATATGAGGAGAGATGCTCTTGTATATCAGGCAAGTAATGAAATGTCATTCCATAGAGGATAGTGTACATAGTGAAGGAGTAGAATCTCTGTGGTTAGATATCATTCTGAAGAATGGAACAAAATTTACGATTGGGGCATTCTATAGACCTCCAGACCAGAATGAAAACACTGACAGGTTGATGTAGGAAGAGATAAGTGGGAGAGTGCAGGAGAGAACTGTTTTCTTGAGGGGATTTCAACATAGCAGGATTGGGAAACAAAACCATAGGTCTAAAAAAATGAGGAAGAAGTTTCATGGTTTGTTTTGAGGAAAATGTATTCTTTCAAATGACACATGAACCTACAAGGGGAATTGAAATATTAGATCTTGTGCTTACTAATGAGGAACATTTGGTGCAATAATGTGTTCTTATTGAATGTTCAAAGTGTAGGAACCAATACCACATTGATTCCAAATTTTGCTAAAGGGAATTGCAATGAGTTCAAGATATTCCTGAATTAAATTAATTGGGAAGACTTATTGATGGGCTTAGATGCTTATGCAATGTGGAGAATGATAAAAGATGAACAATATCAAGGTCAGGATAGGTTGATTCCCAATAGGCAAATTAGATTAAACAGGGTTAAGCACCCTGCATGGCTGACCAGGGAAGTAAAGCATTTACTGGAGTCAAAGAAACAGGCATTCAAGAAACCAAAAGATGCTAGCTCTGAGGTAAACCTCGAATCGTATAAAATAGCTAGAAATAAAGTTAGGAGGTGTGTTCGGGCATCTAAAAGACTGGCTGAAATCAAATTAGCTCGAGAATGTTCAGCAGGTAATGCTAAGAGATCATTTAGCTTCTACAAACTTAATGCTATAAAGTGTGGTGTAGGACCATTGGAGGTAGATGAGAAAATAGTGGTTGATGATTGTGATATTGTGGAATCCCTAAGCAAGGAATTCTCATCAGTCTTTACTAAAGAGAAATCTGGTATAATAGAAACAACTGAAAGTTATGCCATGACAGGTGATTGGCTGGAGGATCTTACAATGACTACAGAAGCTGTAGAAAAGCAGTTGCAGAATATAAACCTAATAAAGCTTCTGGACCAGATGATATATATGCTAGGAATCTGAATAGAGTGTGCTAAAGCTTTAGCAGTTCCCATAGTCATCATTTTCAGGCGGTCTATGGAATATTCTGAAGTACCTGAAGATTGGAGAAATGCAAACGTAGTGCCAATTTTCAAAAAGGGAAGTATGAATTGTCAGGAAACTACAGGCCAATCAGTTTGACCTCAATAGTTTGCAAGATACTAGAAAATCTGGTTAAGCAAAATGTCCAGATTCATCTTGATAGGCCCAACCTTTTAAGGGATACTCAACATGGATTTCGATCTCGAAGATCTTGTTTAACTGACCTATTGGAGCCCATGGAGTATGTTACCAAAGAAGTAGACAATCAAAGCAGGATGGATGTTGTGTACTTTGATTGTAGCAAAGTTTTTGATCCCATGTTGCTGTGGTTGATGAATTAGCCTTCCATGTGGAACTTCATCAACTACAGCAACATGGAATTGTTGGAAAAGTTCTAGGTTGGATTGAAACATGGTTGAGGGGAAGGGAACAAAGGGTAGCGTTAAATGGATGTAAATCTGATTGGAAGGATGTTTTGAGTGGAGTACCACAGGGCTCTGTTCTAGGGCCACTTCTCTTTATCATCTTTGTGGATAACATTGAGTTAGGGCTGAGGAATAGAGTGTTCAAATTTGCTGCTGACATCAGGCTGGTAGGAATGGCTAACAGTGGTGATCAATCCAGTAATATTCAACTTGACTTGCAGGACCTAAAAAGTGCGCTTATCAATGGCAGATGTCTTTCCACTACGATAAATGCAAGGTTATGCATCTGGGATCTGGAGGTGAGACTTTCAGATATACAATGGGAGGGAGGGAACTAGATGTCATTGAAGAGGAAAGATACTTAGGTGTGTTTTTATCAAAAGACCTTAAAGCAGAAAAACAATGTATCTCAGCTAGGAGCAGTGCACTCAGAATGCCGGAACTCATTAATAGAAGTGTGAGATATAAGAGCAAGGAATTCATGAAAAAAAACTGTACTTGGCCTATGAGCAACCCCACTTAGAATATTCTGTACAGGCATGGAGCCCCTTTTTAGAAAATATATAGATATGTTAGAAAGAGTGCAACGGAAAGCCACTAGACTCATCAGTGGAATAGGTAACTTAGAATATGGAGACAGGCTTATGGCATTAGATATGTACTCACTCAATTATAGGGATTAACGGGGGACATGATTAAAATGTCAAAATTGTTTAAGGGCTAGATCAGGTCAATTCGAATGATGCTCTTCAGCTTAGAGTATCACATAGGGGTCATCAATTCAGGTTAGATATGTTGAGGTGTAGGACAGTTAAGCGACAACAGGTCTTCAGTCAAAGTGTTGTTGATCAGTGGAATAGGCTGCCTGCTGATGTTGTGGGGAGTTCCTTATTGAATGTATTTAAAAGTAGGGTGGACAAATTTTGTAGACAGGGAAATCTTGTTTTTTAGTTCTAATTAGTGATAGATGGGGTGAGATTTATGCTAAGTAAGTGTGCACGGAACAGACCCCTTTAAGCAGGCATGGATGCAGTTTGAAAATTATTGGTAAAGCATTCCATCCACATGTGTTAAGAGGGATCAAGGGGATAGGTCTGGATAGCTAGGGTAGATAGGCATTGATAGGTGTGTGGGATGTTGGTGGATGGTTTCTTTAGGATGTGGTGATGGTTGGGGTGGGTCGTTTTACCGGGCTTATGGTATCTTCCATTTACAGACTTAACTGGATGGCCCCTTGTGGCTCTTATTAAGTCTAAACACCTTATGACTTTATAAAATGCATTATTCAAGTCACACCTGATGGCGTTGTGGTCGCAGCGGACGCGGTCCACTTCATTTCCCACGTCCAGGTGTCCGGCCTTAGTATTTTCACGCGCATCGCGAAGCTTCATATACCTTATTTGCCTAATCTTCTGGGAGAAAATGCAGGAGCTCACAACTCGGCCGTTGTTCTGTCGGTTCTCCATTCCGGGCGCCTGTACTGCGCAAAAATGACATCGCCGAGTGCAGGTGTCCGGGAGAGAGAGGGGGGTGGATAGAAAGAGAGAGGGGTATCACCGACCACAAAATTCCAAGAGGGTGAGGTATCACGGACCACAAATATATAGGATATATATATATATATATATATATATATATATATATATATATATATATATATATATATCACCGACCACGGCTGTCTGTGAGGGAGAGGTATCACTGCCCAGATATTTCCGGGAGGAAGAGACATCGTCTACCACGGCTGTCCGGGAGAGAAGAGGTATCATCAACCACATATGTCGATGGGGATGTATCACATACCACAGATGTTCGTGAGAAACAGGTATCAACAACCAAATAACTCCGTGAGGAGAGAGAGAGAGAGAGAGAGAGAGAGAGAGAGAGAGAGAGAGAGAGAGAGAGAGAGAGAGAGAGAGAGAGAGAGAGAGAGAGAGAGAGAGAGAGAGAGAGAGAGAGAGAGAGAGAGAGAGAGAGAGAGAGAGAGAGAGAGAGAGAGAGAGAGAGAGAGAGAGAGAGAGAGAGAGAGAGAGAGAGAGAGAGAGAGAGAGAGAGAGAGAGAGAGAGAGAGAGAGAGAGAGAGAGAGAGAGAGAGAGAGAGAGAGAGATATAGATATATATATATATATATATATATATATATATATATATATATATATATATATATATATGTATATATATATATATATATATATAAAGAGAGAGAGAGACATGATCAACCACAGATGTACAGGGGATATGAGTATCACCAACCACAGATGTCCAGGGAGAGAGGTATCACTGACCATGGTTGTCCGAGAGGGAAGTGTATCACTGACCACACATTTCCGTGATGTAGAGGCATCATCGACCACGGTCGTCCGGGAGAGAGAGGCATCACCGACCACAGATACCCGGGGCAGAGGGGTATCGGCCTCCTCGCCTGATTGCCAGTTCTGACGCGGACCCACCGAGCCGAAATGCGCCGGATTTACTGTCGTACGCTCGGCTGTACCGGAATTGGCCGGCGGATACCGGCGAAGCCGGCAGACCAGCTTCCAAGCGCAGCCCCACCTCCAGATCAGGAGCCTGCCGAATGGTGATTGAATTTCCCGCCGGGTCTCGCCGGCTGTCGGCGCGCGGCGCGCCTCGGCTGAGGAACGGGCATTCGTCGCTGTCACTCCGTGGTGGTGTCTGAGCATCGGCTCCAAATAATGGTCCACAAGTCGAACTGAACGCGCTCCGTGCGGAGCAATTCGTGTGAAGGGGAGTGGGAGCCTCTTCGCCGCGGAGCCTGCCTACCCCACATGTGCGGAGCAGTTCATGTTGAGGGGAGTACGGGTCTTTTCGCCAGGGAGCTTGGCTACCCTACATGTTGTGCGGTACAGTTCATGTAAAGGGGAGTGGGAGCCTCACCGCCGCGGAGCTTGGCTACCCCACATGTCGTGCGAAGCAGTTCATGTAGAGAGGAGTGGGAGCCTCGTCGCCGCGGAGCTTGGCTACCCCACATGTCGTGCGAAGCAGTTCATGTAGAGAGGAGTGGGAGCTTCGTCGCCGCGGAGCTTGGCTACCCCACATGCTGTGCGGAGCAGTTCATGTAGAGAAGAGTGGGAGCCTCTTCGCCGCGAGCTTGCCCACCCCACACGGTTTGCGGTGGCAAGACAGCAGGCGGATGGGAATATTTCGCCGTGCCTGGTAGCAAGGTCGGTGCATTTTCAGCCAATGCTACGCAATTTCATGTTCGGGTTATCTCCTGTCGCGGAACTTTGCCTGATGACGTTCGCTGTTTCATTTCCTGTGGCACAGTTGGCCGGATGGCGAAAGTTTGCCATTCCGCGTTTTTCCGTCTCTGGATGATATCACAGCTGGATAGGATAATTGTCAGGATCGGGATAAGGATACGATCAGGATCTTAATAGGATCGGGGTAATTGTCATGTGATGGGGTGCATCTTCGATGACAGAAAGATAACCGTCGTTTATTTAAGTCGACACAAGTCAGGTTCACATGCGTATGCAGCCTACGGGATGCTGGACATGTTAGTTCCGATGAAGCACTCATCAGATACAGCCAGGACGTGATCATCGGCCAGTGTGACTCACCGTGTCCTGAGGCGGACGGAGGAAAATTAACGTGAAATATTCCATGGTGGTGGACGTAAACGTAAACACGCCGATATGTGATTTCTTTATTGAAAGTTTTAACGACAATAATTAGACTAAGAGAACTATTGTTGGATGTGTTAGGAATCATTGGTGTCTTTCTGACTTTATCCGCGAATGCACGATCTACCAGTCTTGTTTTCCGTCGTGGTTTCCAGCCAATATCATCAGACCGCAATCTAGTTTCGAGTCTTTACCTGTTACATTCCAGTATCCCACCTTCGGCTATCGCATTACCTCTATAGCAGCACTAGCCCTGATCATCCAATGGCGGTCCTGTGGTCCACCGACGACCGTCCGGTGGCAGCGATGGACCGTCCCCACGACTGATGGAAGCACCCCCTACCCCCAACCCCCTCCGACGTCCAGCCGCCACAACACCCGGCTTTGCGTGGCGCTCAAGGGGGCTCGACCACGGATGGTGTCGCAGTCCGCCGTGGCTAGCCCGCTCGCTTGCCGCGCGCTTCATTTCACACCAGGCGCAGTGTCTGCTGCTCCGCTTGCCGCGCGCTTCATTTCACACCAGGCGCAGTATCTCCTGCTCCGCTTGCCGCGCGCTTCATTTCGCACCAGGCGCAGTGTCTCCTGCTCCGCTTGCCGCGCGCTTCATTTCGCACCAGGCGCAGTGTCTCCTGCTCCGCTTGCCGCGCGCTTCATTTCGCACCAGGCGCAGTGTCTCCTGCTCCGCTTGCCGCGCGCTTCATTTCGCACCAGGCGCAGTGTCTCCTGCTCCGCTTGGCTTGCCGCATCCGGCTTCACGTGTTTGCCAACCCGGCTCTGCTCTCAGCTTATCTGGCTGCTAACCCGGCTCTGCTCTCAGTTAATCTGGCTGCTAAATCGGCTGCTAACCCGGCAGTGAACTCGGTTCTGCTCTCAGTTAACCCGGCTGTTAACCGGGCTCCTAACTCGGCTGTTAACCCGGATGCTACCCCGAATGCTAACACGGATCTGCTCCCTGTTAACCTGGCTGATAACCTGCCTGCTAAACCTGCTGCTAACCCGGCTCTGCTCCCAGTTAACATGGCCGCTAACTCCGCTGCTAACACGGCTGCTAACCCGGTTCTGCTCTCAGTTAACTCTGCTACTAACCCGGCTGATAACCCGGCTGCTAACCCGGCTCTACTTCCAGCTAACCTGACTGCGAACCCTTCTGCTAACCTGGCTGCTAACCTGGCTGATAACCCAGTTCTGCTCCCTGTTAGCCCGGCTGATAACCCGACTACCAACCCGGCTCTGCCAGTCGGCCTGTGGGATGGCCTCGGTGGTGTCGCGTGATCGTGCGGTCACGTGATCACGTGACCACGCTGATCAGACCCCATCTGTTGCGGGCATGGCTCTCGTCCCGCTCTGAAGCCGATCTACTATCAGATTCGCTCAGTGTCCAGGTAGTTGTCCGTGGTAGGCATCGGCGATCCGTTGGTGCCTAGCTGCCTGTCAGCCGGCTAGGCAATGCTGCTGGTGCCTAGCTGTCTATTAGCCGGCTAGGTGGTGCTGCTGGTGCCTAGCTGCCTATCAGCCGGCTAGGCAATGCTGCTGGTGCCTAGCTGCCTATCAGCCGGTTAGGCAGTGCTGCTGGTACCTAGCTGTTTATTAGCCGGCTAGGTAGTGCTGCTGGTGCCTAGCTGCCTATTAGCCGGCTAGGCAGTGCTGCTGGTGCCTAGCTGTCTATTAGCCGGGTAGGTTGTGCTGCTGGTGCCTAGCTGTCTATTAGCCGGCTAGGTAGTGCAACTGGTGCCTAGCCGCCTATTAGCCGGCTAGGCAGTGCTGCTGGTGCCTAGCCGCCTATTAGCCAGCTAGGTGGTGCTGCGTGGAATGGTGTCGGCACGAGCTGTTCAGTGTGACAGAGCAGGCGCATGGCGTACCTGTATCAGTCAGTCCACAACAGAGAGCCTGCCTCCTATAGCAGGCAGTCCACAGCAGAGAGCCTATCAATAGCAGAGAGCCTACCTATAGCAGGCAGTTCATAGCAGAGAGCCTACCTGTAGTAGACAGTCCACAGCAGAGAGCCTATCTATATCAGAGAGCCTACCTATAGCAGAGAGCCTGCCTGCAGCAGATAGCTACCTTCAGAAGGCAGGCTACCAATAGCAGTATTTACACTGTCCAGATTATTTCGTGTGGTGAGTGAACAGCAATGTAGCTCCCTTCTGAAGCATGCGGAAGGCGAATAGATCTGAGCAATCTAGTTCCACTGTGCTTTCACTGGGTTTGCAATAGTTTGCACATCATAGCTTAGGTACATGTAATGCACACGTAGAAAACATAGTAAGTGGGTATGTTGAAGCCAGGATACACAATTACATGTATAAATATTCTTGGGCAAACCCGAGAAATATGTGTGTAAAGCCTGTTGAATAAGCTTAAGATGTACCTATCCACGTGTGAATTTCAATGTAATAAGTATGGGTTTGAAGTTGACGCAGGTTCACTTCATTTCTGAAAGTATCGACTCATTGTCGTATCCAACGATGAATTATTTAGCGGAAACACGAGCAGAAATCTGATGATTCTCCCTTTGGGCGTAGAGGCATCTAACCTCCACAGTGGCGAAACAATAACAAACGAAGCATCTTATTGGGTAATACTATATTTATTTGGCTATCTTGTTGTACCATAAACATCAGAATCCGATAAAAATTAGATGCAAACCTAGGCACTACGACATGGACAAGTATCTTGGTATTGTCGTAGTTGTCAGCACCAATCCATTACCGTCTCAGCAATTATCATCACAGTAGAAAGCACCATTTTGCCATGTAATGATCCGGCCATTGGGCTCCCTGAGAGTGTCAATAAGTTTGGGATGTTATCAACACCAGATTCCTATTTTAGCACTACCGGACCGAAGCTCTGGCCTTGCCATATTTGCTGACATAAATCCGTTGTTTGCTCGAAAACTGGGGGCATGAATGAAATAGCTAGCACGTCATACTGGGTGATAATATAGTCGTTTGGCTATTTTATGATACCAAAAGCTTTCAGATTTTAATAACATAAAATGCGCACATGGATACCACAAGATAGAAGCTTGTCCAGATGTGCGTGTTTGTCCATACAAACCCGAATATTCTGGAACGTCAGTGGCCCGGGTCGGAACACATTCATCAGAACAAGCTTACCTTATCACCCGATCATGAAGTAAAGCTCACTTGATCACCTTACCCTGAAGTAAAGCTCACCTGATTACCTGACCTGACGTAAAGCTCACTTGATCATCTCACCCTAAAGTAAAGCTGACCTGAGCACCTGACCCTGAAGAAAAGCTCATCTGATCACGTGATCTTAAATTGAAGCTCAACTGATGCCTGGCCATATCGCCATAAGCTGTATTGATCTCATTCTCCAGACGAATTACTGTGCAATTTGATGGCACAGTAATGGCACAGTAAGTACATCCTGAATGCATGGTCTTGTTTTTCTGGGAAGCGTTTTTCCCTCTACAAAAAGTGCAGCCTACATGGCCACATCTCCTTTCTTCTGCAGGACGATTCGATAGCCAGCTTCTCTACCCATATGAGCCGGCCAATAGCACACACAAATTAATCAACGTCGCAAAGCAGGGTTTATACGTTATCGACACACCACTGGTGGCTGCCCCGTGACCCAGCCGTGTTGGTACGTTATCGACACACCACTGGCGGCTGCCCCAGCCGTGTTGGTACGTTATCGACACACCACTGGCGGCTGCCCCAGCCGTGTTGGTACGCTATCGACACACCACTGGCGGCTGCCCCAGCCGTGTTGGTACGTTATCGACACACCACTGGCGGCTGCCCCAGCCGTGTTGGTACGTTATCGACACACCACTGGCGGCTGCCCCAGCCGTGTTGGTACGCTATCGACACACCACTGGCGGCTGCCCCAGCCGTGTTGGTACGTTATCGACACACCACTGGCGGCTACCCCAGCCGTGTTGGTACGTTATCGACACACCACTGGCGGCTACCCCGTGACCCAGCCATGTTGGTACGTTATCGACACACCACTGGCGGCTGCCCCAGCCGTGTTGGTACGCTATCGACACACCACTGGCGGCTGCCCCAGCCGTGTTGGTACGTTAACGACACACCACTGGCGGCTGCCCCAGCCGTGTTGGTACGTTATCGACACACCACTGGCGGCTGCCCCGTGACCCAGCCGTGTTGGTACGTTATCGACACACCACTGGCGGCTGCCCCAGCCGTGTTGGTACGTTAACGACACACCACTGGCGGCTGCCCCAGCCGTGTTGGTACGTTATCGACACACCACTGGCGGCTGCCCCAGCCGTGTTGGTACGTTATCGACACACCACTGGCGGCTGCCCCGTGACCCAGCCATGTTGGTACGTTATCGACACACCACTGGCGGCTACCCCGTGACCCAGCCATGTTGGTACGTTATCGACACACCACTGGCGGCTGCCCCAGCCGTGTTGGTACGTTATCGACACACCACTGGCGGCTGCCCCAGCCGTGTTGGTACGCTATCGACACACCACTGGCGGCTGCCCCAGCCGTGTTGGTACGTTATCGACACACCACTGGCGGCTGCCCCAGCCGTGTTGGTACGCTATCGACACACCACTGGCGGCTGCCCCAGCCGTGTTGGCACGTTATCGACACACCACTGGCGGCTGCCCCAGCCGTGTTGGTACGCTATCGACACACCACTGGCGGCTGCCCCAGCCTTGTTGGTACTTTATCGACACACCACTGGCGGCTGCCCCAGCGGCGTCCGACGCTCGATGAGAACGCGGCTTCCACGCCTGCTGTAACGCTACTAAAAGAACCTTGGTTTGGAAAGGGAATGGTACCCATATCGGATGATGCTGCTGAATTTTCCGCTCCAGCGACTACACGGAACGGCAGGCATACCTGAACATCTCCGGAAACGGAACGCATTTATTGTACGCCATGCGACGCAATTGTTCAAACAGGAAAGGCTTACGTTTCCAAATTTGAGCTTGTCCTTTGATATTCCTAGGTGGCGGTGGACAAATTCAGGTTGTATTCCAATTGTTTTATTTGTAGCCAGCTCCGGTGGGCGCACAGATCCAGCAGCTGGCGCTGGACATTTCTCCGCCGGTGACGTGGCGGAGGCCGCGGCAACTCAGTCGGTAGAACGTTGGACTCTTGATCGCAAGATTGTGGGCTCGAATCCCACAACCGGCGGGATTGCCGAGTCTACCCGCGACCAATCGGCGTGAGAGTTTGGCGATGCTCTATGATGAATATGATGGTTGAATGCATGGATGCAATGGATGGTTGAATAATGCAATATGATAGTTGAATGCGTCGTAAAAGAACCCGAGGCTCTTCCGGTGACATGACACGAGTACGTCGGAGTGATACCGTAGAGTTTTCCCGGACAAAACATCGATTAATGCTGTTCTAGTTAGTGTGTTCCGGGGTTGATAAACGCGCCATGGCGTCGAATGCTTGCCGCTGATCGTGGCCAACCTCCACCGCACAGACCGTCCATACAGGTCACCATGCAGGACGCACCGTACCACCTTGGGCACGTGCGTGCGTCATTAGTTTGTTGTGCCGCCACCTGCACCCTGTTGTGTGACTAGCATCGGCCTAGCTCGTGTACAATTAGCCGGGGAAAACACCGTCTACCGCCCCAGGCAAATTGCGACGCGTCAGATCGATCCTCGGCGGAGAATCTCTAATTAGAGGCTGCCTCGCAGAGGCTCCGCCGGCGGCGCGGGTGGGCACCTTCAACGGGCACGTCGCCGAGTCGGATTTTCATCGCAGGCTCTTACTCGAGCTGAAAAGTGATGCTGCTCGGGGACGAGTGGTCTAGGTGTTAGATGCTCGTCTCACAATCGAAAGATTGTGGGTTCGAGTCTCACCTGTCGCTACTCTTCGCCCGTGACCAATCGGCGTGAGAGATTGGCGACGCTATATGGCTCCGCTATATGGTCGAAGTGTCGTAAAACCAATAACCAACCAAAGTGATAATGCTGTTTTTTTATTGGTCCCGAAATACGTCAGTGCGTGCTGCAGCGTAATCTGTTCCCACGATGGTGTGCGCTTCAGATGCGCCGACTGAACCGTCGCCAATAGTACCGCTGAACCGCGCCGAACCGGAGCCAAAGGTACCATTGTACAGAATTGAACTTTAGCCAAGGGTGCTGCTGTACAGCACTGAACCGCAAGCAAGAGTACCGCTGCATCGAGCTGAACCGGAACCAAAGGTACCAGTGTACAGAGCTGAACTGTAGCCAAGGGTGCTGCTGTACAGCACTGAACCGTAAACAAGAGTACCGCTGTACCGCGCTGAACCGTACCAAGGGTACCGCTGTGCCGCCCTGAATCGTAACTAAGGGTACCGGTATACCGTGCTGAACCGTAACCAAAGGTATCGCTGTACCGCACTGAACCGTAACCAAGGGTACCGCTGTACCGAGCTGAACCATAACCAATGGTACCGCTGTACCGAGCTGAACCGTAATCAAGAGTGCCGATATAACAAGCTGAACCGTAACCAAGAGTACCGCTGAATCGAGCTGTTTTATGTTCGGGGCTATTCTGTGGTCGATTGTATACTGTCACCACATTACTCCTCAGGCGTGCTTCAGGCTATGCTACTCGCTTTGCATATACCGTACTAACACACAGAGCCATGCACGTAGTGATGGTTTGTGTGCAGAACCCAGTCCGAAAACGAGATGTGTACTAAGCTATGATTGTATGGAACTAAAGTGTTATTGATGCTTAAATGTCAGATATTACTATGTACTAGATAGCACAGCTGTCGCACAGTACGAGCGTATCCCACATTTACTGCAGAATAGTTTGCATTTGGTGCTATTCCGCAATGTAGGCGGTGTTCGAATCAATGCCTGTGTCGTGCCGAATGTACTTGTATGGCTCCAGACTGCACTGGGGCTCAAGCTGTATGTTCAGTCCAGACCTGCACTCAATTCGGTGTCCCGCTTATTGGCAGCCCGAGGGCAGACTTCTCTACACTCGGTTCAACTCCCTACACTCGGTACACTCGGCACACTCCTGCGCCAACTCCTGGCCAACACTGTGCTCACCGTTCGCTACGTCACACCGCGCCGTGTCCGACCCCCAACATGGTGCCCACTGCGCTGACTCTCAGCACCTGCTCCACGTCTGGACGGCTCTGCACGCTGGAGGCAAACGCAACTGTGCGTGCCCCGCTGCGTGCCCCGCTGCGTGCCCTGGTGCATGCCCTGCTGCGTGCCCTGGTGCGTGCCCTGCTGCGTGCCCTGGTGCGTGCCCTGCTGCGTGCCCTGGTGCGTGCCCTGCTACGTGCCCTGGTGCGTGCCCTGCTACGTGCCCTGGTGCGTGCCCTGCTGCGTGCCCCGCTGCGTGCCCTGCTGCGTGCCCTGCTGCGTGCCCTGCTGCGTGCCCTGCTGCGTGCCCTGCTGCGTGCCCTGCTGCGTGCCCTGCTGCGTGCCCTGGTGCGTGCCCTTCTGCGTGTCCCGCTGCGTTCCCCGCTGCGTGACCCGCTGCGTGCCCTGCGGCGTGCCCTGCTACGTGCCCTTCTGCGTGTCCCGCTGCGTTCCCCGCTGCGCGACCCGCTGCGTTCCCCGCTGCGTGCCCCGCTGCGTGACCCGCTGCGTGCCCCGCTGCGTGCCCTGCGGCGTGCCCTGGTGCGTGCCCTTCTGCGTGTCCCGCTGCGTTCCCCGCTGCGTGACCCGCTGCGTGTCCTGCGGCGTGCCCTGCTCTGGACTTGGTCGCCCGACCACCCCACCACATTCCAGCACCAAGCGTGCGTCTCTCGCGGCACTTGGCTCCTCCCGCCTCCTGACGTGCCCCTCCGCACGGCATAAGCTGCAGCTCGGGCTTTAGACGGTGGTGCCCTGCGGGCTCATCGGGAAACGGCAATGATGCAACCGTGCGTTAGCCTGTCAATATCAAGTCCGTGCTAAGAGATTACGAATGGAGAATGTTTGGCCAATTTTTAATAGGTGGTGAGGAAAAGGTAAGCCAGTAAACAAGCATTTTGGACCCATCATTTCATTTTTGTTCCGGAGATCCAATTCTCAGGCATATGCCATTCCATTTTAATTTCGATAAGTACCGAATCTCATCCTAATTTTTTTTCTCAAGCACTCACGACCTCCGATGACAACTTGTGGCTGCACGTCTGGTGCCCGAAACGGCAGCCGTGGTGACTTAGCCGCCGGTCATGTGGTTATGTCGTCATGCCACGTGACTTACGTGCCCAAAGGCAGGCGGTTGCGTGGCCAGTGTTAGTTCGATGCGTGACGCTACGCTGAAGGGTGTGAAGCACCGGATGCCGTGGTTGACGTACAGTCAGTCGACCACAGGGCTCGGGCATCACAGCCTGGCGCGGCATACGCTGAGCGAGAAAGCTGTGGGCGTTACGCGACAGGAGCGGACATTTGACTACTAGCGCCGCGCTGTCGTCAGCGGGGAGAACTAAACGACATGCTGTAAATACCGAGAAGCATGCAATCCTAAGCTTCTCTTCAAAAACCCATCCAGTAATCGAATAGTAAAAGCCACTGCCTCCTAAACCAGGTTGGTTTCATAAATATTTCCGACATTTCTGACGCGGCAATTAATCGCTAAAGTTGAAGACCCTTACTACTTCAAGCTAACATGGCAGACATCTGACCAGTTTACCGACTACACGGCTACTTGACTACCTTTCCTTGTTTGCAAAAACACATGCTCTAGGGAAACTGGCAAATGTGATACCTGTCTGCTGTTGTGCATTTTACTATTATCGTCCAAAGTTTTGGCGCGACACTATGGGGTT
Organism: Ashinkailepas kermadecensis; assembly: GCA_034440615.1. Lineage (NCBI taxonomy): Eukaryota > Metazoa > Arthropoda > Thecostraca > Neolepadidae > Ashinkailepas > Ashinkailepas kermadecensis. The sequence continues at coordinate 90,876 of JAOTOM010004752.1, read as the reverse complement.
ATTTGCAATACTCTACGAAATGCTACGCTGAAGCTGACAAATTATTACCACAGTGATCACGATAAATTGACATGACTAGGAAAACCTATGCCACAGGCAGATTTGGCAGGCTATTTCCCGTTTGTCAATATACGTTTCACCACCCTTCATACAATTTTGGCGCGGCATTTTACGCCTATTTGCAATGTTCGCATTACGATGGTGTTTGTCGCATGGCGAGACAAAAGAAGGAGACACACCAAGGAGGCCATGCCAGTTTGACGATTCAGCGCAGTGCACTTACGCTTGCGATTCGTACACCATGTTCGGCAGCCAACTGCAAGATCTTGGCGCGCGTTCAGCCAATCTCTGCCGACAGCCGAGTGCTTCTAGTCGCGCCCATCTCAATGTCAGAGACACCGTTGCCGAATTCGTTCCCCTCCGCCAAATATGGGCATGCGTCCAAAGTTGGAATGCGCTGTGCGGAATTGTGAAAGAGGTCTCACGTGTGTCTGACATACCTGTCAGTCTTGACATTCCTGACAGTCGGTCACCGTGAGACGAGTGCCTCCGAGGGCCGCCACGAGAGGGTGCAATTGTGGCCGGTCCACAAGCTGTCCGTCGCGATATGGTGACCGGTCTTGTACACGCGGCACGGGAGGCCCACTAAACCTCCTTTTGTCGTCGGACGTCCAGCGTCTGTAATACTGCCTGGAATGCTGGAAAGCTGCCTTTGCTGAGTATACGGCTGCCGTAAAACTGGCGGCATTTCAGAAAGTAGCTATGTTGAGTCCGTCTCAACACAACCGTTTGGATGAAGAAATTCCTCTCTCTTTCCCTCTTCCTCTCTCTCTCTCTCTCTCTCTCTCTCTCTCTCTCTCTCTCTCTCTCTCTCTCTCTCTCTCTCTCTCTCTCTCTCTCTCTCTCTCTCTCTCTCTCTCTCTCTCTCTCTCTCTCTCTCTCTCTCTCTCTCTCTCTCTCTCTCTCTCTCTCTCTCTCTCTCTCTCTCTCTCTCTCTCTCTCTCTCTCTGTCTCTCTCTCTCTCTCTCTCGGAAGCACGGGAGGATGTTGTCCAGGAAGGTGAGACAGCACGGGCGGGTGTTGCGCGGGGAGGTGAGGAAGCGCGGCAGACTGTTGTGCGGGGATGTGAGGCACCACCGGAGGCGGTTGTTCTACCTGGCAGCTGGCCGTATCAAATTGCCAATTGATTGTCGGCCATCGGGGGAACGACGGTAAATTAGTGGCTCAATCTGACTTTCCTGCTCTGACTGAGAGGCGGTCCTGTCGCACAGCAGCGGTCGTAGTGGCGCCGCAGGTGCTGGCGCCGGCCGATCCGGCCGATGACAAGATTCTGCCTTTCCAAACATTCAGCCGGAAATAAAATTACACTGTCCTGTATTTTTATCTGTCTCTGAGCAATATTATAGTGCTGAAGCTGATATCTGGTGGGTATATATATGTGTATATGTATATATACACACACACATATATATATATATATATATATATATATATATATATATATATATATATATATATATATATTATCGGCTGGGGTTGAGTCATAAGTCCGTAACACATAACAGCATTGAGAAAGCAAATGCAGTGAAGGAAAAGCTTTCAATCCTCTCATGAAGGCAGAAATTCGTCGGCAATCCGACTGAAACAATCGATGTTGATTTTGCACCATCTCACCAGGTAGTGTTGCACCGCCAGCTGCCGTCATACTCTGCTGCTCTGGTCCGTCGGATACTTTACCCCTGACCTTTGACGCCCTTGATGCTTGACCTCTAACTTGTGATGAGTTTGCTATTGTGGTGGGCTAATTTTCCGCCAAGTAAGTAAATCCAGGCGATTAAGCCAACGCATGTCTTCTGGGCACTGAAGGAAACCAACCAGAAATCACCTGAAAACCAATGAATCGAGCAGACACAAACTTTCATCATCACAGCATTCCCCATGCACACGAATTTTCCCTCGTGGCGACAGCTACGGGGAACACGAATCTCCCTCGTCGCGTCATTCTCGCGGACACGGCTCTCCCTCATGTAACACATTATAGAGGACTTTCTCAGCTCGTGCCAAAATTGTGTCGATGTGTTGCCGTGCCAACGGCCGTGCAACGAATGCGCTGCGTCACCAGCACGGCTTCTTACTGAACTCCGGCGGTCATCGTCTCAAGAACGTTCAGAATCGTTGAATTCTGTCTCGCCGTGTTGCGTGTAAAGAAAGACCTATCGCGGGGGTCAGGTAACTGGTGCCAGTTCACTGGACACCAGGCACTGGTGACTGATCACTGACCATTGTATGGTTGTTGTTTTTGTGAGCGGATGCGCCCACGGGCAGTGGTTAAGACTGAGCGGTCAGTGTTGTGGTTCCGACGATACGGTCAGTGTTGTGGTTACGACGGTACAGTCAGTGTAGTGGTTCCGACGGTACGGTTGCTGTAGTGATTACGACGGTATGTTAAGACGCTGTATTCCCCACGCTGTTAGTACACACTACATATTGTTCTATAAAATGGTCTTGTGTCAGGTTGCAGTTGCTATAAACATTGTGTCGTTTGTATTATTTCACGATCCATGCTATTGTTCGGGTGCTGTGTGGACGACGGACGTAAAAGACAGTCTCAATTGGACGTATGTGTTGTATTTTTGCAGTACAAGACGAACATTTACGAAAGTCACCACCCGCACCTCTCTACAATCACTGATACTACACAAGTGCCGAGTTTCTGAGACTGCTCACACTGTGGTGTAACTATGTAGTATAGCCAAGTAATGTTGTTCTTAGAAATGCTAGTTGGTGCGGTGTAGGTATTAACTATGAATTGACTGGGCTCATCAGCCGTACCCCATTGACTGGGGATGGGCAAGTATTGCCCCCCCCCCCCTGCTCATCTCAAGAATGGTTGGGCAGATAAAACAAAATCAAACGGCATTTGATAGCGCCGTGGAGTGCGATCTCAGAGCACTTAGGAAATTACGATTTAGGTCCGCATTAAGGTCATAGGTCAAGGTCAAGGTTGTAAAATGTGAATCATTGGAAAATGTGACTCTCTCGGCAACGCATTCGTTTCAAAAGTATATTCCACGTTGTGAAGTAATTGTGCACAGGTTAAGCATGCTGCATGCTGGGGTACCCGATGCTAAGTATACCGAATCAGGTCATAGGTCATAACCAAGTGCTGTCCAGATGAGAGCTGAATTATCGCTCATTACTTCTCCTATTTTAACCATGTAAACGTGAAGTGGTAGTGTATCAGACACGTGAGAAAACGCCGTGGTTCATCAACCATGTAGGTTGAAGGTCAAATGGATGACTTGGGTGGTGAACAAGCGGCTGTATGCAGCATCATGGTTTGTAATGGAAATCCGGTACGTGTAAAACCCGATATGTATGTGCACATCCACTTGCATTACATCATTACATCCAAAACATATGTTATTCACATGTGCTATGCGGGAAAATCTGCACATGTCGCCCGATAAGGTGAAGGGGAGGGACAGGACGGTCATGGTCGTGTCAGACCAATCTTATCAAAAATGCACAGCTCGGAAGCAAATGAGCCGATTTGAAGAAATCGGCGCTGTTCCTGCGGCATCCAACATTAAAATTAACTTGACATATCCGTTGTCCGACAGTTTTTGCTTAGTAGTGTTATGTAGAAAGGACATTCTGCATCCAGGCGATTGAAAGGATTGAAAACAGCGATTGAAAGCATTCGAATGTATTATGTCTAAATAAGGCATTCGTATGTCGTGCCACGAGCTGCTGTAGATCGTTTCCGCCCAGGCCAGGTCGGGCCATACCACGCCGCTGCCGACCATCCATGTACTGACCTGCCGCAGGTCGGTATCTTCCTACTATCGCACGTCGGAGCAGGAGACGGACTACATCTGCTCGTTGGAGAAGGACAACGGACTGCACACGTGTCGAAGTCTCCCGCCCACCAAAATCAACAGTGAGTCGGGCGCCTACCCACCTGTCGAAGTCTCCCGCCCACCAAAGTCAACAGTGAGTCGGGCGCCTACCCACCTGTCGAAGTCTCCCGCCCACCAAAGTCAACAGTGAGTCGGGCGCCTACCCACCTGTCGAAGTCTCCCGCCCACCAAAATCAACAGTGAGTCGGGCGCCTACCCACCTGTCGAAGTCTCCCGCCCACCAAAATCAACAGTGAGTCGGGCGCCTACCCACCTGTCGAAGTCTCCCGCCCACCAAAATCAACAGTGAGTCTGGCGCCTACCCACCTGTCGAAGTCTCCCTCCCACCAAAGTCAACAGTGAGTCGGGCGCCTACCCACCTGTCGAAGTCTCCCGCCCACCAAAGTCAACAGTGAGTCGGGCGCCTACCCACCTGTCGAAGTCTCCCGCCCACCAAAGTCAACAGTGAGTCGGGCGCCTACCCACCTGTCGAAGTCTCCCGCCCACCAAAGTCAACAGTGAGTCGGGCGCCTACCCACCTGTCGAAGTCTCCCGCCCACCAAAATCAACAGTGAGTCGGGTGCCTACCCACCTGTCGAAGTCTCCCGCCCACCAAAATCAACAGTGAGTCTGGCGCCTACCCACCTGTCGAAGTCTCCCTCCCACCAAAGTCAACAGTGAGTCTGGTGCCTACCCACCTGTCGAAGTCTCCCGCCCACCAAAATCAACAGTGAGTCGGGCGCCTACCCACCTGTCGAAGTCTCCCGCCCACCAAAATCAACAGTGAGTCGGGCGCCTACCCACCTGTCGAAGTCTCCCGCCCACCAAAATCAACAGTGAGTCTGGCGCCTACCCACCTGTCGAAGTCTCCCTCCCACCAAAGTCAACAGTGAGTCTGGTGCCTACCCACCTATCGAAGGCTCCCGCCCACACAAATCAACAGTGAGTCGGGCGCCTACCCACTTGTCGAAGTCTTCCGCTCACCAAAATCAACAATGAGTCTAGCGCCTACACACCTGTTGAAGTCTCCCGCCCACCAAAATCAACAGTGAGTCTGGCGCCTACCCACCTCCTGTCGAAGTCTCCCTCCCACCAAAATCAACAGTGAGTCTGGCACCCATTCACCTGTCGTGATCAGTCCCTCTCTCGTCAAATTTGGCAGTGCACCTCTCAATAAATGGACCATGGTTCGTCAGGTAGTGAGGCATGACCCCAAGCTTCGAAGGTGTCCCTCCCTTTGAAGGAGATGTCCATCCACTTCCCCGTGATATTGTGCGGCTACATTTATCGGCCACAAATGCAATGGAGAGTGTGCATACTTAGTTGCTTGCATGCTTTACTTAGTTGATCAGTGGACAGGGGAATAGTCGGAGACCGTACTAGGATTTATTCTAAGAATTGTGCCCGCTGGGCGTGTCACTTGGGATTATTTATCTCCTGACGACCAGCCTCCTCCTGCCTTCTCCTGCTCCAGGGGCAGGTGAGGTGGCCACTCCCTTGATCCACCTCCGGGCATGCCGCCAGGCATCTAACGCACTATTCGTCAGGTCGCCAGGTCGCCAACGCCAGGTCTCTTCATGCTGTAGGGCCGCTCACCAAATGCACCTCCGGCGACGCCACTAAAGGCGGCTTAATAATTCAGCCGCGTGCGAATAATGCGCCCAACTGGGCCGCGCCGAGTGGGTGAAACGAAAAACTCGCCGACATTTTCGAGCTGTCGCGGCCGCGTCCCTCCAACGAGCCGAGCGAGCGACTCGCCGCGCCGCTGGGCGACGACACGACAATCCACTCTGGACCTGTCGCGGCTCCTCCACCGGTAGTGGGGCCGGTGGAGGAGGAGGGTCTCCACTGCCAGCTGAGCGCCCCACCATTACTCGCCGCCGCGCTCATAAACTCGCCAACAATCTGGGAAGCCGACACGGCCGACCAATTAGCACGACTGTATGTGAAAAACGCGGCTATATTTACCAAACACGGCTATATGTGACAAACGCACGACTGTAGGTGACAAGAACGGTTATATTTAGCAAGCACAGTTGTATGTGACAAACACGGCTGTATGTGAAAAGTGCAGCTATATTTACCAAACACGACGATGTGTGACACACACGGCTATACGGGACATACACGGCTATATTTAGGAAACACGGCTATATGTGACACACACACACACTACTATATGTGACAACCAAGACCATATGTGACACACACGGCTACATGTGACATAAAGGCGATCTGCGACAAACATGACAAAATGTGACAAACATGGCAAAACACCCATGCTAAACGCAGCTGGAAATGCATTGTTCTCCACCATCCACCGCCGCGTGTGGGAGCAGTTCGGACAGTGTTGTGGAAGCACAACTCGAAACACGCTTCATATCGAACGACTGGTGGGGATGGGCTGGTGGTACATGGGCACCTTCAACAATGAATCATGCCATTTCCATTAGCACTCGTGATGGGGTGTGGGGTGTGAGTGGTGGGTGGGGGTGAGGGGGGGGGGGGGTGAGTGGGGAGTCCTGCATGGAACGTCCAGCACCTCCGACAGTGGGTCATGCCCTTGACATCGGCACGGGTTGTGTCATTGGCGATTTATGCGGAAATGCAGGAATTTCAGAAACAAGAAAAACCAACTTCGGCAATTCGGCATAATTAATTAAATTTGTGATGCGTGCTCCATATTTAGCAGAGAAGCCCGATCACGAACATAGCGCCTCAAATATTGGTGTGTATATATAAATAAATAAATAAATAAATATATATGTATATACACACACATATATATATATATATATATATATATATATATATATATATATATATATATATATATAAAATATATATATATATATATATATATATATATATATATATAGATATGTATATATATACAAACATATATATATATATATATATATATATGTATATCTGCAATCCATTTCACCTGATATTTCCCATAATCTTTCCGAAATCGGACTCCTTTGCCAAATATGGAGAGCGTACCCCAAACTTACATGAACTGTGCTGAATTGTGCCTCACCAGGCCACTGATCATGTCACTGGTAGCTCTGTCACTGGCAGCTCTGTCACTGGTAGCCCTGTCACTGACGGCCATGTCAATGGTAGCCCTGTTACTGGCAGTCTTGTCACTGGTAGCCCTGTCACTGATAGCCCTATCACTGGTAGCCCTGTCACTGGTAGCCCTGCCACTGGTAGCCCTGTCACTGGTAGCCCTGTCACTGGTAGCCCTGTCACTGGGGTCCCTGTCACTGGTAGCCCTGTCACTGGTAGCCCTGTCACTGGTAGCCCTGTCACTGGTAGCCCTGTCACTGGTAGCCCTGTCACTGGTAGCCCTGTCACTGGTAGCCCTGTCACTGGTAGCCCTGTCACTGACGGCCATGTTACTGGCAGCCCTGTCACTGGTAGCCCTGTCACTGGTAGCCCAGTCACTGACAGCCCTGAAGAACCCCGACAGCATCCCGAGCTGCTTTACGACAAGAGTGCACTGCGTGTTTGCCGCAGAAACCGAGTGCGCCGCATCCGCCCAGCCGAACCACTCTAACATGGCGACCAGCACATCGTGTGTCAACTGGAACCAGTACTACAGCGAGTGCAGGGCTGGCGACCGCAACCCCTTCCAGGGCGCCATGTCCTTCGACAACATCGGCCTGGCCTGGGTGGCCATATTCCTGGTGAGCTATAACTCTGCACAGACCTGGCTGTGGTACCTGTCAGGGAGCCATATTCTTTGAAAATGAGTTGCTGATGGGTCGGCGAGTACCTCCCTATCGGATATAGCTGATTAATTCCCTCTTTTGTAAAATTGGGCTTGCCCATTTCTGGAATGCACAGCCTATAATTTGGTAGTAATCTTAATAATTTGGTCTATTTCGTCATGCTCACAGACATTTGAATGTCGTGCAGCCCAGCCGGGGCCTATTTGCCTGTGAATATCCATACAGACTCAACTGCAATGCCCAGAGGTGGGATCGGACATGCTGGACGTCGTCGCTATGTCCATGGTCACTGGTCTGCGCTGTATGGAGGCCATTCTTTGTATGCGGCCATACTCTGGATGCCAGACGTTGTCTCTGTGTCCATGGCCAGCTCTGTATGGTGGCTATGTTCTGGATGCCGGACGTTGTCGCTGTGTCCATGGTCAGCAGCTCTGTATGATGACCACAGTTCGAATGCCCTGTGCGTTCTGAGTTCTGGTGGCTTGTCGCGATCCGTCGCGGTCCTGATGATGGCGTCACATATATATATGGCAGCAAATATGGCAGCACGTCTGCACAGTAGTTGACATGGTGCTGAGCGCCACGGCGTCGGCTGCGCCCTGCTCCCCAGTGTTCCCAAAACATCATGCTCCACAGTGTGCCTCAAACACCATGCTCCCAGTGCTCCTCAACGACCATGCTCCCCAGTGCTCCTCAAACACTATTCTCCCCAGTGGGCCTCAAACACCATGCTCCCCAGTGCTCCTCAAACAGTATGTTCCCCAGTGTGCCTCAAACATCGTGCTCCTCAGTGTGCCTCAAGCACCATGTTCCCCAGTGCTTCTCAAACACTATTCTCCCCAGTGGGCCTCAAACACCATGTTCCCCAGTGCTTCTCAAACGGCCTTCTCCCCAGTGCTCTTCAAACAGCATGCTCCCTAGTGTGCCTTAAACAGCCTGCTCCCCAGTGCTTCTCAAACATCCAGCTCACCAGTGTTCCTCGAACATCGTGCTCCCCAGTGTGCCTGCAACAGGCGGTGGTGCCGCGCTGACGGCTTCCTCTGCTGCAGGTGATCAGTCTGGAAGGATGGACTGACATCATGTACTACATCCAGGACGCGCACAGTTTCTGGGACTTCATCTACTTCGTGCTGCTCATTGTAGTGAGTTGCTGTCTCACCGTCTGACAGAGCAGAGTGATGCAATTTGAGTTAGGCTCGACACCACGCCAGATAATTTCCTTGTAGTGTTTATTGGATGGAGTTAGATGGTTGGTGCTGGAGGTGTCCTTCTGAGTGGCACGTGTCCAGGTTTTGCATAAGCCATTGTGACGGGCAGATTATCATACAAATCGACGGCCATTGTTGAGGAGTCGTGACACAGACGTCAGACGTAGCACGTGAACAGTATGTCGTAAATGTGTACTCTCAACCACATGATTACTGCCGTCAAAGGGAGCTGGTTACAGAAACCGACCGCCAACAAAACAAAGTGCACCGAGCTCTTCGTTCTGAAGAAATTACGCGGTTAATTAAATTGTGCCATAAATCTGTCCATAAATCTGCGGGATGTTAGAGCATGATAGCACATTGGCAGTGTGCAGTCAATGCAGTTGATGCTCCCCAACCCCTAATAGCTAACTAACATGAGAACATCAATAGTTTTCCGCGAACGGCTTATCGTAAGACCATTGGGCCATGTATTAACGTAGCTCATTGAGGGGCATTCAAAGCGGAATCATTTAGCTCTGCGTTCCATTGAACCACCAATCGGATACTTGGACCGGTCTTCTTCAACGTACTCGTCTTCACTGCGTCGAGCCCCCTCTACTCAGCCGTCGCTGTCGTCTCGCGCACTGCGGTGACACGTGGTCGACCTTCGAGCCCGCCCCCCTCCATGCAGCCGTCGCTGTCGTCTCGCGCACTGCGGTGACACGTCGTCGACCTTCGAGCCCGCCCCCCTCCATGCAGCCGTCGCTGTCGTCTCGCGCACTGCGGTGACACGTGGTCGACCGCCGAGCCCCCCACCCCCCTCCATGCAGCCGTCGCTGTCGTCACGCGCACTGAGGTGACACGTGATCGACGTTAGCTCAATGACCAAGCGATGTCCCCAATGCCGACACTGACCTCTGTTTATATAATTCGCACGCTGAACTTTGAAGCGACTCAAATGTTCTCCATGGTTCGGGACGACTCGAAATCACCCACCACTCACATTTAGTAGACAGGGAATTGTTATTCGTATGCTGGGAAAGGCCATCCCGCCCTCCACGTGAAGTCACCCTCGACGTCGCTCCCAGGAGACACATCTTTCGTGGAGAGAGCACCTGCCGAAGGCGCCAACTTCTGCACCGATGTCGAAACAAGGCGCCATAAGACAGGATACAGTGCAGATGAAAGCTAAAACTACCGCCTGTTCAAGAAACTTCCATGACATTACCGAAATTACGAAATAATCGGAAATGACGGAGCCTTGGAACAGTGCTTGCGATTCAGTGCCTGCATTGCCTGTTGCATTGCACGAAAGGCAAATCAGGTAGTCAAAAAGTTGGCTACGTGAGATCGAAGTAGGCTGCTAAGACGTGTTGGTTTCCAATTCATTCGTCTAGTTACGGGACACTGCCGCGTCCGAGTGAATCATTTCAGAACACTGTCGCGCCACCGTGCATAATTTCAGAGCACTGTGGCGCCACCGTGCACAATTTCAGGACATCATCGCGCCGCGGTGCGCCGTTCACCCAACGCGCTCCGTTTCAGATCGGCTCGTTCTTCATGATCAATCTGTGCCTGGTTGTGATCGCCACCCAGTTCTCGGAGACCAAGAAGCGAGAGACGGAGCGCATGCGCATGGAGCGCGCGCGCTTCCAGAGCACCTCGACGCTCGGCAGCTCGCTGGAGACCGGCGGCTGCTACGCCGAGATTCTGCGCTACATCGCGCACGTGTGGCGCCGGCTGCGCAGGCGCGTGCTCTGGCGGTGGCGGCGGCTGCGCCGCAGGTCGCCGGCGCCGCTCGGACTGCGCCGGCGCCGGGCGCGCGGCGGCGCCGGCAATAACAACCACTACTGTGATACCAAGCTGGACGAGTGGGCGCCGTACGCCAGCCCCGAGGTGTCGGACGTGGACGCGCTGTCGACGCCGCGCCGGCCGCCCGACGACGCCGAGCAGGGCCTGGCGGGCGTGTCGGCGGCGGCGGCGGGCGTCGAGCGGCGCGGCGAGCCCGCCGAGCGGGCCGACGAGCACCTGCTGCCGCCGGGCATCCTCTGCAGCCGGCTGAGCCCGGCCGCGGCGTGCCGGCCGGCCGAGCGGCGCGCCAAGAGCGTCAGCTACGACGTCAACCAGCCGGTGGTGATCCCGATCCTGCAGCGGTCGGCGGCGGCCGGCGCCGTGCCGGCGCAGCTGCGCGCCGAGCTGTGTCGCGCCGAGGCGCAGCTGCGCCGGCTGCGCAGCGCCGTGTTCCCGCGCGTGTGCCAGTCGGCCGACCGCGGCCCGCTCACCTGCACCGAGCTGCTGGCCATCAGCGGCGCGCTGAGCGCCGCGCTGCCGGCGCAGCTCGGCGCCGCGCCGACCGGGCTGGCGGTCGCGCGTCGCCTCGACGCGCGCCGGCAAGCCGACCGCCAGCTGTCCGAGCCGACGCTGCTGCTCGGCTCGCCGCCGCCGCCGCCGCCGCCGCCGGGCCACCGATCGCGCGCCGGCTCCGACTCGGCCAGCGACTCGGCCAGCTGGACGAGCGGCGACTCGTCCGACGCGAGCGAGTGCCCGTCGAGCGAGTGGTCGGACGCGCCGGCGCGGCCGGCGCGCTGCCCGCGCGTCCGTGCCGGCGTGGCGCGCTTCCGCGCCGCCGTCAAGCGGTTCATCGAGCACTCCTACTGCCAGAAGGGCATCCTGCTGGCCATCATGATCAACACGCTCAGCATGGGCGTCGAGTACCACAACCAGCCGGACGAGCTGACCGTCGTGGTCGAGATGAGCAACATCATCTTCTCGGCCATCTTCGCCTTCGAGATGCTGCTCAAGCTGATCGCCGACGGCTTCTACGGCTACATCAAGAACGGCTTCAACGTGTTCGACGGGCTCATCGTCATCATCAGGTGAGAGTGATGGCGGCTTCCGCTTCCGTCCTGGTGGTGGCCAACAGTGATAACTGCATGGCAGGCACCGAGCAACGCGATTTTGTCGTTTTAAAATTCGGGAAAAGCATGCAAACTTTTACCATGTTTGTTCAAGAGGGTATTGATTGATGCACCACCAAGAACAGGAGGGGGGGGCAGCTGAGGGGGGGATGGGGGCTGATTTCCAACGGATTCTCAAACCACGGAAGGATGTATCCCGGACGAGTTGTTGGCGTTGGACGGGAGTGAGGGAATATTAGAACGCATTATGCGCCACATACTGGTGTCATGGGAAGGTGGGGGTTAGTTTAGGCAAGGTTTCCGGCCAAACGAGATCTCAATAGACTAAGAACTATCAATTTTTGCTTAACGCTTCAACTTCTGCTTTTCCTCGAAGTCTCAAAATGTTTGGGTCAAGTCTTGGTCGCAGCTGACTTCGTATACTATGCTGCTGTGCTATGCTCCGCTATGTTTCTATGTCATGCTCTGCTATGTTGCAATGTTTCTCGTCGACCATTCAGCATGAGGGAAGGGCAATCTACATGACCGGGCCGATAACCTCTTGAAGTAATCACAGTCTCTATTCTGCTCTTGCAGCACTCGTAGTCTCTGTCTCCCTTGAAGTACCTGCAGTCTCTAGTATCCCATTGAAGTACTTGCAGTCTCTGTTCTGCTCTTGAAGTACTCGCAGTCTCTGTTCTGCCCTTGAAGTACTCGCAGTCTCTGTTCTGCCCTTGAGGCACGATTGTCTCTGTTCTGCCCTTGAAATGCTCACAGCCTCTTCTCTTCCTCTTGCTGTACTCGCAGTCTCTGTTCTCCCTTGAAGTACTCGCAGTCTCTGTTCTGCCCTTGAGGCACGATTGTCTCTGTTCTGCCCTTGAAATGCTCACAGCCTCTTTTCTTCCTCTTGCTGTACTCGCAGTCTCTGTTCTCCCTTGAAGTACTCGCAGTTTCGCAGGGAGCATTTTATGATTGCGTCTGTCGGGCCCTCATGGGTTAGGTGGCCGTGAAGATTCACCGGAGACGAGATGCTGGGTGACGTCATGCGACCTCTGTGACCCGGGGGCGGTAGGCATGCCGGAGCCATGACGGTGCATGTGGAGCTCTGGACAGTTGGGCGGCGGGGACAAAGAGACAAAGACAAAGACAAAGAGACAAAGAGAACCGTCACGTACCGTGCAACCGCGCCGCTGTTTTGCGACAGTTCGGCGTGGGGGTACTTAGATGTGATGTAAGCACACAGTGCCTGAACCGAGTCCGGCTTCGGCAAAGCCGTGCAATCAGCTTCAGCTGAGGCGGATCACATGGATCGTTTTCGATGCGCGTATGCCGACGTTAGAGGCACTGCTGCCGAAGTCGACTTCCTCTGCCGAATATGGTGCACGGATCTGGGCTGAAATTGCACTGTGCCAAAGATGTGTGCAGTTATATCCGAAATGCATGCACTTCCGCCAGTATTGGACACACACACACGCACACACACAAGCAAACATTTGCATGTATATGTATATATATATGAATATATATATATATATATATATATATATATATATATATATATATATATATATATATATATATAGTATATATACATATACATACCGCCGAATCCTGAGTCAGAGACGTTGGCCATAACAGATACCCCGGAAAAGCTAATATGGTATGGAAGCCGTTGCGAAGCTATGAGGCAATCAGTGCTCTTTATTTGGTGACGCTTGGTTCTGCTCCACTGGGGTGAGCTCTTAAGCGGATCAGACTCCTGAATAATGTATTCAGTTGGCAAGGATCTGTAAGGAGATCGTCTCGAGTGATCCGTGAATTGATAGCTCCGAAGGAATGTCTACCAACCGTCATTATGTCCTTGAATTTTGATCCGCCGCTTTGTTCAACAGACAGACAACAGACAGACACCAGGCAGAAAGTGGCAGACACATACACTATCATTTCGTGTTCTAAGGAAGGAAGTTGCCGATTGGAAATGCAGTGAGTTACGGCAATGCGATATGAATAACCGAAACGTCTACAATATCAGCGCAGAAACTCCAACATTTAAGAGTGTGAAGGGAAACTTGGAATGCCACACTGCAACTGTGAGACACCTAAATACCGTCCGGTGATATGTGAGCTGTTTGGCAAAGTTACCTACATCGTCTGTAGCTAGAGCGCATTGGCTGCGTGCGCGGGAGAGGCCCGAGCAAGTCCACTCGCTTGCATGTTCGGCAACAGTTCATCAGAGCGACCCGGTTCAGTGCGGCCCGACTTCCACGCATTTGAAACCCGATCAAATTGTTTCCATTGCTTCGTTTAAAGTCGTATTTGTTTCACTCGGATAGACCTCGGAAACCTCCTTTGTTGTCAGCAGTTTTCACCACAGCAGTTTTGTGGTTGTGTGTGAAGCGCGCTCAATTATTGTTGAAAGAAAAGGTTTTAGGATGGTACACAGATGGCGCATGTTCAACCGACGGTGGACCAGCTGGTCAGTCGCTAGTCGCGTGGTTGTGGCGTCATGTCACGCGGCCTGTGTGCTTCGAGGCCGGGCGACTGCTTGGTTAGTGTCAATCCGATGGAGGGTGCCGCGCTTACCGGTTGAATTCGCACAAACTGGATGGGAAGGTTGGGACACAGTGTGTGTGTGTGTGTGTGTGTGTGAATTTGGCCAGCCTGCCACCGTGTGGTGATGTCGGCTGTTTCCGGTTGTTGGTGTTAAGCGGTATAAATTGGTGAGGGGTATGGTAGGAGGATTAGTCGAGGGGTGGAAGAGGGTGTTGATTGGTTGAGCAGAGTCGAAGTAGATCCTTGTAGTGTAGAGTAGAGCTGAGTAGAGTAGAGTTGAGTAGAGTTGGGTTGAGCGGAAGTATAGTAGAGATGGTTGGAGTCCGAAGATGTTGCGGTTGAGAAGAGTCGCCAGTCCGGACGGTGCCAGATTGGGGTACGGGGTGTAGTGGGGGGTTTGGGGTTGGGTCTTCGCCTTGGTTGAAACATTGCAAGAACATTTGTTATTGGGGTGTATTTTTGTTTTTCTTTCGTTGTCCTTTAATCAGCGTCATGCTTATCGTTTTTTTTTTTTTTTTTTTTTTTGGGCTATTTTGTTCATTTTTTTGGAACATCTTTTTGTTTTCGTTCCATCTTTTGTTTTGTTTTTGTTTGTTTTTTGTTCGTTTTTTTGTCGTTTTCTTTTTTCCCTTTTTTCACAGTTGTTCTAGTATGCGTGTGATAGAGAGAAAGTGGAAGACATGTTCGTGTAGTGCTGGATGGTCGTCGTTGAGGAGAGTAGTGAGGTTTAGTGGGATGTTGTGTGTGGCGCAATAGTTGGTGATATGTTGTCTTTGGTGGTTGTATTTGGTGCAGTAAATGAGTATGTGTTTGATTGTGAGTATTCGGTGACATGTTGTGCATTGTGGTCGCTGTTGTCGTAGAATGAGGTAGGAGTGTGTGAGTGCTGTGTGTCCTGTTCGTATGCGTGTTAGTGTACGTTCTTTTTGTCTGGTGTGTTGGTTGATGGAGTGCCATTGTTCGTGTTTGGGGTGTATTTCGTGGAGTTGTGTTATTGTTGTGTCCCACGTTTGTTGTATGTGTTTGTTGAGTGCTTGGCGGATTGTGGGGTAGTAATCGGATTTTGAGTATGGGCATTGCGTGGTTTGTTGTAGTGTTGTGGCTAGGTTTGCTTCTGTGTCTGCGTGTTCGTTACCGTGTATGTTTGTGTGGCTTGGGATCCAGAGAAGTAGTGGGCGTTGTTGGATGTTTAGTTTGTTATGTATGTAAAGTATTTTGGGAATGAGTGGGTGTTTGAATGTGGTGTATGGTGTTATGCTTTGTAGTGCTGATTTTGCGTCTGTTGCTATGATATTGTGTTGCATTTGTGTGTTATAGATGGTGGAGTATGCCGAGAAGATTGCGTAGAGTTCTGCTGTGTATGTGGATGCTGTGTCGTGCAGACGGGCACGTAAGATGACTCGGGGCGGTGCTGTATTTGTATACAGCACCGCCGCTGTGCCCGTCTGCTGTGTATGTGATTTGGAGCCGTCTGTGTAAATGATGTTGTGATTTGCATATTGTGATGTGAATTGTAGGAAAAGTTGTTGAATTTCTGCGTCTGTGTATGTGTGTTTCGGTTTGTCTATGAGGAAGTGTGTTGTGGGAGCTTGGTGTTTCCACCATGCTGTGGGTGGTGGGAGGGGTTGTGTTGTGGGGAGTGTGATTTGTAGTCTATTTGCGTGTTGGTGTATGCGAGTTCCTATCGTGGTTCTGAGTCGTGGTGCGTTCATGAGTATGTGTCTGCGTTTGGTGCGGATTTTGAGTGCTTCAGTGCATGGGTGGTGTTTGACTAGTTGTGTTTTGTAATGATATCTAAGTAGTGCTTCAGTGCGTCTGTGTTTGAGTTCTGGTATGTGGTTGTAGATGTGCAGTGCGAGATAAGGTGTAGTGATGTATGCTCCAGTGGCTATTTTGAGGCATTGGTGTTGTAGTGTGTCTAGTAGGTGGATGTTTGATTTAGCTGCATTTTCGAAGAGTGGGGATCCGTATTCCAAAATTGGCCGAATGATTGATTTGTAGAGAGTTAGAAGTGTGTTTCGATCGGATCCCCAGTTTGTGCCAGAAAGTGCTCGTAGTAGGTTGATTCGTTTTGATGCGCGTTTGTGGATGTCTAAGATGTGTAACCGAAAGGTGAGTAGTCGGTCAAATGTGATGCCGAGAAATTTCGCACTGGTGACAAATGGTATGGGTGTCTGGTCTATTTTTAGTGGTTGTTCATCTGTGTGTTTGTGGTGACCGAAGAACATACATTTAGATTTGTGTGGTGCGATGTGTAGATTTAGTAGGGCGAGTCTGTTGTGTAGTTCTGTTAGTGTCTTCTGTAGTATTGCTAGTGCGTGGTTTGGCAATTTTTGTGAAGTCCAGATTACAATGTCGTCTGCGTATATTGCAATTTTGGCCGGAAGGTTGTCGGTGATGACTGAATTTAGACCTAAAATAAAGAGAAGGGGGCTAAGAACCGAACCTTGCATTAGGCCGGTTGTGGGGAATTTAGTGTCTGAAGTGTGTTGTCCTATTTTTACTTGGAAAGAGCGGTTTAGTAGATAGAAATGAAGGTAGTGTATAAGTCTGCCCTGTATGTCTATGTTGTGTAAGTGTTCTAGGAGTGCTGTGATGCTGATCGTGTCATATGCTTGTTTGAGATCCAGGAAGACGGCGACGGTGGAGCATTTCCTGGCCGCCGCTTCCTGGATGTGTGTGGTGAGATAGGTGAGGTTGTCTAGACATGAGCGATTAGGAAGAAAGCCTGATTGTATAGGAGAGATTAGTTTTTGTGTTTGAATAATGTAGAGGAGGCGTTTTTTGACAAGGCGTTCAAAGAGTTTGTGGAGACAGCTGGTTAGTGCGATAGGGCGGTAGGAGTCGCATAGGGTTAGGTCTGTGTTTTGTTTTGGGATAGGAATGAGCAGAGCGTGTAGCCAAGATTGTGGGTATGTATGTGTTGTCCATGCGGTGTTGTAGGTGTCCAGTAGTGTTTGTAGTGCTTGTGTTGGTAGGTGTTTGAAGAATGAATAGTGTATGTTGTCTGGTCCTACGCTTGTGTTTCCTGTTTGTGTGATTGCTATTTGTAATTCTGTGAGTGTGAACCTAGTGTTGTAAAGGTGTGGCCGTGTGTGTCTGATTGGTGGTGGGGGGTGCTGTGCGAGTGTGGATGATCTAATGTGATAGTTGTGTGCGAAAATGTTTGCTATTCTTTGTGGGTCTGTGGTGGTGACGTTGTTGTGTATGAGTGTGATGGCTTTGGCTGGTGGTCTTTGTCGATGTTGGAATGTTCCAAGAAGTGTCCAAATTTCGCCGAGAGGAGTGAATCTGTTAAATTGGGTGCAAAATTTATTCCAGGACGTTTTTTTGGCATTTCTAATGGTTCTTTTGCAGGCTGCTCTGAGTTGTTTGTATACTGTGAGTGTTTCTGGTGTGCGGTGTCTTTCGTGTCTGTGTCGTGCGTGGTTCCTCGCGCGGACTGCCCGGTGGCATTCGTCGCTCCACCAGGGTGCCGCGCGAGGTTTGTGTTGATGGCGTGGTTTTGTCTGTGGTATGTGTTGGTGTGCTGTGGTGATGAGGGTGTCTGCAAATTGTTCTGGTGTGAGATGTGGGTTGTGTGCTGTTTGTGCTGCCATAGATTCTGAAAAGGATGTCCAGGATGCTTTTTTGAGGTTCCATCGGCCCGTGGGTGGATGCGGTGGGCCGATGGTCGGGATTTGGTTAAAGGTGATGGTTATGGGTGCGTGGTCACTGAATTGAGGGTCGGGGTCGGATGTCCATGATAGGGTAAGGGCTATGCGGGAGGATGCCAGGGTTACGTCAGGGGTAGTGGGGAGGGTGTGGCTAATTGGGACGAGGTATGTTGGTGATCCGGTGTTGAGTACTGTGAGGTTATGTTGTGTAGCCAGTGTGATGAGTGTGAGTGCTCTGTGATCGGGTCGTGTTGTGCGGGTGTCCCATAGTGGGTGGTGCGAATTGAAGTCTCCTGTGACTATGACGGGTGTGTGAATTTGATCGAGTGCCTTGTTTAATTCCGAAAGGGTTTCTGTGGTTCGCGAGGGGGGATCGTATATGTTGATGAGTGTGTAAGCTGTGTTGTGTAGGTGGATTTCCGTGAGTAATATGTCTGCTGTGGTGTTGAATGGTATCAGGCGGTGCGGTGTTGTATTCCTAATGTATGTGCATACTCCGCCTGATCTGTATGTGTGTGTGTTGTGTGTGTCTTGTCTGTGTAGCGTGTATTGAGGGATGTTGAATTGATACGGGTCATGGGGTTTAAAGTGTGTTTCCTGTATGCATAGTGCAGTGTGGTGTGTTTGTAATGCGTAGTGTTTAAATTCTGGCCAGTGTCTAATGAGTCCGTGAGTGTTCCATTGGAGTATTGTGTTCATTGTCTGTGGGTGTTGGCACGCGTGAGTGGTCTTTTGGGGGAGTGTTTTTTGTTGGTACTTTTCGTGGGCCTATGAGGTACTTGTGGTTGGTAGGGGGGTGGTGTTGGGGTGCAGGGGACTGTGACGTCTGAGTCGGTGTTGATGCGCTCGGTGTCTGTCTGTTCAGACCCCGTGTCTGTGTGCGAGTGCTGTGTCAGTGATGTGTCCGTTGTGTTTGAAGTGAGTGAGGCCTGAGGGGATGTTGAGGTTCCTGGTTGGTGGGGTGGTGGCGGTGGTGGTGGGTGGCAGGGTGGGGTGGGTGCTGATAGGCGAGTCGGGATGGCTGGTGGTGCTTGTAGTGGTCGGTGGGTGATGGGGTGTCCTGGTGTTGCGGGGTGTTTTGGGTGTGTGTTGGTGTTCGTTGGTGTTGGTGCGTCGGGTTGTGGTGTGTATGTATTCGTTGTCTGCTTGTGTGGCGTGGGTGCAGGCAGAGCCGGGTATTCTGTGTGTGATAGTGGTGGTGGTTGTGGGTTCCCCGGCTCTGTGCGGCGGAGCGGCCACGCCGCCCGCGGGCCAAACACCGACGCTCTGGCGTCGGCCAGGGCCATGCCCCCGAGGTGGACCTGGCGGAGCACCTCCCGCTCCGCCTGCCATCGGGGGCAGCCCCCGTCCGACGCCGCGTGGTCCCCCCCGCAGGCGGCGCAGCTGCGCACGCCGCTGGTGCAGTGGTCTGTGTCGTGTTGTCCTGCGCAATTTGCGCAGGTGTGGGTGTTGCTGTGGCACCCCCCCGTTGAATGCCCGTACCGTTGACATTTACGGCATCTTCGCGGGAGGGGTGCGCGTGGTGTGACCGGAAAAAGCAGGTAGCCCGCCTTCACGTGTTTGGGTTGTGTACGTGTTGTGAAGGTGAGAATCAGTATGTCCGTGGTGTTGTATCCGTGGCGTGGGGGCGGCCTGTACACGGAGGAGACGCCCTGTTCCCGGAACCTCCGGGTTAGGGTCTCCTCCGGTATACAGACCAACTCCCGTGCCTTGATGGTGCCTTGTGAGGTGTTCATGTGTGTGGCCGGAGTGATCGAGATAGGGGTGTTTTGTATGTGATGTATGGTGGGGAGTATGCGGCCGTCTATGTCGGTGTTGGCGTGAATGAGGAGCGCCCCAGATCTCATAGGTTTGGCGTGTAGGGGCGCTCCTGTCTGTCGGACGAGTTCTTCATCCACCAGCCAGGGGTCGAGGGAGCCCATGGGCTCCCCGTCTCCCCGGCGGCAAATGAAGAACTCGCCTGTAGGTGGTGTATTGGTGTTCATGGTGTTGAAGCGTGTGGTGTTGGCTGTGTTTGTTGTGTGTGGTGTTGGAAAAAGATGAGTGTGACAGGTGTGTGTGCGACACAGAACAGTACAAATGGCTGGCGGAGGGTATAGAAGGGCGTGAAGGAAGCCCGACAGTTTGTCAAAAGAGGGGCAGATAAAGATGAAGAAAACACAAAGAAATCAGAGATGTGCGTGAAGAGAGCACGGTCAGAAAGATCAGAAAAAGATCGTGCAGACGGCACTAGAGGGAAAAGCGGGGGGTGGGGTGGAGGGAGCGCGGTGGGAGGGGTGGCAGCACCGCCGGACTGACCTGGTAGAGCGTAGAGAAGTAGATGGCGTTGTAGAAGTAGAGACGGGCACTGCTCTGGAGAGGCACTGTCACTGGCCACTGTGGTAGATGAAGTAGATGAAGTAGAAAGCTGAGTAGAGTTGATTGGAGGATCAGTAGAGTTGATGTAGGTCTTCGAGATCTCGAAGAGTAGAGTAGAGGTCGACGGCTCAGTAGATGTAGCAGGTGAGCTTGAGAGAGCGGTTGGAGGTTGAGTAGGTTTGGATAGTGGTGGAGTGCCGGAGAGTTAGGTTGGGGGTACTGTACGTATGTGTGTGTGTGTATGTCGGCTTGTGCGGTGTGTGTGTGTGGTGGCAGGCTGGTGGCTCGTAGATGATGGCTGGTATACGGCGTCTTGCACTTGGCAACGGCAGTTCTGGCGTCGAGCCGGGAACGGTCCCTGGCGTCCCGGAAGGTTGGTCGGCGTCAGCGGTCCGAAGCGTTGAGTGGTGAGACGTGCGTAGGTAGCGATAGCGATTTGGTTATGGTTGGGACACAAATTGGACTGGGATGCAGTGAAACACCGATCTTATTTTGACATGTTGCTATTAGTGCGCCTGCGTTTGACATACATACACATACCACAATTAGCCGACGAGCCCGTTTCCGAGAAGATTGCAGTTAATTTTGAGGAATGGGATTGCTTTGTTTCTCAATGCGCATGTACCGAGTTTTGTTCCGCTATTTGCGATGGCGAGCTCTTCTGCCAAATATGGAGGACGCATCCTATAATCAAATGCACTTTTCCAGGCTGGCCAGTAGGGATTTACCTCACTCTGCCAGGCTGCCAGGTAGGGATTCATCTCACTCCACCAGGATGTCGTGTAGGGATTTACAACACTCTGCCAGGCTATCGATTAGGGATTTACCTCAGTTCTGAAATTCCTGCACTTGAAGCCGTGAAAGTTGGACGGTCATGGCATTCAGGTGCATGTCCTCACGCCCAGAGAGCGCAGTTTCCACGAGTCTACTGGTTTCCTGTCCGAACACGGCGCCCGATCATCTGCGGAAGCGGAGCCTTATTGCTCGTCGCTATCATCGCCTGCAACTGCACCTCCTAATGGTTCGCTTAGAACTCCGTTTAATGCATAAAACTGGTTGAAATGGGATGCCGGAAGCTAAATGGGTGCCGCAAAGGAGCTAAGCTGTAGCTGCGGAGCACATCTATCTAGACATCTCAGGTCCAGCATGGAATGCACCCCGACTTGATGGATCGCCGGTCAACTTCGATCAAGTATTCAAGCCCGGCTGGACGTGCGACAGAGCGCCGGACTCCAGCTCGGCTAAATGTGCCGGACAGCGGGGAGATTAGCCGCGTCGAGCCGGAGGAAAACAACCGCATCGACTGTGCGGGAGGCACGTGGCCCGCCGGTCCGGCGTCTGTCGCGTCCGGCAGGAATAGCCGCCGGCTGATCAATATCGGTGTTTGTTTAGGTCGGAGGCATCAGAGGTCGGGTGGGCGCGATGGGCGGCGTCCACAGCACGGCCGGTTCGCCTACCGGAGACGGTCGGGTCGTTCCACCTCTCCTCTCACGACACCGGGGAATAGAAGGAAGCAAACACGGTTGTTGTGTCACGCCCTTATGTGACAAAGCAAATGGTCTCGATGGGGAATGGCTGGATGGCAACAAGCAGCCTGTTTGTTTTGCAAGTGCCCTTTTTCTATCTTCCAGTCAGGGGTGTCGGATTAGGAGAGGGGAGCGGCAAATGGTCAGTCACGGTGATGGAGGTCAATACTATGGCTGCGTTCTTTGTCTCCTTCATTCCGCGGATTCCGTGGAGTGTGACGCTGCACTGTCTTTCTTATTTGATATAACCGGATGCCACATAAGCCGGATTAAAGTAACTCTTTCTTTAACGTAGCATATCTCTAGCGGATGGCACTTTGCCTCTACTAAAGATGGAAAAAATTAGTGGGCTGCGGCCGCTGATCGTTCTGTTAAATTTCGCGCCGGATTACTTATGTGAGCCATTTGTGTCGCTGTTTGTTTGTAAACCATCCTGCTAATGTTCACGGTTCAGCATTCATTGTATGCCGTTACATCAACGCAATGTGGATGAATCGTATGTTGGCATCACCAGGAATTATATGAAGCCTCTACCTATGATCTTATTGTTATTGGCAACTGATGCATGATTGAAAATGAATAGGCACATCGTGTCAACAGTAAAACACAATAATTAAAATGTGAAGCTATTCTGAGATGGCTCATGTAATACGTATATGAATGTCAGATATGTCCAGGATGGGTTTTGACAGGAATGTAAAGGGCAGATAGGATATCTGCATTGGAGAAGTAAGTAATCAGAAAACGAAGTCTCTGAAGGTCGTGTCTGTCTAGTTTACTGCTGTTTCGCATCGAAAGTTGAGAATTTGGCCACGTTGCGATAAAGAACATTCATTAGTGACATTTTCACACAATCCAGCCCAATCGTATCCCCTCAACCAGAGGCCCAGCCAGGGGGTCTGCCCTCTCCCCCTTAGCACCCAAAAATACGCAAGATCAAACGAGAAAATTTGAGATTTTAACTTCGTAAAACCCCTTTTTTTCAAGCCGCCGGAAGCTTTCTCAGTTTCATTAATAGTTTTTGGTCAGCTCCATAAGGAAAATCCTGTCTGCGCCATTGCCCTTTACAACAGTACTTACGGATTTTCAACGTCTTCCTTGGCCCGAACACCACCTTCAGTGTGCGTCGCCATCTCGCGAGAACTCCCACAGGACGGGACTGGACAGTTTTTTTTCTGTTCGCGCGTTCTCCGCGGAATCCACGAAATCTGGCCGCGAAAATAATTTTATACTTGCTCTGAGTGGCAAAGTGCATGAGGTAGAGAAAGCGACAATAAGCTACGTGCAATCAAGCCACATCTAGGACCTTGGGAGTCATGCCTTCGTAGGTCCAGACAAGAGGTCACACCTTGCAGGATGCGCATCGGGCACACCTACGCTGCCCATCGCTACCTCATGTGGGGAGGAGAGACCGCGGTGCCCCCGCTGTCTGGAAACCCTGACTGTGCGTCACGTACTTCTGACTTGCCAACACTTTGCACCCGAGCGCCGATTGTTTTATGGAAGAGACGCGCATCGTTTGACACATGAAGTCATCCTGGGAAACAACTCAAAACTTGTACATTCTGGAAACTTGTTCCGTTACTTATCGGCAATTGGATTTCAAAGCACGTACACACCCAGGTAATAGCTCTCACCAACAGTACAGTACTAGAATAAAAGCTATGTTCGCGAATGATCAATTCTGGTCGAAGCGCCCTAAAGCCCAAACAACTAACTGACTGGCCGCGGAATTCGTGAGAATAGAAAAAGAACGACATATGACATCATAGTCCGTGGTATTCGTGGACGGAACGGGGCAAAGAGCGCAGCCAATGGCCTTGACCCTCATTCCAAGCGCTATTTTTATGATGCAAGCGAGACGGGTTGGTCTATTCGGTCCAATGCTTATATCGGCATACATCGACAATGCTTTGGCTATGTAATGAGAGTATAAGAACAAGGTTTTAATTGGACATTAATAGGTCAATTTGTAATGTAATATTTTCAAATATTATAGAATAACCAGACAATTGTTATGTTCCTTCCAAAACCATGACCACCCCGAGGATATTACGAACATCTTGGGAGCATCACGAACAAAAGGCTGCAGAACATTTTCGCCGTCCAACTCCAAGTCAAATTTGAATCCACCCACGCTACTTCTGACATCATTATAGAACCTTAAATAGCACGCAACAGTCACATGCGTTGGCAAATATTTCTACAATCGTGAGGGACCTGTACAGGTGGCAGTACAGCGACAGCTATGTTGACGACTTACTGTCGTTTCCAGTGGAGTTGATCTGTACAAGTCGCAGTACAGCGACACCTATGTTTACACTGATTACAATAAACGTTATGATGATGATGATGATGGTGATGATGTTGATGATGATGATGATGATGATGATGATGATGATGATGATGATGATGATGATGATGATGATGATGATGATGATGATGATGATGATGATGATGATGATGATGATGATGATGATGATGATGATGACGATGACGGTGACGGTGACGGTGACGGTGACGGTGACGGTGACGGTGACGGTGACGGTGACGGTGACGGTGACGGTGACGTTGACGGTGACGGTGACGGTGACGGTGACGGTGACGGTGACGGTGACGGTGACGGTGACGGTGACGGTGACGGTGACGGTGACGGTGACGGTGACGGTGACGGTGACGGTGATGGTGATGTTGACGGCCTACTGTCGTCTCCAGTGGAGTGGACCTGTACAAGTCGCAGTACAGCGCCAGTGGCGACGGTGGCTCCAGCCTGACCGTGCTGAGAACGTTCCGTCTGCTGCGCATCCTCAAGCTGGTGCGTTTCCTGCCCAACCTGCGCCGGCAGCTGGTCGTCATGCTGAAGACCATGGACAACGTGGCGATCTTCTTCTCGCTGCTGATGCTGTTCATCTTCATCTTCAGGTAGCGTGGTCGGTCCGGCGCGCCGACGCCGTCGCTGCTGTCGTGATGATGGAGACGCTCTCTGGGGACACTTGGGTGGCGCAATGTGTCAGGGTGCCTGTTTAGCTTTGGCCGTGTTGATTTGGTGCTGCTTGTCGTGTGGGGACTGTATGGACTCAGAAATGTCAGCTTGAGTAGTTCCGAAGCTTTTGTGGAGTACTGCTGATCGATGATGTGCATGATGTGCAATGGTGGGAGTAGCATTTTATGATTTTTATGAGAGAATCTGTTCTAATTTTGGTTCTGATGGTTGATTTTTGAGAACCGCAATGACCTGGGGGGATATCGCTCAAAGACCAAACAAGCATGCCAAAATCCTACCAGTGTCATTATATATTATGCAGCCGTAAAATGATCTTGCGTTATGTGTCTATTTATTAGCGTACTTTCTTGCAGCGTTCTAAAATGCAGCATTTTAGTGCACTTACAGTAGGCGTTATCGCAGAGAAACATAGATGCAAAACTGAAGCATTTCAAAGATATCAAGCATAATTCAGGGTCTCCAACATGCGCTGACTGTACTTTGGCCTCCATAGATTATCATATTTCTTATTTGTCTACAAACTCGCAGAAAACAGCTTACGTTAGCGGTTTCAGATTAATCACTCACTTCGTATTTGCAATGAAGTTAAGCAATTAACAAAACTGTTTACATACTGCGCAAAGGTAAATTTTCGTGATTTTGCATATATATGTATGTATATATATATATATATATAAATATATATATATATATATATATATATATATATATATATATATATATATATATATATATGTATATATATATATATCTATATATATATATATATATATATATACATTTATATATTTATGAATATATATATATATAGACATATAAATTTTCAACTCCGAATATCATTGCTTAAGTCGTATTATTTCCAAAATAATACGAATAATAACACAAGCATTATTATCCGTCGAATTCCCCATCTGATCCGACCTGACTTTAAATTCCAAAGGTTTAAGGTTTCATGAAGGTATCGAAATTTGGATTTTTGCAACATTTTGCTGATTTTTGTCATTTTCATTGGTTCCATGATGCTTTGCGTCGTGCTATCTCACTGCTTCGAGATACTCGCGTTAAAAAACAAATTATGTCCATTATTTTGGTCTATATCACAGTACTGTAAATGAATGGGACATTTCTTGATAATTTCCGGTTTAATTATGAACAGAAGTGACGATTTCCTTACCTACCATGATGAAAGTAAAATAAGATGAAACGGTTTGGCCCACATTGGCAAAGAATACTGTGCTTTGGATACAAATTAGTTATATTAAGATCTCAAACTTTTCGATCATGGATCATTTTCAAGAGTAACAATGTTTCGTACACATCAGTTCATGACAAGAATCATACACTGAAATCACGCTCTGAATTCGAATAGCGTCTTCGCATATTTTGCTGCCTGAGCAAGAAATCACCTTCACATCTCGCATGCACTAAGATAATTATCAACATACACTGTATACACATTTCCCAATATCCTAACGTCACACGGATCTCACACGGATCGCTGCCCCTGTCGCTTTCTCGTCCCTTATCCCTCATTTCGCGCTACACTGACGCTCCCTCCCTCCCTCCCTCCCTTTCTCCCTCCCTCCCTCCCTCCCTCCCTCCCTCCCTCCCTCTCTCTCTCTCTCTCTCTCTCTCTCTCTCTCTCTCTCTCTCTCTCTCTCTCTCTCTCTCTCTCTCTCTCTCTCTCTCTCTCTCTCTCTCTCTCTCTCTCTCTCTCTCTCTCTCTCTCTCTCTCTCTCGCTCTCTCTCTCTCTCTCTCTCTCTCTCTCTCGCTCTCTCTCTCTCTCTCTCTCTCTCTCTCTCGCTATCTATCCTTCCCTCCCTCTCTCTCTCTCTCTCGCTATCTATCCTTCCCTCCCTCTCTCTCTCTCTCTTCTCGGTCATCCCTTGTCTCCCTGTCTCTGGATCATCTCTCCATTCTTCACTTCCAACTACTTTGCTGTTTTTTTTTGTATGAGTGCAAATACCGTAACAAGTGCCTTCGTGTGAAATAATAAGGTTATGTGATATACCATGAGGAGATCTGGGAATTCATGGTGGGATGTGTATCTCGAATGCATAGGGACTCTAAAACCTTCAGATCTGCGTTGTGATCTGCGATGATCCATGATAAAAAGGTTGAGATCTTAATATAGCTAATTTTTATCCACAGCACAGTATTCCTTGCCAATGTGGGTCAAACCGCTTCATCTTATTTTACTTTCAATTTCCAGTATGTCTGATGCCAATATAAACGTTGACCATCTGCCTTTTTTTTTTGGGTGTGTTGTTTTTTTTTTTCTCCCCCCTTTCTGAGGATGGGGGTTTGGGTTCCGCCCCCCCTTTTTTTTTCCGGCGGGGGGGGGGGGTTGGGGGGGGGCCCCTTAAGGCGGGGGGGGGGGTGCGGGGGGGCGTTGTCGGTGCATTGACGGCACGTTAAACTTTCGGCCAAAACTTCCGTCAACTTGGTGGCCAGGGTCGAACAGCCGCTACAAAACCGTCAAAACCCCACAAACGATAAATTTATTAAAAAAAAAAAAAAAGTACATGGAAATGCGACTTCCTGCATCACCGTATAATTAAGTTGGTGTGAATAGTAAAAACAAAACGACTAGTAGATTATTCACATGTCCGCAAGCATTTGATTTTTGTTGTGCAGACCATGAGTGATAATTGCCCAGTGATGACCTGATTTGATCTTGGAATCATCGATAATTATCTGGCTTCAACTTCGCTATGCTCGGGTTTCCCTTCTAGTAATCTGCTCATCATTGGCGTATGCCACGATGTCATAAAGTTCGTCAACGCAGATTCGCTCATGTAGGAAACAAGCACATGTAGGTATGAACTACTATCGCATCATTTTGATATATGCCATACGCAAATAACAACTGGTAAAATAGTGTCACATGTGTAGGGATGCTGGGTCACTGATGTTGCAATATATTAGGCAGACTTAACGGCTAGGCATTTGCAGACGGCCCGGTTGTTACTAACTTCTTGGTGTCCACATACTACCGCGCACCCAGTCCGTCGCAAGAGTGAACGTGAACGTTTTCTGCAGTGCTGTGCCGGGGAAATTCGAACGCGATCAGCCCGCCCGACATGCTGACAATTTGTGCTAGGGTGACATGGTCTTTCTGGCTGCCACTCGTGAATGGCCGGCGCGACTGCCAGGCGCGCCGCGCGTCCACCTAACCGCCAGCATGGGCCACGCCTGCACACCTCACGGCCACCGTCCGACGGCAGGCCGGGCTCTCGGCGCCGGCCGTCGGTCGTGCTCACCGCTT
The DNA here is from genome assembly GCA_034440615.1 of Ashinkailepas kermadecensis. Classification (NCBI taxonomy): domain Eukaryota; kingdom Metazoa; phylum Arthropoda; class Thecostraca; family Neolepadidae; genus Ashinkailepas; species Ashinkailepas kermadecensis. Next base: position 62,781 of record JAOTOM010004752.1, on the reverse strand, counting down.
CGTCGATCGACACCGGCTTTCGAACGCCTTCTTTTATTAACCCGGTGGTCGTCACGAGAGTGTTTGGCATACATGTTGGCATGCTGTTTGCGCGACTTGGTGAGCGTGCAGTATCAGTAGCTTCCTCCGGGGTGAATGCTCAACGTTAACGGGCAAGAATTTCCGATCGAAAATTGTCCAATTTTTGGTGTCGATTATGCCAGAAAATATGCCAAGAACGCTCGTGCCAGATGCAATTCTTGTGTGCTGTTCGTCTCCCAGTTTTCGTGTTCAACCGAGCCGTCACTATGCTGTTGAATGTGTTTGGAGTGTTTCCGCTATTTTCGGTCATCCGTTTCCGGCATGTCGCCTTGTTTTCATGCGATTTTCTTCACATTTGTCTGGCGCCGCTGCCGCGTCTGGTGACGGGGCAGGCGCCGCAGGCCGCGTACGCTCTGACGTGCTGACGCCGGCTCGGCGGTGTTTCAAAGCACCACTGTACCCCTGAGCTCCGAGCTCTGACGCAATGCAATTTACCCTCGCGGCCGAGTGGCACTGAGTGGCCTCGCGGCCTGTGTGGCACTGAGTGGCACATGCGGACCTAACCGCTGAGCTCAAATATCACAGAGGAAAATCAACGAATCACATAGTTCATCATTACTCATTCGACTCGAAGGTGCTGTTAAAGAGCTTGAACTTTTTTGGAGACTGTGAAAGTTTGCAAGATATACGCGAGCAAGACCCACATTTGCAACGCGTATATTCCTCTCTGTTGCAGTATATTGGGGATGAACCTGTTTGGATGTAGATTCTGTAGACTGGACTCCAGCAAGAAGAAAACATGTGACCGTAAAAACTTCGACTCTCTGCTGTGGGCCTGCATTACCGTATTCCAGGTATTCTGGACCAGGTGCAACAGGCACGGTCCAAAGTCGGGAGAGTCCATGGCAGACTAGGGGAGTCCACATTCGCCGGCTGGTAGATTAATCTTCTGTATTGGATAGAGGTCTTCATGGGGAATCAAACCAATAAGCGGCGGAGGAGCAGAAGAGGGACACGTCCGCATCCTCACGTTTCGATACCATTAACCGTCAACTCCGTGGATGTGGCATCAAAATGCCGAAAAAAGAGTTGTAAAAGTCGACTTGATAGGTAAATTTCCTCCTGCGCGTTTTGAAACTCCCTTGAAAGGCAGGGCGGAATCTACTTGCAACTCATATTTGCTTTGCCATCAGAAGCAACGATGTTGCATTTGACACTATTGTGTCTGAAAAATATACCCAGGAAAAGGAGCAAACACCTATGATCAGCTTCAAAATCATCCAAACTTCCCAGATTTGTGACGAATCATGGGCAACTTGCTTTATGCCAAGAAACAACGCGTATAAACTTGGATTCTCGTCGCTGTTCTCGTCTCTGCAATCGCCCATCTTCTTACGTCACTGAAACAGTTACGTGATGAAGCTTGTATTGTTACGTGTGCGACAGGCGGAGAGCGAGTGTTGAACATAGCCGCCTCGATTGATACTTGTTTACATTTGGGGCACTACATTTTGTCTCCTGGTGCAAGCAAGCTAATCACTGCGACTTTTTCACTCTACTTGAGTCACTCGTAAGCTGTATGTCAATGATAGTACAGTGGATGCTAATGGATGCTCATTTCACAATCAAAGCGGACTTTGTGAAGTGCTTGCATTCCTTTGCATTTGACGTTGTTCGACATGAAATATGGACGAATTCTGAAACCTATCCATGAAGACCTCTATTGTACGTTCGAATACATTTAGTACATGATATGGACTCTCCATCTTTGGAAACTGCTAGTTTGTGTCTGAGTAATATGCACGTTAATACCAGCGTTCAGATTATAAAGCATGCTTGATGTATGGCGCAGGCTGAAAAACAAGGCTTCACGAGCATCTTAGGTGATTTTATGAGAACTATTATGGAACTAATGAGACAGATGGTCGGCTGTGGTAAGTATTGCTTGCTTGTGCACATGTGTCGCCCGTGCATCTGGGTGTTGTCACCGCACACCTGCATGTTTGTCCATGCATTGCTGCGTGATTTGTCTGAGGTTCCGCACATGTCGCCCGATGCACGTGTTCACCCCATGTGAACCATGTAATCCTGGAGAAGGAACATGTCACCCTGTGTAACTCACATTTTAAATAAAATAATCTGAATATCCCAAGTAATTTAAGCGCATAGTATGATTTCACAGTAAGCGTAAAATAAATAAGCAATGATCATGGAAATATTGACGCAACCATTTTCCAAGGCACTTCTGAATGCGGAATTACTTCACATCAATGGAGTAGGCTGCTTCCGGCAGCGCCGTCTGCCATTGACCGTTATGCCACTCATTCCGTTTACTGCCGCCCAATGCCCGTGTCAAAACACACGTCTGGGGCATAAACAAGCCATTTAGGAAATTAAACCGCTCAGAAAACACGGCAATCTCAAGAGAATTGTTCTTCAATAATCCAACAAAGCAGCTCGAACAAACCAGCTGTGCTTAGTTGACGTAGTTGACATGGACATCGCTTCTATGGTTTCGGCATTCACGCGATGCTTGAATGGCGACCGGATGCTAGCCGAAGCCAGATCGCTCTTGCCACAGATCTGAACGGTAGTTCATCCGCTTAACACAGACAAAAGGTGTGTCGGAAATGCATACCGCTTGCAACTTCCATTTTCGAGCCCAGGATAAGTCGCATGGATCGGATATCGTGCGGCGATGCGCAATGAGCCACAACTTTTACCGAACTTGCGTAGCCGTGCGATATTTTGCCGCAGGGTGCGACACGACAGTTTCGATGGGGCAGCAACGAGGGAGCACTATTGGCAAGCGAAGCGGCAGCTACATGCTTTGAACCCGCATCAACGTCGCGCTATCACCATGCTGTTGCACCGTTAGCACGCGCCGCCTCCACCGTCACTCTGCTGGTGCACATCCGCCGCCACCCCCCCCCCCTCTCCATGTCCTCCCTGCACATTGGTGCGTCCTCACCACTGGGCGTCCGGGCACGGCATGACCTCGGCAGACATTGACCGGTCAGGGCGGCCGCCTTTGTCAACACAGCCGCACGTGGGCGCGTGGCGGCTCCACCGGAAAGATTGCGCTCGTTGGGTGCGGCGGGAGAACGGGCGACGCGGCCGCGCCCCTGATGCCGTCCGACATTGTTTGCTGTCCGACAGATATCCGACACTGTCGGCCGCCGGCGCTGTCGGCCGCCGTCGCTGTCGGTCGCCGACGCTTTTGTCAATTTGGCTGACGTGTGGGCAACAGTGGAAATCCCCCGCCTGCCGCAAACACGCTCACGTGTGCCGGTGATTGTTCTCACGCCACGCGCGTTGGGCTGTGGTGCGTGAGCGTCTAGCGCCCACTAAGCGTCTTACCGACTCGACGCAAAGCTTCGAGATTTGACGCTGCATCGTGCGTCCGGTGGAAAACAGAGCGAGAACGGGTGCACCTCAGCCGATCTGGAGTCATGCACCTCGGCAAGATCGATGTCCCTTTGACAAGTGCAGTGGGAGTTTCACGAATGGTGGCCAGTGCTCATGTGCTGTAGTCAAGGCGAATCAGAATTATCGCCAATTGACAAGTGTCACAGCGCATCATCAATGCCTCGTTGGATATTTTATTGTTCGAAACTGGCAGCTTGCATTTCTGAAATAATATTTCCATCATGATGTGTCACAAGGGTAAAAGCTTAACTAGTAATAGTGCAATATCACCAGAACGATCTTGGGTCATTTATATTATCAGTAATGTGCTAAGAGCCTTTATTTGGCAGCCAAAAATTCACTTGACCGGCCCGGCCAGACCGGTGAAGCCGGTTTTGAGATACTTTGCCATTCCAACGGCGCACCCCGGTGCCAGGAAATCAGCCTTAACATGTAGCCACATTCCCCAATGATTGCATTTTCCAATTTACGAGGTTTTAGCCCGACTGGTCTTCCCTTACACTTTGATGGTGAGTCATATTTTCGAGTTTTGAGGCTGTTGTCCATTTATATGTTTGAACACCACAACAGTTGCAGTAAGGAATATGAGCATTAAGTGCACCTTTACTGGTAAGTGTCCGGGATAGCTCGCGGTGGGATGACAAGGGATTTATTCTCGAACATTTATCGAGCTTAAAACACTCGCTGCGTTTTGTCGCTATAACCTTATCTACACGCTTGTGCAGTCGCAGCTATTACATTAGGCTGAAAAACGTTGAGAGCCAAACTGAACACAGAAAAAGAAACATTTAAAAACGCTTCCAAATATGAAGAGATGCCACTTGCTAAGCCTGGCTCGTGGTGCGCCCAGCAGAGCATCTTGCTGGTCAGGATAGCAACGGAGACACGCAGCTCCTGACTGTGACCTTTGTCACCTGTAGGATATCTGGTCGGCCTTTGCCTCGGCAGGGTCAGGTCGGATGTGCGTGACCTGAATGGCTACACCATCACGTCACACGCGACATTTGATTGCCGCAGGGAATGTGATCGGCTATGCTGAGCCTCAGACTAGGTAAGGTCGGGTAGTGAGACCTGGCAATTATGGGTAAGGTGAGGTAGTGCGGTGAGTTAGGTGAAGAATGGACAATTATGCCCTTGTTAGCCATTGCACGGTTTCCGGCTCATTTTGTCTGGTGAGCGATTTGGGTGTGAAATTTGGTCAACGGAGGTGCCGACCTGACATCAGCAGTAATTTACTTAGCCACGAGAAGCTAAGAAAGATAGGTCGCAAGTTATCATGTAGCATTAGTTCTAAGCCAGTCGAAGCATCACTATGCCCGTGTGAAGTTTATCTCGAGCTGATTGTTGCGTATATTCTGATTGCCACTGAAAACCGGCTTTTCGCCTGTGTCGGGGTGTGGGCGCTAAATGATCACGCTTTGGTCGAAGCGCCCTTAAACCCAAATAATAACAACAGCCTGTGTCGGGGTGCACTTTTAGCACCCTGGGTGGCGTCTCACAACTCATTCGATGTTGCACAGCGGCTTTGTGCTTGCATCGGGGTGCAAGATTACACAGCGGCTTTGTGCTTCCATCGGGTGTAAGATTACACAGCGGCTTTGTGCTTCCATCGGGTGTAAGATTACACAGCGGCTTTGTGCTTGCATCGGATGTAGGATTACACAGCGGCTTTGTGCTTCCATCGGGTGTAAGATTACACAGCGGCTTTGTGCTTGCATCGGATGTAAGATTACACAGCGGCTTTGTGCTTCCATCGGGTGTAAGATTGCACAGTGACTCTGTGATTGCACCGTGTGTAAGATTACACAGCATTGCAAGCTGTGTGTACAACTTCTTGCCATCCATTGTTGTGTTATTGCGCGTGTTACTAAGTTGTAGTGCAACACGACATAGCCGAATTGTGGGACGCCGATGAAGGGTGTTAATAGTGCACCCCGACATGGTCGAAGAAACGTTTTCTTAATCGTGTACGAATGCCCTGTGGTGTCACGTGCAAATAGTTGCATATTTCAAGCTGTAAGGTTCTGTCGTATTTGTCACGCCACCAGGTGGTCTCTAGTGCCTGCGAAGTGCTGACGTACACCGAGATTAATCTATTTTTACAGTGCACCGGAGGTAATATCAAAGCGAGGAGAGCACTCGCCACATGCAACCTCATACACGTCCCGTGAATGGACTCGTTTTTCCTGTGTCTGGTCTGTTTATATATTTATTAAAGCAGGCACTCAGTGTCGTGCCTGCCGCCGTCCCACGCTTGCGATAATAATGCCAGATTTCGAGTTCATTACAAAACGAGGTGCGCACGCTGGTGATAGGTAGTGGATCCACCGCTCTGGTAAGACACACTGGTAGTGCACCAGATGTTCATCAAAATACCACTTTGCCAGGCTCAATTAACCTCTTCGTCCATCCATTGCATGTCCTGATAGGACATGAATAGTGTTGTCGCGCCAGAGACATCATGTCCTGATAGAAGGTGAATAGTGTTGCCGCACCAGGGACCTCATGCTCTGATAGGTAAATAGTGTTGCGTAATGTTCCATCCACATCATGTCCTAATAGGTGAATAGTGTTGCCGCGCCGAAGACCTCATGTCCTGCTAGGCGAATAGTGTTGTGTAGTGTTCCATCCACCACGTGTCCCGATATATGAATGGTGTTATGTTGTGTTCCATCCACCTCATGTTCTGATAGGAAGTGAATAGTGTTGATGCACCAGAGACCTCATGTCCTGATAGGTGAATAGTGTTGTGTAGTGTTCCATCCACCTCATGTCCTGATGGGTAAATAGTGTTGCATAGTGTTCCATCCACCTCATGTCTTGCAAAGTGAACAGTGTTGTGTAGTGTTCCATCCACCACATGTCCTGCAAGGTGAATAGTGTTGTGTAATGTTCCATCCACCTCATGTCCAATGCGCCCCCAAGCCCAAATAACCAACCAACCAACCTCAGATCCTGATAGGTAAATAGTGTTGTGTAATGTTCCATCTACATCATGTCCTGATAGGAGGTGAATAGCGTTACCGCGCCAGATACCTCATGTCCTGATAGGTGAATAGTGTTGTGTAGTGTTCCATCCACCTCATGTCCTGCTAGGTGAATAGTGTTGTGTAGTGTTCCATCCACCTCATGTCCTGCTAGGTGAATAGTGTTGTGTAGTGTTCCATCCACCTCATGTCCTGCTAGGTGAATAGTGTCGCTGCGCCGGAGGCCGCGTGGGCGGCCGAAGCAGCGCAGAGCATCAATCTCTGTCTCGATTAGCGGCCGGGCGACGCGGAGAGCGAGGCGACAAGCTGCGCCGCCCGGTCGGCAGATTTTTCTTTTGAACGCCGGCCCATTGAGCCGTCAACCCGGGTAAATCGTGGCAGCGGCCAGCTCCAGTCCACTGGCTGTCATCACGGTGACAACCAGTGTGAGTGCTATCCTCCGCGTGAGTGGGGGGACGGATGAGAAGGGGCAGGGGACGGGCCAGTGAAAACTCACGGCAATAAGCGGGCCTCGGGTTTGTAATCCGAAGGAGAAATCCAATTCAAACCAGGACCGGGGCACTCAGGCATGGTTTGACAAGTGCAGAAAACCACGCAGATGCATCCGCTCTGTCAATGAAGCTCGCATCAATCCACTAAGCCCGCATTAATCCACTAAGTCAGCATCAATCCACTAAGATCTCCGGTAGATGAGTGTAGCAAGATGGTGCTCATCCTCCGTGACGAATGGTATGATCACGTGACGGACCGGGATGCGATGGAGCGCTACGTGACGGATGGTTACGTGACAGACCGTTACGTGACGGATTGCTACGTGACAGACCGTTACGTGACGGATCGCTACGTGACGGACCGTGATGGGACGGATCGCTACGTGACGGACCGTGATGGGACGGATCGCTACGTGACGGACCGTTACGTGACGGATCGCTACGTGACGGACCGTGATGGGACGGATTGTGACATGACGGACCGTGACGTAACGGACCGTGACGGAACGGACCGTGACGGAACGGATGGTGATGTGACCGACCATTACGTGACGGATCGTGACGAGCCAGATCGCCACGTCACGGTGAAGGAATGTGGCGACTACGTGAGAGTGGGTATTCGCGCTTTCATCGCTTCCGCTGGCTATGGTCAATGCTTCGCTGCGGAGCCTCTTGATCGATTGACTACGGATTTAATGGAAATTGTGCATCAGTTGTGATCTGCGTAGCTTTCAAGTCAGTCGAGGACCATTCATTTGCGTTTTTTTCCCCATTTAATTGCACGTCAATTGGCCTTAAATGTACTGTACCACGTTTTGTGTGATGCCATTTAAAAATCGTTGATGCGCGTTTATTCTGCTGCTCGTCAATTTCTTACGACACACTCTACAATGATAATCGAAGAAGCTTTCTCTATTTTCCATCCTACTCATCATGTATTAATATCATGGAGTGCATCTCAGTGTGAGTAAGCGCATTTTGAGCAAATAACAGCGACATTGTACTGCTTACGCGATACCATGTACATGTTTTCTAGCGAGTCCATTCCATGAAGCGCACGAATGATTGCCAATGCTAAGTAGCATGAAGTCTACTTCTCAAAATGATCCTTCTCTTGAGTACTTTTGACGTTCCGAAAGAAAGGGACAGAGAGGGAGCGAAAGAGAGAGAGAGAGAGAGAGAGAGAGAGAGAGAGAGAGAGAGAGAGAGAGAGAGGGAGAGAGAGAGAGAGAGAGAGAGAGAGAGAGAGAGAGAGAGAGAGAGAGAGAGAGAGAGAGAGAGAGAGGGAGAGAGAGAGAGAGAGAGAGAGGGAGAGAGAGAGAGAGAGAAAGAGAGAGGGAGAGAGAGAGAGAGAGAGAGAGAGAGAGAGAGAGAGAGAGAGAGAGAGAGAGAGAGAGAGAGAGAGAGAGAGAGATATATATATATATATATATATATATATATATATATATATATATATATATATATATATATATATATATATACATATATATATATATATATATATATATATATATATATATATATATATATATATATATATATATATATAGGGAGAGAGAGGGAAAGGGAGAGAGAGAAAGGGAAAGAGAGAAATGGATGGAGACAGAGAGAGAGAGAGAGAGAGAGAGAGAAAGAGAAGGAGAGAGAGAAAAAAAAAGAGAGAAGAGAGAGAGAGAGAGAGAGAGAGAGAGAGAGAGAGAGAGAGAGAGAGAGAGAGAGAGAGAGAGAGAGAGAGGAGAGCGATAATGGCACAGCTAGATGGGGAGGGGTGAGAGTTGAGCAGGAAATAATCACCATGTACATTAGCCTGTACCGACTGTATGGGCAGCATTGCACGTGACACGTGCAACCGCACGTGACTGGCCGACAGCAGTGAGGCGTGCGCGGCGTTTGTTAGCGGCAGCGTCTGTTGCAGCGTGCTTGGTTTGTTAGCGACAGCGTCTGTTGCAGCGTGCTTGGTTTCGTAGCGACAGCGTCTGTTGCAGCGTGCTTGGTTTGGTAGCGGCAGCGTCTGTTGCAGCGTGCTTGGTATGATCCTGTTCGGAGGCAAGTTTTGCATGCGCCGCGACGGCAGCGGCCCGTGCCCGTGCGGCCGGCTGGCCGACCAGAGCCGCCACTGTCTGTGTCAGCGGAAGAACTTCGACAGCTTCCTCTGGGCCACGGTCACCGTGTTCCAGGTAATTGTGCGGCGCCGTCACCGCCCGACACCGCCCGACACCGCCCTGTAACCTCTGAGGAATCCCGCAGCCTCCGATAACCCCACAGCGTAGACACCGCCTCCTAGAAACAGCCCCGCAGGCTCTGGTGAATCCCACAACCTCTGAGGAACCACACGGTCTCTGATGAACCCCACAGTCTCTGAGGAACCATGCAGCCTCTGAGAAATCCCGCAGCCTATGATGAACCACGCAGCCTCTGAGAAGCCCCGCAGTCTCTGAGAAACTCCACAACCTCTGATGACTCCTGCAATCTGTGAGGAATCCCGCAACCTCTGAAACACCCAACAACTTCAGGGGAGACTACAGTGGTGTCTCGAAGATGCTCCGCACTATCCCCCACAGGGGTTCGCTGACGTGGTGTATGTGTTCCCACCCAGCTGTGGTTCCGTTATATACCTTGCGGCATTTCCAGAGAAGCCCGTAGTAGTGCATTGTATTTTCCGTAGTAGTGCTGTGAGCAACATTCACAGCAGTGTCGTACCTGCTCCTGGTAACATCGGTACTGATGTCACCTGCTCCAGATGTAGTGTCTAAAGTGGCCTTGTGATAATGCCTGTCTATGAATCGTGATTGGACTTACAACCACACGAAGTACAAAACACCATCACCAACAACGCAGCAATTGCCAGCCAGCATCGATATTTGGAAATTAAGCTCGGATTTGGATGTTACCTGGCTCACTAACGCGCCGACTGAACAATTTACAGGGTCTGACTCAAATGTTTGCGGTTGTTGTATATGCTGAAGAGCTGTATTACAAGTTTGGAAGGCGTGAATGCCCGGCCTGCCCGGCCAAGAACCGTTCAGATGAGCTCTTGTTCCATCTGCACAGGGGTAGATTCGTTCCGGCTTCGCCCTCTCTCGTAGCCAGTATGAGGTGCCTGCACGAGCAAGGGAGCGGGCCACCGGACGAGCAGTGGAATTGCTCAACGAGCGGGAGAAATTGAATCTCCGTGTGCATCAGTCAGGGCCTCATGGGATCACTGCCGGGGCGGTCATGCATCCACGTGCCTCCGGGTATATGCATGCAGAGTTACGGTGCCTTCGGATTCATTCAGCAGCGAAAATCGTCAGACGCAGCAGAAGCAAGCTGCGTCACTGCAGCAGCGAAAATCGTCGCTGCTCCCTGGGACCGAACCCGGGACCCACCGAACACTTGTCAGTGACGTCGCCACGTCTGCGCCGTCGGTGGGCGGTGGCCGCCACGTGAGGCCCGTGGTCAGCCGTCTGTGGTCGGGAGCGCCGCCGTCAGCCAGCGTCTCCGAACGAATGTCGAGAGCACTGCAGGCTCTGTGGTCGGGCACGCCGCCGTCAGCCAGCGTCTCCGAACGAATGTCGAGAGCACTGCAGGCTCTGTGGTCGGGCACGCCGCCGTCAGCCAGCGTCTCCGAACAAATGTCGAGAGCACTGCAGGCTCTGTGGTCGGGCACGCCGCCGTCAGCCAGCGTCTCCGAACGAATGTCGAGAGCACTGCAGGCTCTGTGGTCGGGCACGCCGCCGTGAGCCAGCGTCTCCGAACGAATGTCGAGAGCACTGCAGGGCACACTTTGTCGTGGCAATTGGTGCGACACTCTGCTCCGAGGCAGCTGACTCGTCCCAGTGAAGTCGTGAAGATGATTTGCACTGGGCAGTCGCAAGTGCACCGGAATGTTTCACATCCTATTCCGGGAGTCATCAGTCACCACGTGTTTTTGCACAATTGTCATGCGTGTGTGTGTGTGTTTGTTTGTTTGTTTGTTTGTTTGTGTGTGTGTGTATGTGTGTGTGTCTGTATCGTGTATCCTAGTGGCTGTGCTATTGTAATAGATATAGTGACCTGTGAAAAAGGCATAACATGACATTCACAACATAGCATGTCATGGCAATTAACAAGCCTCGAAACGAGCAGGATAGTTCCATGGCTGTGAGTGAGAACATCGGAAAATGGCATGCTGTACTACACTTACTCATACTGTTGCCTTGATCATGCTAAGGCAATGGCCTTAGCCCCATTACCATGTTGGTGATTGGTTCATACCTGTTGAACCCTATTGGAATTTCCGCTCCTGCCTCATTAATACCGCTTCGAAGTTGTTGAACAGTATTGATCCACAGGAACTGAAATTTGCCACTACTACCAAGTATCTTGAAGTGAAGCGAATTAATTAAGTGTGCGTAATTTGCTAAGTTCGTGTTAGATTAGCATGCCGTAATTGCTATCGTGGTCCTCATGGTCAAATCAAACCGTGAACTACGAACAGATGCGTGTGCGAACAAAAATACACCCAGTGCTCTTGGAACGAGTCGCTTATGTCCCACCCATTGTCACCATTTCAAACCGCAGCCCTGCAGATACATCTGTGCGGCTGAGGCTTGTGTGCGATTGAGGCTTCTGTGCGATTGAGGCTTCTGTGCGATTGCGGATCCTGTGCGGTTGAGGATTTTGTGCGGCTGAGGCTTCTGTGCGGTTGAGGCTTCTGTGCGGTTGAGGATTCTGTGCGGTTGAGGATTCTGTACGGTTGAGGCTTCTGTACGGTTGAGGATTTTGTGCGGTTGAGGATTCTGTGTGATTGAGGCTTCTGTGCGGCCGAAACTTGTGTACGGCTGAGGATTGCGTACGCCAAAGTGTGTGGACGGCTGAAGCTTGCGTACGGCTGAGGCTTGTGTACGGCTGAAGCTTGTGTACGGCTGAAGCTTGCGTACGCCAAAGCTTGTGTTCGGCTAAATCCCCGGTACGGCGGAAGCTGTTGCACGCGTGAAGACGTACTATGAACAACACAGCAGTTTTTAGTACTGCGGTCAAAAACAGTTTCACAAGCTTCGGGAAGCTGACATCGGCGAACCAAGCGAGCTCAGCTCGATCGGATTATCATGCTTTTCGAACATAATTAACGATTTGCTAAGCATTTGGCAATAATGTTTTTATGTAATGCTTCAGCTCCCACTCTTTCAGCCAGAATCAGACGTGTTCCTAAGTTTTTGCTTTACCAACTTTCATCACAAGTTGTTCTGGTGAGCTGGCATTGTGTTCAAAGAAAGCGAGATGTGTGGCACCACATGCCGCGCTAGAACACCATAGCTGACGCGCGGCACCGGGTCACCTATCGTGACCACATGCTACGCCGCACCGTCACCTATAGTGACCACATGCTGCGCCGCACCGTCACCTATAGTGACCACATGCTGCGCCGCACCGTCACCTATAGTGACCACATGCTACGCCGCACCGTCACCTATAGTGACCACATGCTGCGCCGCACCGTCACCTATAGTGACCACATGCTGCGCCACACCGTCACCTATAGTGACCACATGCTGCGCCGCACCGTCACCTATAGTGACCACATGCTGCGCCGCACCGTCACCTATAGTGACCACATGCTGCGCCGCACCGTCACCTATAGTGACCACATGCTGCGCCGCACCGTCACCTATAGTGACCACATGCTGCGCCGCGCAATCACCTATAGTGACCACATGCTGCGCCGCACCGTCACCTATAGTGACCACATACTGCGCCGCACCGGGTCACCTATAGTGACCACATGCTGCGCCGCACCGTCACCTATAGTGACCACATGCTGCGCCGCACCGTCACCTATAGTGACCACATGCTGCGCCGCACCGTCACCTATAGTGACCACATGCTGCGCCGCACCGTCACCTATAGTGACCACATGCTGCGCCGCACCGTCACCTATAGTGACCACATGCTGCGCCGCACCGTCACCTATAGTGACCACATGCTGCGCCGCACCGTCACCTATAGTGACCACATGCTGCGCCGCACCGTCACCTATAGTGACCACATGCTGCGCCGCACCGTCACCTATAGTGACCACATGCTGCGCCGCACCGTCACCTATAGTGACCACATGCTGCGCCGCACCGTCACCTATAGTGACCACATGCTGCGCCGCACCGTCACCTATAGTGACCACATGCTGCGCCGCACCGTCACCTATAGTGACCACATGCTGCGCCGCACCGTCACCTATAGTGACCACATGCTGCGCCGCACCGTCACCTATAGTGACCACATGCTGCGCCGCACCGTCACCTATAGTGACCACATGCTGCGCCGCACCGTCACCTATAGTGACCACATGCTGCGCCGCACCGTCACCTATAGTGACCACATGCTGCGCCGCACCGTCACCTATAGTGACCACATGCTGCGCCGCACCGTCACCTATAGTGACCACATGCTGCGCCGCACCGTCACCTATAGTGACCACATGCTGCGCCGCACCGTCACCTATAGTGACCACATGCTGCGCCGCACCGTCACCTATAGTGACCACATGCTGCGCCGCACCGTCACCTATAGTGACCACATGCTGCGCCGCACCGTCACCTATAGTGACCACATGCTGCGCCGCACCGTCACCTATAGTGACCACATGCTGCGCCGCACCGTCACCTATAGTGACCACATGCTGCGCCGCACCGTCACCTATAGTGACCACATGCTGCGCCGCACCGTCACCTATAGTGACCACATGCTGCGCCGCACCGTCACCTATAGTGACCACATGCTGCGCCGCACCGTCACCTATAGTGACCACATGCTGCGCCGCACCGTCACCTATAGTGACCACATGCTGCGCCGCACCGTCACCTATAGTGACCACATGCTGCGCCGCACCGTCACCTATAGTGACCACATGCTGCGCCGCACCGTCACCTATAGTGACCACATGCTGCGCCGCACCGTCACCTATAGTGACCACATGCTGCGCCGCACCGTCACCTATAGTGACCACATGCTGCGCCGCACCGTCACCTATAGTGACCACATGCTGCGCCGCACCGTCACCTATAGTGACCACATGCTGCGCCGCACCGTCACCTATAGTGACCACATGCTGCGCCGCACCGTCACCTATAGTGACCACATGCTGCGCCGCACCGTCACCTATAGTGACCACATGCTGCGCCGCACCGTCACCTATAGTGACCACATGCTGCGCCGCACCGTCACCTATAGTGACCACATGCTGCGCCGCACCGTCACCTATAGTGACCACATGCTGCGCCGCACCGTCACCTATAGTGACCACATGCTGCGCCGCACCGTCACCTATAGTGACCACATGCTGCGCCGCACCGTCACCTATAGTGACCACATGCTGCGCCGCACCGTCACCTATAGTGACCACATGCTGCGCCGCACCGTCACCTATAGTGACCACATGCTGCGCCGCACCGTCACCTATAGTGACCACATGCTGCGCCGCACCGTCACCTATAGTGACCACATGCTGCGCCGCACCGTCACCTATAGTGACCACATGCTGCGCCGCACCGTCACCTATAGTGACCACATGCTGCGCCGCACCGTCACCTATAGTGACCACATGCTGCGCCGCACCGTCACCTATAGTGACCACATGCTGCGCCGCACCGTCACCTATAGTGACCACATGCTGCGCCGCACCGTCACCTATAGTGACCACATGCTGCGCCGCACCGTCACCTATAGTGACCACATGCTGCGCCGCACCGTCACCTATAGTGACCACATGCTGCGCCGCACCGTCACCTATAGTGACCACATGCTGCGCCGCACCGTCACCTATAGTGACCACATGCTGCGCCGCACCGTCACCTATAGTGACCACATGCTGCGCCGCACCGTCACCTATAGTGACCACATGCTGCGCCGCACCGTCACCTATAGTGACCACATGCTGCGCCGCACCGTCACCTATAGTGACCACATGCTGCGCCGCACCGTCACCTATAGTGACCACATGCTGCGCCGCACCGTCACCTATAGTGACCACATGCTGCGCCGCACCGTCACCTATAGTGACCACATGCTGCGCCGCACCGTCACCTATAGTGACCACATGCTGCGCCGCACCGTCACCTATAGTGACCACATGCTGCGCCGCACCGTCACCTATAGTGACCACATGCTGCGCCGCACCGTCACCTATAGTGACCACATGCTGCGCCGCACCGTCACCTATAGTGACCACATGCTGCGCCGCACCGTCACCTATAGTGACCACATGCTGCGCCGCACCGTCACCTATAGTGACCACATGCTGCGCCGCACCGTCACCTATAGTGACCACATGCTGCGCCGCACCGTCACCTATAGTGACCACATGCTGCGCCGCACCGTCACCTATAGTGACCACATGCTGCGCCGCACCGTCACCTATAGTGACCACATGCTGCGCCGCACCGTCACCTATAGTGACCACATGCTGCGCCGCACCGTCACCTATAGTGACCACATGCTGCGCCGCACCGTCACCTATAGTGACCACATGCTGCGCCGCACCGTCACCTATAGTGACCACATGCTGCGCCGCACCGTCACCTATAGTGACCACATGCTGCGCCGCACCGTCACCTATAGTGACCACATGCTGCGCCGCACCGTCACCTATAGTGACCACATGCTGCGCCGCACCGTCACCTATAGTGACCACATGCTGCGCCGCACCGTCACCTATAGTGACCACATGCTGCGCCGCACCGTCACCTATAGTGACCACATGCTGCGCCGCACCGTCACCTATAGTGACCACATGCTGCGCCGCACCGTCACCTATAGTGACCACATGCTGCGCCGCACCGTCACCTATAGTGACCACATGCTGCGCCGCACCGTCACCTATAGTGACCACATGCTGCGCCGCACCGTCACCTATAGTGACCACATGCTGCGCCGTGCCATCACCTATAGTGACCACATGCTGCGCCGCACCGTCACCTATAGTGACCACATGCTGCGCCGCACCGTCACCTATAGTGACCACATGCTGCGCCGCACCGTCACCTATAGTGACCACATGCTGCGCCGTGCCATCACCTATAGTGACCACATGCTGCGCCGTGCCATCACCTATAGTGATCACAAACGGCCGGCCGCCGTTTTTTACCGATTACGGCGGCATGACCGTAGTTTGCCTGTGGCATAGGAGCCACTTGCCTTCATTCGTCCGGTACACCCAATGCCCGTTTATGCTAGTGGAAAACGGTGTAGAATGCAAGACTAAGTGCTTTTGTTAACGAGCACTGCATTCGCCCATGACGTAGCTCCCAGCACGAAAGCATTGGAGATGCGCCCGACTGGCATATGCTGTACCGCATGCCCACACGTACTGCGGGTTAGCGTACCAACGCAGTCGACCGGAAGCAGTCGAGCAGGGTGAGAAGGCGGAGTCACAGCAGTGAGGGCTCAGTGAAACTGCGATGCGGGCCAGCTGAACGTTCACCCGCCACATCGCGTCTGACCAGTAGCCGTCTTCACGAATCTTTGTCCTGGATAGCACGTAGAGCAGAACAGGTTTAACAGGACACGCTTGGACGGCTTTAGCCAGTTTCGAATTTGTAACAACCGAGGAAGGTGACTCTGATTTTGCAAAGTTCGACAGCACCTATCTGACTTGACAGGGCGGGCTTGAGCAGCAAACGCAGTATCTGGCATCACCTGGCAGCTCCTACCGGCAATCACTGAACATTCCTCACACTCGCTGCAGTGGGTACTCTGTCCACTCTACAAGTTCATAGATATAGTGACATTTAGTCGGACAATATTTCGGTTATAAGTAGCTTGGCGATGCAAAAGTGCCGTGGTAAACAAAATAAATGTTCCAGGCGTGCTAAAAATAGCCATACTAAAATACTGATCCAGGTGTAACGTGCTGATAGAGAGGTGCAAATTTACCCAGGACATCAAACAGCTCACTGGGAAGTCTAATTTAAACCATCTTCGGACAAACGGGTAATAGTCGTTTTCATCACGTTTCCCAACATATATCCAGCATGAGACATTTAGTATCACAGCATTAGCTAACATTAACGCACCGGACAAAAAAAATGTATTTAAGCGATATCAGAATATCAGCTAGATCTGGCTGCTGAGTGGCTGATTTTGTGGAATATATCGTGCCTGTTCACCGACATGTTGCGCTCAAATTACTATTTTCTCGCCGTTTTTGGACACGTCTGGAATATTTCGCTCACTTACCAGGACACACCGAGCATCACCAAGCTACTTAGAAGAACCATTGTCTCACCAACCTCCGCCGGATCAAAACACTTTTGGAACTAGAAAACATATGGCAGTGTGTGTGAGCTCTTATCAGTGATTGCCGGTAAGCGGTGTGTGTCAGATGCTGCCAAGTGTTGCCAGCTGTTGCCAAGCGCTACCAGATGCTGATCCTGCCTGCCTTGTTCAGGCAGGTAGATCCTGCCAACCCCTAGAATATTATACTATATCGGTCGACCGCCATTGACTCGGGGCGGTCTTGGGGCGGTCTCGGGGCGGTCTCGGGGCGGCCTCGGGGCGCTACTGACTCTGGGAGGTCTTGGGGTGTCATTGACTCGGGGTGGTCTTGGGGTGTCACTGACTCGGGGTGGTCTTGGGGTGTCACTGACTCGGGGAGGTCTTGGGGTGTCACTGACTCGGGGCGGTGTCGGGCGTTATTGACTCGGGGCTGTTTCGGTGTGTCACTGACTAGAGGCCGTCTGGGGGTGCCAGTGATTCGGGGCGGTCTCGAGGCGGTCTCAGGCATCACTGACTCGGTGTGGTCTCGGGTGCCTCTGACTCGGGGCAGTCTCGGGGCGCCACTGACTCGGGACGGTCTCAGGGCGCCACTGACTCGGGACGGTCTCAGGGCGCCATTGACTCGGGGCGGTTTCGGGGCGCCACTGACTTGGGGAGGATGCGTACGTTTGTATGCTCGAGGTGTCGCTTTATGTTCAAGGGTGTCGTTTTACGCTCAGGGGTGTCGTTTTACGCTCAGGGGCGTTTGTGTTTATGGTTGGAGGCACGTGAAATTCATTTCAGCAAGCTGGCGCCCCATCCGGGAATTACCTGATATTGTTATGCTGTCGGAGGAAGAGTATGTTGTGGGAGGGGGCGCTCTGAGCATTCAGAGCAAAGGTGTCACCTTTGCTGGCACAATTGGGGAAGCCAATTCGACATTTGGAAGCAACTACCAACTTGGTACCTCCAGACGTAAACTAAATGATGACACTGTTTCGCTGCAATGCTTGTCGCATAGCACATATCAATTTATGGAGAATCATAGAGGCCTTCAAGCACGGATGTCTCACAGTGAGCTATGACACCGGCCGGCGCTGTCTGAAGGTATCGACCCCACCGTCGACTCCGTGGCGCAACGGTAGCGCGTCTGAATCCAGATCAGAAGGTTGCGTGTCCGAAATCGCGTCAGGGTCACAGCTGTCTTTGCGCCGTCCTATCTACGGTTAGATATGTTGCAACTGATGACATTGCGTGGCGCATCGTGCTAATGCGTGGCGCATCGTGGGATTACGTAGCGCATCGTGAGATTACGTGGCGCACCGATGATGCGACTTGATTCCGTATCGGAAGTCTGCGCGTTCAAATTGTGCCGAAGTCGCACACGCTGGGGTCGGTCCGTAATCTGGCCCCTCGAATTTTTTAAATACAATGTCGTGGATCGTCGCAAGAACTATTATAAGGCTATTGCGTAAGCTCAGAACTTACACGCGTGCCAGGGGCGGACAGAGTCGGTGAGATTGGGGGGGGGGGTCTGGGTCTGGGTTAGCTTTTCAAGTACACGCATATTGTTCTTCGAATTGAGGTTCTTTACTCTTGTATGAGCATGAGGAGGGTATTTCGCAGACGTTCTAAAAATTCAGGAAACATATCATGGTCAAAGGCTGTCTCAAACAAGTTGTTCGGGAGGCATGGTTTTCCTCAAAGGGTGTCCATTCACACGTTTTTCACCAGCTACGTGGACAATAATTAGAAACAATTTTGTGAACTGTTGTTTGTTTAAAATTCATCTGTTCATCAGGGGCCGCTCCAGACAGCTGATGCTGGCTGACAGAAGTGAAGTATAGTCTTTAGACTTCTTATCCAATCTGATACATCTAGGTACCAAACCGCTTGCTGAGTATTTACGTAGTAGGTTTAATATATGTGCAGAATACCACATATATATCCTATTGCAGGTTGCACTAGAGCAATATTTTTGGGTGAATGTTACGTATCGGTGTGTACATTTTGTGCAGCTCCACTGGCATAGTGCGGACATATGACGATGTCTGAGGATAACCCCATTCGGATGTTCAGGACTCCGCCTACGACGAAAATTTGGATGAGAAAGGTGGTGTTCCCGGAAGATTAAAATTCAGGCGGGGACATATCCGTCATGGAACGTACGATGGTGGGATTATTTGCTAACCATTATGTACATCAAACCGCCTACCGATTTCGATTAAATCATTCACTCCGGTACGCCGGTACACGCCGGTACGCAGGCACTGGTATGCCGGTACCTTCGAGCCACCTATTGGCCAGGTGGTCCGGCTCCAGGCGCCTATTAACAAGTGGCCGTATCGACACCCCTACACCAAGCGCGCTTTGACCTGCTGCGCGATCCTGCTTCCAAACTGTGTACAGTCGCTACAATCGCTACGTGCACACAGTGGTGTAAATTGTCCCGGCTACGCGCAGCACCCAGCCGTGTGTTGTCGTGACATTGGTGAATGCTGAGTGCAGTGCTGAGTGCTGAGTGCTGAGTGCACTCTGTAATGGAGCATTGCAGCCAGGACGTGTGATGCCGCTGTCGGTAGATGCGCTGCGCGTTGGCTTCTCATTAATCCCTGTTGGCCTTGTCGTGTCGCTATTCTCCACGTGCTGGGCGCCACACCCGGCCCACATAACCACTTGTACAACTTCCCCACTGGTGACTCGCGCTTGGCTGCTTCTCGTCTCGGATGTACACACAGCGCACATTTAAAAATGTGTTCGCGGCGCATGGACGCGTGTCTGGTAGCATAGGCATCAGTGCACACCTAGTATTAGAACGGCAGCTTTGCAAAGAAAGCAAAGGAGTTTGGGGAACTGAACACTCGAGACATCGACCACGGTGTTCACAATGCCAGCTGCAATTTCCGGATGAGATTGATTGTAGATTGGGTGGCAGGGTATCAAGCTGGAATGTTATCGGCTGCAGAGGGTCGAGACGAAATGAACTGTTCTCACCCGTAGAAACTGCCATATTCATCATGTACGCTACATGCAGTTGTGCTACGTATATATATATATATATATATATACATATATATATATATATATATATATATATATATATATATATATATATATATATATGTATGTATGTACATATATATATTTACGTGTGTGTGTTTGCCTATGGATGCATTGTGCGAGTGTGTATGAAAGTGTGAGAGTGGGAAGCATAGCCGGTGTATGTAAGGGATGACCAAAACACTTTTCCGTGACGTTCAATACCGGTGGATGCTCCACGCCACTACCTGGATACGTGCATGGCTCACTTTCCAAAGCCGTTGCCTCTCTGACGCCTGCCGCCTCTTCCGGCTGCGGTCAGATACTGACGCAGGAAGACTGGAACATCGTCCTGTTCAACGGCATGGAGCGCACCAGCCCCTGGGCGGCTCTCTACTTCGTGGCGCTGATGACGTTCGGCAACTACGTGCTCTTCAACCTGCTGGTGGCCATCCTCGTGGAGGGGTTCTCGTCCGAGGTAGGTGAACCCTCTTCAGCCTGCTGGTGGCCATCTGTTCCGCGAGGTGGTGAACCCTCTTCAATCTGCTGGTGGCCATTCTGGTGGAGGGTTTTCGTCCGAGGTAGGTGAACCCTCTTCAGCCTGCTGGTGGTCATTCTGATGGAGGGGTTCTCGTCCGAGGTAGGTGAACCCTCTTCAATCGGCTTGTGGCCATTCTGGTGCAGGGGTTCTCGTCCGAGGTAGGTGAACCCTCTTCAACCTGCTGGTGGCTATTCTCGTGGAGGGGTTCTCGTCCGAGGTAGGTGAACCCCCTTCAGCCTGCTGGTGGCCATTCTGGTGGAGGGTTTTCGTTCGAGGTAACCTCTTCAATCTGCTTGTGGCTATTCTCGTGGAGGGGTTCTCGTCCGAGGTAGGTGAACCCCCTTCAGCCTGCTGGCGGCCATTCTGGTGGAGGGGTTCTCGTCCGAGGTAGGTGAACCTTCTTCAGCCTGCTGGTGGCCATTCTGGTGGAGGGGTTCTCGTCCGAGGTAGGTGAACCCTCTTCAACCTGCTGGTGGCCATCCTAGATGGGAGGGGTTCTCGTCCGAGGTAGGTTAACCCTCGTGTGCAGCTGCTGGGTGTGTGAGTGTACGCCTCTTTGTTTGTGTTTGAGTGCGCTCGCTGCTCGCTGTCGCCTTGATCTGAATCTAGCCACTGATATCTCCTCGTAGATGTCTTTCCTTCGTCTCGACCTGTTTCCGTTCGGGTTGATGCTCTTGTATTCATGTGTGCTGCGCGTGCCTGTGTTCGCGTAGTGTTGTGTGGACGCTTAGAAATTCCTCGTATGTTTCCGGTTTTCGCGATCAATTCCGTGTAATTTGGCTGAAGTATAGTTTGTGCACATACCTGGAGAAGCGTAGCCTACAGCTTGGGTAGGATCATATGTCTCTGCCAGAACTCCAGTCAAACAGACAGTGAAGACACACATATATACAGCCAAACAGTCAAACAGACAGCGCAGACACACAGTCAAACAGACAGTGAAGACACACATATGAACAGTCAAACATACAGAGCAGACACACAAACAGTCAAACAGACAGTGAAGACACACAGACAAACAGTCATACACAGTGCAGACACACAGACAAACAGTGCAGATCAGGACGACCAAGTACAGCCTTTGCTTGTTCTTGCAACCTGTGAGGTATGTTGAGCTGCACGGACAGTCTCCAACTAGGAGGTCGTCTCTCGTCCCAGTGGTCGCACAGTGCACACTGCACATATTGCACAGTGCACACCGCCACCATTCCATGCCACGATGACATATTTCAGAGCGCTTTTACCGAACAGAATCGTAGCCCTTGTCGTCAGCAAGTAATGTGGCCATGGCCCCACGGCCATGTCTCTGACTCGGTAATAACTGGCTCACTTTACATCTGGCGGGGCATTTATTCAGTGAATACTCCGCAACTTTGCTCGTGCACAAGAGCCACACCAACGCATCTGCTCGAGTCACTTCTGTTGCGCGACGAGTCGAACCGGACCCAGCGTGGCCCAACGCAGCTGCCGTCCACCGCAAACAAGGAAATACCACTGAGCATTTGACAATAAAGAAGCACCAGTTCGTCGAGTCCGCCTGTCGACCCTTGCCTTCCCGCGCTGTTCGGCTTCACACAGACAGCTTCGGAGCACGAGAGCACACAACAGCTTCAGCGGCTGAGGCAGCGATGACTGTGGTTATCTGCATCGCGTATATCTGGTACACGAGCTCTTCCACAGTGCCTGCGATCTTCAACTGGGTACCTTCGCTTGGTCCACTCGGTCCACTCGGTCCGCTCGGTCCACTCGGTCCGCTCGGTCCACTCGGTCCACTCGGTCCACTCGGTCCACTCGGTCCACTCGGTCCAATCTGTCAAATTCTCTACCGCTGATTGTGTTTTACTTCCTCGTGCCTACCTACCGTGGAGCTGCCTTTGCGTGTCTTCCCGTCAAGTCAGCATGGTTTTCACCAGCCATGCCGGTGTGATCACCGTGCACTGTGCAATGTGTGCAGCGTGCACTGAGTAAAGTGTATGCAGTGTGCACTGTGTAATGTGTGCAGTGTGCACTGTCGGCACTGTACACTGTGTAATATGTGCAATGTGCACTGTGCAATGCGTGCAGTGAGCACTGTGAAGTGTGTGTGCAGCATTGTGCAGTGTGTGCACTTTGCAATGCATGCAGCGTACAATGGGTGCAGTCTGCAATGTGCACCGTGCAATGTGTGCAATGTGCACAGTGTGCGATGTGCGATGTGTGATGCGCAGTGTGTGCAGTGTGCAATGGGTGCAGTGTGCACTGTGCCGGACGGAGACACTATCACAAGGACATGGCAGTAGCGTCGTTGCAGTGATCCTGAACTGAAGGCACCGGGCCCATGTTGCTGCTCGTGCTGCTGGTCAAGCGGATGATTGGTCATGTACTCATGCATGTTGATTGCCTGATTATGTAATTAGTTACCAAATGGGTGATTTGCCTTTCTATTTTCAGCAATGTTCTGTTCATCTGCCTGTAAAATTTCGGTACTATCCGCTTAGTTGCTTCTTCTGGCTGTCTCTTCTTTTCTATTTCAATGGGTCGTCCACTCACTGAGTCAACAGTGATGTCGTTACAGCATTTGTTTTCCAAGTAATTATTGCATGTCCATTGGTCTACGATTTGCTCTCTCTCTCTCTCTCTCTCTCTCTCTCTCTCTCTCTCTCTCTCTCTCTCTCTCTCTCTCTCTCTCTCTCTCTCTCTCTCTCTCTCTCTCTCTCTCTCTCTCTCTCTCTCTCTCTCTCTCTCTCTCTCTCTCTCTCTCTCTCTCTCTCTCTCTCTCTCTCTCTCTCTATATATATATATATATATATATATATATATATATATATATATATATATATATATATATATATATATATATATATATATATATATATATATATATATATATATATATATATATATATATATATATATATATATATATATATATATATATATATATATATATATATATATATATATATATATATATATATATATATATATATATATATATATATATATATATATATATATATATATATATATATATATATATATATATATATATATATATATATATATATATATATATATATATATATATATATATATATATATATATATATATATATATATATATATATATATATATATATATATATATATATATATATATATATATATATATATATATATATATATATATATATATATATATATATATATATATATATATATATATATATATATATATATATATATATATCTCTCTCTCTCTCTCTCTCTCTCTCTCTCTCTCTCTCTCTCTCTCTCTCTCTCTCTCTCTCTCTTTCTCTTCTCTCTCTCTCTCTCTCTCTTCTCTCTCTCTCTCTCTCTCTCTCTCTCTCTCTCTCTCTCTCTCTCTCTCTCTCTCTCTCTCTCTCTCTCTCTCTCTCTCTCTCTCTCTCTCTCTCTCTCTCTCTCTCTCTCTCTCTTCTTGCATCTCTTTTACTCGATATCAATTTTCGTCAATACCTTAATTTATGTTCTATTCGTATTTTTTTATTTATTGGTACATGCATTCGCTTCTTATCATCAGAGTGAGCATCGGCTCTGTTGCTACACTAGAACGTCAGGTGCGATCCAATCTGCTACACCAGTCACATTAGGTGTTCTTGAAGCTGCTACACCAGAACGTTAGGTGTTCTTCAAACCGCTACACCAGTCTTATTGGACGCTGTCCCAGCTGCAACACCAGTCACATTAGGCGCTCTTCAAGCTGCGACACCGGTACACCAGATGCTGCTCGAGTTCCTACATCAACACTTTAGGTGTTGCTGATATTGTTGCTGCCCGACACTAATCACGTGTATGAGTAGCTGGCTAGTGATGCTCAGCTGTGCGTAACTTGATAGCAATGGCCAGCTGTGTGCTGCCGTGAGCTTAGTCGGCCGTGCCCGACTGTAAGCACCACTGCAACGCCACTGTAGCGCACCGTAGCACACTGTAGCGACACTATATCGCCGCTGTAGCGACACTGATTCGCCGCTGTAGCGACACTGTATCGTCACGTCACTGTAGCGTCACTGTATCATCACTGTGTGCACTGTAGCGTCACTGTAGCGTCACTGTAGCGTCACTGTATCATCACCGTATCACCACTGTCGTCAATGTAGCGTCACTGTAGCGTCACTGTAGCGTCACTCACCACTGTAGCGTCACTGTAGCGCCACTGTAGCGTCACTGTAGCGTCACTGTAGCGTCACTGTAGCGTCACTGTAGCGTCACTGTAGCGTCACTGTACACTGTAGCGTCACTGTATCACCACTGTAGTGTCACTGTAGCGACACTGTAGCGTCACAGAACGTCACTGTAGCGTCACTGTAGCGTCACTGTAGCGTCACTGTAGCGTCACTGTAGCGTCACTGTAGCGTCACTGTAGCGTCACTGTAGCGTCACTGTAGCGTCACTGTAGCGCCACTGTAGCGTCACTGTAGCGTCACTGTAGCGTCACTGTATCACCACTGTAGTGTCACTGTAGCGTCACTGTATCACCACTGTAGTGTCACTGTAGCGACACTGTAGCGTCAATGTAACGTCACTGTAGCGTCACTGTAGCGTCACTGTAACGTCACTGTAGTGTCACTGTAGTGTCACTGTAGCGTCACTGTATCACCACTGTAGTGTCACTGTAGCGACACTGTAGCGTCAATGTAACGTCACTGTAGCGTCACTGTAGCGTCACTGTAGTGTCACTGTAGCGTCACTGTATCACCACTGTAGTGTCACTGTAGCGCCACTGTAGCATCACTGTAACGTCACTGTAGCGTCACTGTAGCGCCACTGTAGCGTCACTGTAACGTCACTGTATCACCACTGTAGTGTCACTGTAGCGCCACTGTAGCATCACTGTAACGTCACTGTAGCGTCACTGTATCACCACTGTAACGTCACTGTAGCGCCACTGTATCACCACTGTAGTGT
The DNA here is from genome assembly GCA_034440615.1 of Ashinkailepas kermadecensis. Taxonomy (NCBI): domain Eukaryota; kingdom Metazoa; phylum Arthropoda; class Thecostraca; family Neolepadidae; genus Ashinkailepas; species Ashinkailepas kermadecensis. The sequence goes on along the minus strand of JAOTOM010004752.1, from coordinate 37,135 downwards.
CACTGTAGCGACACTGTAGCGTCAATGTAACGTCACTGTAGCGTCACTGTAGCGTCACTGTAACGTCACTGTAGTGTCACTGTAGCGTCACTGTATCACCACTGTAGTGTCACTGTAGCGACACTGTAGCGTCAATGTAACGTCACTGTAGCGTCACTGTAGCGTCACTGTAGTGTCACTGTAGCGTCACTGTATCACCACTGTAGTGTCACTGTAGCGCCACTGTAGCATGACTGTAACGTCACTGAAGCGTCACTGTATCACCACTGTAACGTCACTGTAGCGCCACTGTAGCGTCACTGTAGCATCACTGTAGCGTCACTGTAGCGTCACTGTAGCGTCACTGTAGCGTCACTGTGGCGTCACTGTAGCGTCACTGTAGCGCCACTGTAGCGTCACTGTAGCGCCACGGTAGCGTCACTGTATCACCACTGTAGTGTCACTGTAGCGTCACTGTATCACCACTGTAGTGTCACTGTAGCGTCACTGTAGCGTCACTCTAACGTCACTGTAGTGTCACTGTAGCGTCACTGTATCACCACTGTAGTGTCACTGTAGCGACACTGTAGCGTCAATGTAACGTCACTGCAGCGTCACTGTAGCGTCACTGTAGCGTCACTGTAGCGTCACTGTAGCGTCACTGTAGCGACACGGTAGCGTCACTGTAGCGTCACTGTAGCGTCACTGTAGCGCCACTGTAGCGTCACTGTAGCGTCACTGTAGCGTCACTGTAGCGTCACTGTAGCGTCACTGTAGCGTCACTGTAGCGTCACTGTAGCGTCACTGTAGCGTCACTGTAGCGTCACTGTATCACCACTGTAGTGTCACTGTAGCGTCACTGTATCACCACTGTAGTGTCACCGTAGCGACACTGTAGCGTCAATGTAACGTCACTGTAGCGTCACTGTAGCACCGTCACCGTAGTGTCACTGTAGCGTCACTGTATCACCACTGTAGTGTCACTGCGACACTGTAGCGTCAATGTAACGTCACTGTAGCGTCACTGTTGCGTCACTGTAGCGTCACTGTAGCGTCACTGTATCACCACTGTAGCGTCACTGTAGCGCCACTGTAGCATCACTGTAACGTCACTGTAGCGTCACTGTAGCGCCACTGTAGCGTCACTGTAGCGTCACTGTAGCATCACTGTAGCGTCACTGTAGCGTCACTGTAGCGTCACTCACGGCCAGCCGACATGGCCCGCCCCAGCACACCTCACCACACGCTCACGCGCCGTTCCGCTCCTTCCCAAGCGGCACTAGCGCAACGAACGGCGCCACCGCGAACAGCTTCGCGCGCTTCGCCGCGAAGAGCAGCGTGCGCCCACCATGATGCAGTCGGGTGACGCAGCTTGCCGCTTCTCGGACGGCGGCTCTTCGCCCGAGTCGCCCCGCCTCCAGGTGACGTCATGGGCATGACGTCATTGAACGGCCGGATGACGTCATTTCGAGAGAGAGAGCATGACGTCATTGAGAGACCATGAGTCGGGCGGGAGCATGAGCGTGGAGCGGCGGGTCCAGACGCCTGCCTGGCTGTCTTTTTGGTATTGAGAGAAGACGGGTTCATCTGACCTCATTTGGCCCCCGTCTGTTTTTGTAAACCGAATATGTGACAAGTCGGTGTTTAGTCCCGTCAGAGTTTGCTCGGACACTGAGGGTTGTAGCCGAGTCTGGAGCGTGGTGGTATTTTCAGCTGCATCAGTGAAGACGCATTCCATGGAGAACATTAGACATGGAGAAAACGAAATCCGCCCTGGGTCTGCCAGTTCCTTGATTGTACCTGATAAGCTCGTAATCCGGTCGACAGTGTGAATCTAGTAGTGGAAAACTCAGTAATGTTAGGCGGCTCTACTGCATTTTTACCCGACACACAGTCTTAAAAGCGTGCTCCTGACAGCACCTTGCTGTGTGAAACTCCTGCGTCTATGGCAGGCGCTCCTGGATGGATCATGTCCGTGATGATCGCCATCATGATCATGTGGCTATCATGTCAACCGTCGGTGTTGGTGCCACTGGCCCACCGTCCGCATCTGCCCACCCTTCCCTCGCCTGTCCAGTGTTAGTGTTGGTGTCCCTGTCTGCACCCGGACACCCTTCCTTCGCCTGTCCAGCGTTGGTGTGGGTTTCCCTGTCTGCACCCGGACAGCCTTCGCTCGCCTGTCCAGCGTTGGTGTGGGTTTCCCTGTCTGCACCCGGACACCCTTCCCTCGCCTGTCCAGCGTTAGAGTGGGTGTCCCTGTCTGCACCCGGACACCTTCCCTCGCCTGTCCAGCGTTAGAGTGGGTGTCCCTGTCTGCACCCGGACACCTTCCCTCGCCTGTCCAGCGTTAGTGTGGGTGTCCCTGTCTCCATATGCCTTACGTCGTCTGTCGTCAGTAATAGGTGCATCGTTTCTTACACGTGCATGCCTTTGTGTTGCAAGCCTGGTTATGCATTGGACTCGCTGTCAGACCGCAGTTACGTATTGGACTCGCTGTCAGGTCGCGGTTATGTTTTGGACACGCTGTCAGACAGCGAAGCAGACTGATCATAGGGAGTGCGATCCGAGCACTGCTGAATTGCTGGCGGCTCACTGCTCTGCTACTATGTGAGGCTTTTCACACCGAACTTAGCGAAGTGATTATGCACATTTTGGAGGAGATAACAGCATTAATGGTTGCTATGCGTAGACAAATGGAGGAAATATTAGCCAAAAATAGGTTTTAACATGGTCCTTCAAGGCTCCATCTACTGCAAAGTACATCCCAACTGAACGTAATTCGGCATTGCCACTGACGACGTTGAGGACAACATGATCAACGCAGCGGTTTGGTTTGCGAGGCTTCGCGACACACCAGATGAGACTATATGGCGTCGCCTGCCTCTCATCCTGACAAAAAGGACGAGCATCGCGGGGAATCGAACCCCGTGCCTTTGGTGTCCCAGACGCTGAGTTGAACTACTGAGCTACCGACTCCCTGGGTGTCAGGATGTCGCCGCACTACAGGTGGCCCCACAAGTTAGCAAGATAGCATCATATCTCGACATGGCTAACTTACCTTGACACAGACTCCCGCCGGAATAAGTGTGCGGTGCAGCGATTTTCACGGATAAACATCTTCGCCGCTAGAAATCTCGACATCAGCGTGGGCTGAACACGATGGGTTTTGACACCGCTTCACATCGACTACAGGGCTTTCCACTTACCGGAGCGAACTTCAAAGGTAGCAACTTGTTTTTACACTTGAGGAAACGTATTTGGCCTTGACTTTGTTGTCATATTCGCTCAATGCCATCGCGCCCGCTTTACGTTTGAATTATATGCTCACCGCGCTGGTTCCGACGGACGTTTTTATCTTGCAGATCGAGAAAGTTGATCGCAGAACTCCTGGCTCTTGTCATCAGTTGCACCCGTTCCCACCACGTCCAGCATCCTTAGTATTGCGATGCAATCACATGAACATTGTTTAGTTATAATACGCTATCTGCACGTAGAGACGGTTAATCATATAAGTGAGTGTATAATTGTGCAGTTTCATGGAGGTGGTGTGCCAAAATACTTAAACTCGAGACATTTATTTAACATAATGACTAAATGGCTAAATGACTTTTTGATGCGTGGCAGGTATTTGATGCCGTTGACTTGACATTGAAAGCCAATTCTCCTCCACTTCTTTTTGTATTCCATCCCAGCAATGCAAACATGTAAAATGTTCTAATAAGAACGCCCGATAAAATTATTTTTGAACTGTCCGTAGGCAGAAAATATTGAAACGTATTGCGAAGGTTTCAAAGTTTACCCTTCAAGAACGGCAGAGCTTCCTTCTCCTCGCAGTTCAGTAGGAAAAATCTAACCATTTTCCACTAGCTTTGGTTCGAAAGAGATGCGGGAAATAACATGATATGGATACATCCTTTAATTTTCAGTTATTTGGCACATCACTTCATCCACCTTTTGATGGCATTCCAGGTCACGTCAAATCAGTCAATGCCGGTGACGAATTCAGGCATCCAATTCTCGCCGTATTTCTCAAACCCTGGAGTTGGAGCAACTGTGATTTCGTGCTTCAATGTCAATGATGTGCAAACTGAAAGCTTGGTGCGATCTCATAACACGTATGAAAGTTAAAGCCGCCGTTTAAGTCAGTATCAAGCACAAACATATATATGGGATAAACTGTTGAAGCTGAGGATTTTTGAACAATGCATTAACTTTCCACAAAGGCACTCCACCAATGTTTCGGTAACCTCTGCAAGAGGCCAAGTCACGACAAATGAACTCCATCATTGCCCCCAAAAACGTAATGTGGAACACCAGCGGAAAAACAGATATTTCCGTGTTTTTGTAAGAAAACATTACGATAATTCTTCGATAGACAAAAAGTTCGTGACTGTACTCACATCACATTATGCCTGAGCGCCGAATTAAACAACGTTTGTACATGCTTCCTCGTCCGTATTTAGCGTCCAGAACGCCTTTGAAACATATAACTTCAGCATGTGTCAAATATTATCTCAATGACCTAGCTTGATATTAACTTGAAATTTTGAACACTGTAAAGGAATATAATTTGTCATTATAGCTATTCAGTTTTGTCTATTAGTTGCACAACGTGCATTAAAACAAACTTGTCATTATCGCAGCTCCAATCAATACCATTTCCTGAGTTAAGCATACAACCTTTAAGATATAAGATATATATATATATATATATATATATATATATATATATGTATGTGTGTGTGTGTGTTAAATCGCAAGTGCACTTAAAATAACCAGCTGGTTTCAATAAAGTGTACGATATGCACATAGGAGCCCTATCAATGGAAGCATTTCTGATACACAAGTAGTCGCGTGAAAGCAAGCGATGCACACACATCTTATTATACCTCACTGCGATAGAACAAAGAGCACCAGCGTTCTCATCATCTCATTTGATACTTTCATTACCGAAGAGCTCCCCCGGACGCATGTGGCATCCAGGCAGTGTAGCAAAACGTTTTATGTCCGCACATTTTGCTGTCATCTTAATTGGCTAGGGTGTCAGGTGTTAGTTTGGTGTTATCGCTGATTTGGTAGTGCATTTTTGCCCACCAAATTAGCTGCATGGTGGACAGTCGACTCAGAGTGGTAGTGGTGTGACCAATGCAGTGTACCTTTCGGGATGCACAGTTCCCGTGTGTGCATGGAAACATGTACACTACAATACATTGGTCTGCTTTGGTGGGCCATTGCCATGCTGCGCGTTGCCGAGTGACCAATGCAGCCGATGCGCCATAAAGCCCAAAAAGCTAACATGCTGCACGTTATTTTTCATGACCAACGGCGCTGTTCTCGGGCTCTGGTAATATATTGGCAATCCATGTTTCTTCTCGTCAGCCTTTGGTTCGCAGTTTCCCAGAACGATGCATTAGTATTAATGGTGTCCCTTGAGCGTCCCTCGATTTACCAGCATAATGATCATGAGCGTGGTGTGAATCATATCGAAAGCCAGGAAAAAGCCGACGAGCGAGAAAGAAGCTGCTGTATTGAACCGATAATGCATGGAGGGAAGCCTGCTCCGGAGATATACACACATAGATATAGACGTATATATATATATATATATATATATATATATATATATATATATATAGATATAAATATATATATATATATATATATATATATATATATATATCTATCTATATATATATATATATATATATATATATCTATATGTGTATATATATATATATGTATATATATATATATATATATATATATATATATATATATATATATATATATATATATATATATATATATATATATATATATATATATATATATATGTATAATATATATATATATATATGTATGTATGCATGTCTGCATTACTATTCTCCGATATATTGTGTTGCACAAACCATTCCCGAGGGTGTCGGTCTCATTGTTTCCATTAACTTAAGTTGGAATGATGCAATTGAATTTCGAAGGAACAAGATTACTTCCAACATCATGTTACGGCAGCGTCTGCAAGAGGTCAGGCCTCGACAAATGAACTCCACCAATGTGACGGTAACGTCTACCAATGGCCAGATCCCGACAAATGAATTCCACAGTGGCAATCCCAGTCGTGGGAGGAGGAGCGGAGAACCTCCCAGCCCACGTACTGCCGACTGGTGTCCGTGTCACGGGGGCGGCTCAGCCGACTTGTATGACCCACGGCAATTTATTAGGCCTTGTTACGGGAAAACTCAAAAGTCACCAATTACTATGAGTTAATTATGCCATAAATATAACCCAACGAGTCGAAGCCGGGTCTGGGATATTTATTTCCGTCGTTCCCAGCGCACTGAGCTGCATGTTATCTCACTTGCGGTTGTGTTATCGTAATAACCGTCGTGAGATAGTATTCACCGTCATCGTATCGTAATTACAGTTATGGTATCGTAATCATCAACAAGGTATCGTAATCACAGTCATGGTATCGTAATCACAGTCATGGTATCGTAATCACAGTCATGCTATCGTAATCACAGTCATTATATCGTAATCATCGTGTTATCGTAATCATCATCAAGGTATCGTAATCACCGTCATGGTATCGTAATCACCGTCAAGGTGTCGTAATCTCAGTCAAGGTGTTGTAATCACCGGCATGGCATAGTAATCACCGTCATCGTATCGTAATAAATGTATTTTAGACAAATATAATCGGAGCTAACATTTGCTAACAAACCATGTGATGCAATGCACAAGCTGAGTGAAATCACATTTCACAAAGTTATCGGTTTGTAAACACAAACAGTGCAATTTGGACACGATATTGCGATTGCTTTATAGACGATTGGATTCTACAACGCGTTTCAGTGATAAAACAACATACGTATTCGAAAATAATATGATGTATTTTCAATAGTGATTAAGTGATAAAATACCGTGAAATGAATAACATAATGAAGAATTAAAATGCACGGGACCGAATGATATAAAATAGCATATGTCTTTCGAAACAATATGTCATTCAATTCCATAAACCCTTGATCATAAAATCAGCTGAGCTCGGAATGCAAATAAGCAAACCTGTATTCCCTCACAGTCACCACACCTGTCAAATATTGACTTTGGCACTGACGTCGAGAATAAGTTTGAAATGCTGAAATTAATATATATAGAACAAGCAGGTAAGTACCACGTACCCGAATTCATTGGCGGATGAATTCGTCCATTTTTGTCTTCGCTGACACTACTATCCATCAAAATTCACACGACCTAGGACGTGTGTTATCACAAGAGGTACATTTACGCTGGCTGTTGACAATCAACAACCTTCGTGAAACACAAATGGTGTAATGGCACACTATTTTTTCCATAGTATCAACAAACGATGCACTTCGGATTATGTTAGCTCATGCAACGATGCAACGATGCCTTGTTAGCTCATGATATTAGTTAAATATCATCTCTACAAATAGTAACGCAAACGGTGTTATCCCATCGAATTCGATGTGAATGCACAGCTTGTGATTTTAGTGAAATTGGCCTCAGAATGCAAATCACCAGAATCTTTGCCGTACGGACATGACCTAGTCCTAACAGCCTGTTGAGCCGGAAAGAGTGATGTTCGTGCTTCCCGGACGTTTTTATCGAAAGCTGATTCTGATGGAAGCACATTTCTACCGAGGTAAACCAATAGCCTGGCCGAGCACACTCCACCTGTCACTGTGCGGACGCCCCACACGGCAGCATGTTGAAGTTATCATGTCGCGGCCCAGCTGAGTCTGCTCAGATCAACACACAAGTCAGAACGTTGACCTGATGCATCTCACAACCGTCACAAGTAGCAGGTGGAGTGGAAAAGTTAATTAGCAATAAAGCGTCTGCACTGTCAATGTCAAAAATTGCAACGGAAGTTGCAGAGAAATACAAGCACACTCATTTCTTCAGAGAGAGTTGAGCCCAACGTTGAGATAATGTGGCGAGAGCTGGCCTCACAGTGAGCGCGCTGGTGCAGGCTGCCGCTGACGTCGCCATCTGTAGAAGCTTGTGAGAAATGGTGTGTGTCTGAACCATCCCGCGGCCCGTACCACGTTCACGCTCCCGCCTGCGTAATGTTTCCACATCAGACCGACATAGACGGCCAGCACGAGGTTAATATAGAAGCCAGCCGGGCAGAAAACCTCGCTCAGCCTGCGCCAAATAAGGCGTTTTGTGCGTGGCAATCACCCATTGCAGTGAAACGTCTTTCTCCGATGGAGCTTTCGCGTGCAAAACGGTCTGATTTATTCCTGCTTTGTTGGTTTTTAGGGAGAGAAAACTACAGATTTCCAAGGAAGAAAGAAAACTGATCAGTCACACTTAACTGTGTTCAGAACTGAAGTCTACCCGCAGTGCTGGTAGATTAATTCGTAGGTTTATTCCGTAAAACCAGGACCACGCTGACCAGTGCGGCACACTATACGGTATGACGAAGCTGTGCTGCACAGGATAACCAAACAGCGGCATGTAGTGCCCACGTCTGTGCAATTGGAAGTGTTTGTTGGTTGTGGCTTTACGACGCACTCACCAGCTGATGCCACATGGTGTCGCCTGCCTTCCACCCTGGCGGGAAGGGCTGGCACCGCGGGGAATCGAACCCCGCACCTTGAGCGTGCCAGTCGCTCAGCTCAGCCACGGAGTTACCGACGGACCATTTCGCAATTGAAGGCAACCAGTTTTTGCGTTAATTGTCGCGTCACTTTGCGTCAAGATAGGAGGTGCCAACAATAGCGCCATTCGAGAAGACCCATTAGCTGCCGGGCTGGTTCTGCTGCACGTCATGTCAGCTACCCGGCGGCGCGATCCGACATAATGATGACACGATCAGCAGCTGACTTCAGCTGCTGAAGAGGCAGCCACCTGACCTGTGTGCGCACCAGGCCGAGTCCCGCTTGAACGAGAACTAATGTTCACGGGCGATTTCCTGCGGCAAGTGTGTGCCGACGTAGACAGAGCGTGAACGCTTATTGACGGAAGGCTCGCGGCCGAAGATGAACGACTCGGACACTGGCCGCCAACTGGAGCTACTGCACGTTCGCTGGCAGCTCCAAAGGTGTGGTCGATGCTGCACTGACACCGACGCCACATTCGTCATCGACCGCCTGTCCGACAGCACTCGCCTCGTGTTGTTACTCCGTCGTTTTGCGTCGTGCGGTCGTCGTGCTGCTGTGGTGCAGGCGGGTCTCCCCGTCGCCACGGTCGGGCTTGCACCACGGTCGTCGTGCTGCTGTGGTGCAGGGGGTCTCCCCGTCACCACGGTCGTCGTGCTGCTGTGGTGCAGGGGGTCTCCCCGTCACCACGGTCGTCGTGCTGCTGTGGTGCAGGCGGGTCTCCCCGTCACCACGGTCGGGCCTTGTCCGCGCGGCGGTGGCGGCGGATGACTGTTTTCGGACCGAGTTCTCGGACGACAAACGGTTCATTTGACTGTCGGATGTTACCATCGTTCCAGGTTATGACACCATGTACCGACACGCCATCCCAGGTTATGACACCCTGTACCAACACGCCATCCCAGGTTATGACACCATGTACCGACACGCCATCCCAGGTTATGACACCCTGTACCGACACGCCATCCAAGGTTATGGCACCATGTGTCGACACACCATCCCAGGTTATGACACCCTGTGCCGATACGCCATCCCAGGTTATGACACCATGTACCGACACGCCATCCCAGGTTATGACACCATGTGTCGACACACCATCCCAGGTTATGACACCCTGTGCCGATACGCCATCCCAGGTCATGACACCATGTACCGACACGCCATCCCAGGTTATGACACCATGTGCCGACATGCCATCCCAGGTTATGACACCATGTACCGATACGCCATCCCAGGTTATGACACCCTGTGCCGATACGCCATCCCAGGTTATGACACCCTGTACCGACACGCCATCCCAGGTTATGACACCCTGTACCGACACGCCATCCCAGGTTATGACACCCTGTACCGACACGCCATCCCAGGTTATGACACCCTGTACCGACACGCCATCCCAGGTTATGACACCATGTGTCGACACGCCATCCCAGGTTATGACACCCTGTACCGACACGCCATCCCAGGTTATGGCACCATGTGTCGACACACCATCCCAGGTTATGACACACTGTACCGACACGCCATCCAAGGTTATGGCACCATGTGTCGACACACCATCCCAGGTTATGACACACTGTACCGACACGCTATCCCAGGTCATGACACCATGTACCGACACGCCATCCCAGGTTATGACACCATGTACCGACACGCCATCCCAGGTTATGACACCATGTACCGATACGCCATCCCAGGTTATGACACCCTGTGCCGATACGCCATCCCAGGTTATGACACCCTCTACCGACACGCCAGTTGGCGGCATGTTCACAGTAAGTACCTGCTATCCAGCCGAGACAGCGCCTGAGCTGCCAGACGGCCTGTTGTTTAGCCACCATCTGGCGGTGCAGAGCCATCTGGCAGCTTCTCTGTGCAGGGCCATCTGGCAGCTTCTCTGGTATTGTTGCCGTCTCGGCCACGGACTGACCGTGCCGAAGCACGGCGGAAGTGACGCTAGATCGGCAGTGGAAGTCCTGGCGAGATGCTGGAATTTCCAGAGCCGGTGGCTGAACCGGAGTCTACTCGACAAAGGCTGTGTAGCGTGGTCAATGACCAGTTAAAATGGGAATCTTTTTCAACTCTCCGCCAGCATACTCTCCGCCAGATTCATCGCCACACCTCGCATTGCTTTGTCGCGCTGTTGTCAGTAACATATGCACAGTGTAGAGGTGGAACTTTGCATATATTTGAGGTTCACTCCTCTCCCCTCTCCCAACGAAATAGCATCCGCATTCGGAAAACGAATTTCAGTACACAACATCAAATCGGGTTTGACACCGCTTTCGCTCCAAATGACATTGACAACGTTCATCCCCTTCCCTCACACGCATTTTTGTACTCCTTGGATCTCAGCAAAACAATAGCTACCTCACTTACAACCACACTCTAGTTTATCCTAACGCGCATGGCAGTTGAATCCACAATATGCTTTCTGGTTCCCAAACGAACACAGAATTTCGGCATCACTATCACCTAATCGCACTTAACTCGCGTTAGTACTCTTAATCACTACACTTGTCGCACTTAATTAGAGGCTGGTCTCTCGCGAGCTGTATTCAGCTAGCTCTGCTCGCCAGATGTGCTGAATGTGTTCGGTATGGCCGTTACCTATTGACACGCGAGACCTCTGTCGGTGCCGTCACTATCCCCGCAATAGACGCCTGTCAGCGCATACATGCGCTGTGATTGGCTGAGTTTGCGCCCAGCCACGCTGTGATTGGCTGCGTTTGCACCCAGTCACGCTGTGATTGGCTGCGTTTGCACCCAGTCACGCTGTGATTGGCTGCGTGTGTATCGAATCAGGCTGTGATTGGCTGCGTTTGCATCCAGTCACGCCGTGATTGGCTGCGTCACGTCACTTCACCCAGTTACGCACCTTCTCTGTCCAGGACGATTGAGCCCACCTGGGCACCGCTCCCCGATGCCTGTTTGGGCCGCTCATGCACCACATGCCCATCCAGGGTCGCATCGCGCGCGACGATTGCGACCCTGTGGCGCTGTGGCGCCTGTTCTGACGCCTACTGTGACGCCTGTTGTGACGTCTGCTGTGGCGCCTGATGTGACGTCTGATGTGGCGCCTGATGTGACGTCTGCTGTGACGCCTGATGTGGCGCCTGATGTGACGTCTGCTGTGACGCCTGCTGTGACGCCTGCTGTGACGCCTGCTGTGACGCCTGCTGTGACGCCTGCTGTGACGCCTGCTGTGCCGCCTGCTGTGACGCCTGCTGTGACGCCTGATGTGGCGCCGCCGATCCCTACGCCTGCGACGCCTGCGGACGCCTGCTGTGACGCCTGCGGACGCCGCACGCCGTTAACGCCTCTGGACGCCTGTTGGACGTCTGCGTGGCGCCGATAGACGTCTGCGACGCCGATGTGGCGCCGATGACGTCTGCGGACGCCCGCTGTGACGCCTGCTGTGACGCCTGCTGTGACGCCTGCGGACGCCTGCTGTGACGCCTGCTGTGACGCCTGCTGTGACGCCCTGTACGCCTTGCCCGCTGGACGCCGTTGTGACGTCTGCTGTGGCGCCTGATGTGACGTCTGTTGTGACGCCTGATGTGGCGCCTGATGTGACGTCTTCTGTGACGCCTGCTGTGACGCCTGCTGTGACGCCTGCTGTGACGCCTGCTGTGACGCCTGCTGTGACGCCTGTAGTGACACCTGCTATGACACCTGCTGTGACGCCGCTATGACACCTGCTGTGACACCTGTTGTGACGCCTGCTGTGACGCCTGTTGTGACGCCTGTTGTGACACCTGCTGTGACGCCTGCTGTGTCGGCCGTCCGGCCTCGTGCCGTCACACCATGTTGCGCGACCGTTCACCCTGACTGACACACCTCCCGACGGCTGCGCACAGGGCCAGCGGCGGCGCGGGCGTCTCAGTATGATGACGTCATCGGACGGTCACTCAGACGAGGCGGACTGCGACGTGGACCGGCGAATGGACGCGCGCGGCTGTCCAGGTACGGCCGCGCACGCGTATGTATAATTGACTGCACAAATAGCTTGACAGTCAGGTTGGGTGTCCTGGCACCTGGATACTCTGAGTAGGTATACTGTTTCCCACTACACCTAGGTGCCATTGGCGTCACAAATGGCTTGGCAGTTAGGCTGAGCGTCCTGGCACATGGATATCCCGTATAGGTATGCTGTTTCCGACCACACCTATACATAAGCAGGATGTTCAAGTGCCAAGACCCCACCCACTAAGCTATTTGGACCAACAGTACATAGTCCGGGAGAGAGAAAACAACCAATCATATCAGATATATGCATATATATATATATATATATATATATATATATATATATATATATATATATATATATATATATATATATATATACATATACATATACATATACATATACATACATATACAATCATACAATACATATACAATACATATTATATACATATACATATACATATACATATACATATACATAATATACATATACATATATATATATATATATATATATGCATATCAATGCATATAAATATACATATCAATACAACACATATACATACACATATACAATACATATACATATGCATATGCATATACATATACATATACCATATACCATATACATATACATATACATATACATATACATATGCATATCATATACATATACATATACATATAATATACATATATCATATCATATCATATCATATCATATGCATATACATATACATATACATATACATATACATATACATATACATATACATATACATATACATATACATATACATATACATATACATATACATATACATATACATATACATATACATATACATATACATATCATATGCATATGCATATCATATACATATACATATACATATAACATATACATATACATATACATATACATATACATATACATATACATATACATATACATATACATATACATATACATATACATATACATATACATATACATATACATATACATATACATATACATATACATATACATATACATATACATAATATACATATACATATACATATACATATACATATACATATATATATATATATATATATATATATATATATATATATATATATATATATATATATATATATATATGTATGTGTGTGTGTGTGTGTGTGTGTGTGTGTGTGTGTGTGTGTGTGTGTGTGTTTGGTGTGGGTGCATATCATGATGAGACACGAAATATATCCGGTGTTGCCCATTTTAGTGGGGGATTGACATGTTGGAAGCTTGTCCCAAATTTCAGTCCAGGATATTGGTGGGATAATTTCCAGATCATCGGATGCTAGCCTCTTATAGCAGAAGTGACTGGATGCCCTCTCATGTGCTATTTAAAATATAACAGGTAGACTAACTGTGCTCTCCGTGAAGCTGACTTTCGGACGCTGAAAGGACTCGCGACTTGCTTTGCTAAAAGGTATTTGAACGCAGAGTTATTAAATATCTGGCTTGACCTCATCTTGGCCGCTGGGCCAAGATGAGGCGCTTGTCCTGTTCGATGTCGGACGCTGTGCAGTTTATGCAGATATGGTACTCTTCGCATACATTTAGTTAATCTCTGTCTTTACGCTAGCGTAAGCTGGGGCGCCTGGTAAATTTCGTTGGCGCGGTTTTGTTTCACCCGCAGCGGCCACCATTATCTCCACGCCGAACCTGGGCGTCACGTGTGAACATTGGGCAGAGATCGACTGGGCCGTTCGACGCAGCATGTGTCAAAACCGAACACACACGCAGACAGACAGACGGACACGCATTTTCGAACTTTGCCGAGCGACCGCGATATATACATATCCGATAAAGATTCCTTGTGCTTTCAGCGTCTGCCTCCGACTTTCAACTTGATGCACACCAACTCCTTGAACTAGGTGCAATGTTGGTGTGTTCAAAATCTGATAAATCTCCATCTCAAAAGCTCTAATTCACAATCTCACAAGCCTGAATATATTTCAGGTGATGTAGGATTTGACACAAAGGGGTGCAAAAGGCTTGCACGCGCATGAAGCACGCACCTTGTCCTCACCTCTACGAACTAGACGTCCTCGGATCGCCTTGGCAAAATACTTCCGCTCACCAAGCCTGGTGGCTATTGCCGCGCTTCTGTCTGCTCGGAGGTGCCCCACTCAAAGCAGCTACACGTGCCTGACGGTCACAAGGGTGCACCACACACAGCCACTGACCCCATGACCACAGCCACTGAGCCCATGACCACAGTCATTGGCCCCACGACCACAACCACTGACCCCATGACCACAGTCACTGACCCCATGACCACAACCACTGACTCCATGACCACAGCCACTGACCCGATGACCACAGCCACTGACTCCATGACCACAGTCACTGACCCCATGACCACAGCCACTGACCCCATGACCACAGCCACTGACTCCATGACCACAGTCACTGACCCCATGACCACAACCACTGACCCCATGTGCGGCTGGATCCCTGTATGGTGCATGTTTTCACAACATGTCAGGATCATGTTTCTTTTGGTATGAGTTATGATCCAACTACTGCCAGGGGTGCAGAGCATAAGCACGTGCAGAACGTGCACACACATGAATAGTCTTGGTGATAGTCCATCCGCCCACCATATGGTGTGACCGTAGCATACGCTGTTCGAAACTCGGAGGTGCTCCATTCAAAGTAGGCGTGCACGTGCTGAGCCGGCATAAGATACATCCCACGCGGCTTCAAAACGGAAACGCTGTTAGGTCAGCGTGAGGTGGACGTCCTGACCAAATCTTCGGTTCATAGAATATCCCAGGTGAACCGGAGAGCTGATTGATGGCAATGGGTGCAAATATGTGCACGTGCAGTACACCCACACCCGGCCGCACATCCATATGAAACCGCCAAGCTCGGATAGTCATCACAGCAGTTAGTGCACGCGCACAATTTGGTGGCTATCGCACGTGTCGATAGAAATTGAGATGCCCCCGTTAAAACAAATGCACGTGCCTGACGGTCACGTGGTGTGCTCCACTTGGCCGACTGCCAGAAAACCAGAATGCTCCCTTTGAAGCGGAACCTTCAACATAGTTCAGACGCTTGGCCTCTTTGGTAGGAACGCGTTTAAAGTGTTAGTTGCAGGGGCGGCGGCCTCCGCATTCAAGGACCGCCCCTGCAGTCACGATACCTTTCCCATCGCTTTAGCATTTCTGTGTGAGCAGGAGTCAGCTGGGTGGTCAGCACAGCAGCCATTGGACACGCCTCCACCACTCAAAATCTCCTAGACGAGCCACTGCTTTTTGGCATAATCTATAGGCGCTCCTGGCTTCAAGATGAGTTCAAAAGGCGTGCAGGTGCAGCACGCATACTATTTGGCATCCACGCCTACGAAATGTGCATCCAGAATAGCCCTGGCGACCGGCTACCATCTCACCAAATTTGGTAGCAATAGAGCGCGCCGCTCACAACTCGGAGGTGCCTCGCTCAAAGCAAATGCCCTCTCCTGACGCCCACACGGTCCACTCCAATCGGCTGTCCACCACAAAAGCACCCGGTTCCTCGTGGAACCGATAGCGTCACGAAATGTCATGTTGGTACGGCGTCTGGTATGTGCCGTGCGCCGGGTTAATTGATTTAGTCATCGCCGTCTGGTAGCGACAGGTGGCACGCGCGCGCGTGACCCATTTCGCCGGAAACTGCCGACATTATCTGTCCGCCGAACCGTCGCATCGCCTGTGAATATTTGGGCCGAATCAGCCCAGCCGTTTTGGTGCATGTGCCAAAGCTCGGCACACACACGACAGACAGACAGGCAGACAGATGGACATACAGATAGACATACAGACAGACATACAGACAAACACAAGACAGACAGACAGACAGACAGACAGACAGGCAGACAACAGACAGACGACAGACAGAAGACAGACAGACAGACAGACAGAAACAGACAGACAGACAGACAGACAGACAGACAGACAGACAGACAGACAGACAGACATACATACATACAGACAGACAGACAGACAGACAGACAGACAGACAGACAGACAGACAACAGACAGACAGACAGACAGACAGACAGACAGACAGACAGACAGACAGACAGACAGACAGACAGACAGACAGACAGACAGACAGACAGACAGACAGACAGACAGACAGACAGACAGACAGACAGACAGACAGACAGACAGACAGACAGACAGACAGACAGACAGACAGACAGACAGACAGACAGACAGACAGACAGACAGACAGACAGACAGACAGACAGACAGACAGACAGACAGACAGACAGACAGACAGACAGACAGACAGACAGACCATGCATTCCTGCACGTGCTACATTGTACGTATAATTGGAAAAGCCTGGCATTATACTCAGCTGGTAGCATTTCTACTTTTCCCCGGAGTCACCTGGCATGATCAGTGACTGAGAAGACACAACACGAACCAGACGCGATGATTAAATGCACATTTTTGCCAATAACATGACTTCATGCAAACAGAAGAATCAACATCAACTATTTGCATTGTGAATTATCACGAACTATAACCAGCTCAATGACCTACTTGTCATTTTTGATCGTGATGCCTGTGTATCCATAGGAAACCATGGTTCCGTGTTCCGTGGATCGGTGAATTCGTGTTCGCTCAATCTTTGATTCAAACAGCTTCGCTTACAGTCATCCAGTTGCTGCCATCGCTAAAATATCGGATGCTTACTAATAAGAATCTAGGCTTGGGCAACCAGGCTATCAACAAACCACCTAAAACAGAAACAGTTCGATAAGTACGTCCTACATCTATAGGAATATATATATATATATATATATATATATATATATATATATATATATATATATATATCGCGAAACAGTGCTGGGAAAGTAAGTTCGCTGTTGAGTTATACTCACACAAAAGAAGCACCTTGCACGAGATCGAAAGTTGAGCGAAAGCTATTTTTTTTTAGAACGAAACACAAAGCTCCAGCCCAAACTCAGTAACGTACTTTTCATACCATCGCTTGCTTAACTTCAACGGATGAAATACATAACTAACTTGTCACTACATTGTTTCTAGTCTTGAAACCAAGTCGTGAAATATAGAATTAGCGTGCAGAAATATATCAGATATCTTACAATGTAATTAAATATATAATATGACCAAATCGCCATATAATGGAGAAGGCCGAGCGAGAGTGCAGAATAATTTTTTCCCACAGATTTATTGTGCATTCTAGAAAAAGATCACCTAACAGGCAATGCTGCTTTGACGGTATGAGAACAAGTTTTCGAAACAACTCTGCCGAGCGACCAACATGTATAAATCTCCGACAGATATTTATCGTGCTGTACACTCAAAACCTTTCCCAGAACCTTGCTTTATTACACACTCCTTTACGTCACCGTTAGCGTTCAGAGTACGTATTTCATACCGCAAACAAAGAGCAGAGCAAACGTGATGCTTGCAAAATGAATGCTATATGCCGATTTCATCCGTTAGAATTGTCCACCTTCTTTTATTGCCACAGCAAATGACGGAAAGAGCACGTCGTGTTTTTGTCATTATGGGTGCAAACATGTGTGTGTCGAACATCGTCACGTGGCCTAAGTGTTTCGCCGATCAAGGTCGGCTCGAAGACCAAGTGATAATGTATCAATCATTGGCCAGACCAGCTGTGCTCACACGACATGAGGGGAGGGTATTCGCACGTCTGGACAGTGTCTGCCCCGAGTAGCCACGTGGCGGAAGGCTATTCTGTGCTACATGTGCACGCCCCTCTCTACCAATCTCGCTAAAAGCATGCAACTTCTGGGCATATCTTTGCACTGTGCTCAGCGGTGCTGCGGTAATTGTTGGAAACAGCGGTGACATTTCGCTGTGGTATGAAGGTTTGAGTCTAGTTATTGTGAGGAGGATACTGTTCTTTAATATTAATTTTGTAATAAATTTTTTAATTATTTTTTAATTAATTTTTTAATTAATTGAAATTAATTTTTCAAGTTAAGGTTTTAGTCTAGTTATTTAAGGTTTTAGTCTAGTCATTTAAGGTTTTAGTCTTTAAGGTTTTTCTATTTAAGGTATTAGTCTTTTTTTTTTTTATTTTTTTTTAAGTAATTTAGATTTTTCTATTTAAGGTCTTAGTCTAGTTTTTGTGAGGAGGATACTGGTCTTTAGTGGATATGATCTAATGCATTGACCACTCGTCTCAAAGCACTGTCGCTTCTCGTCTTAGGAAGCTGGTGTGATAACTTGCTGATCAACATTCACCTTGGTGGGAGGGGTGCTAACCTTCTTGTGGATGCTTTCAAAAACTGACAGAGACATAGCTTTGCGGTATCATCTAGCCCAGATAAAGTCCTAGCACTTGTTTTTGCACTTGTCTTTTAATAATTGGTGGGGTGCTATGATCATGACTGCCTACCAATGTCTAAAGGGTGGTGGCGGGCCTCCAGACCACCGCCAGGAGGCGACAGACCACCCTCAGGTGGGCGATAGACCACCCTGAGGTGGGCGACAGACCGCTGTCAGGCTGGCGGCAGACTAACCTCAGGCTGGCGACAGACCACCATCAGGCTGACGGCAAACATGCATGCGGCATACACTTTCAGTTTATTCAGTATTCAGTGCATTCAGTGCATCATTGTATTCAGTGTATTCAGTGTTCAGGGCACTTTCAGTAGGACTGTTGGCAATGCATAAGTATGCAAGTTCAAAAACAAACTCGCGCCTGCTGGCGTACACCACGACGACGTTCCATAGACCGGCGACGCGCTGGTCGTTTTGCTTCGTGCATTGATCACCGGAGAGCTGTCCAAAATGTATGTGCTTCCCAGCGTAGCAAGGCGTCCGTTTTCCGCGCGTTTCGCTATTATCTCAGCCATGGCTGAGATAATAGCGAAAGTGGCGGGTTAGTGTAGTGTTATGGCTGTTTTCGTAGTGTATTCTGGCCCACCAAACTGGAGGTGCATGGTGACTGGTGAGCCGTGAGTGGTTGAGTTCCAAGGCTGTGGTGTGATCGTATACGGTGTACCTGTCTGGGTGGGCAATTCCCGTGAGTCTCAGAGAGTTGTGGGGACTATACATGTGTCTGTCTGGGTGGGCAGTCCTGCTGGGTGGAGATCACATACAGTGTGCCTGTCTGGGTGCCCCGTAGTATCAGAGGTTGTGGTGTGAGCATATTTGGGAACCCGGAGTCAGACAGGTTGTTGGATCATATACAGTGTACCTGTCTGGGTGGGCAGCTCCCGTGAGTATCAGAGAGGTTGTGGTGTGATCATGTACAGTGTTTCCTGTCGGCTAAGCAGCTCCCGTGAGTCTTAGAGAAGTTGTGGTGTGATCATATACAGTGTACCTGTCGGGCTAAGCAGTTCCCGTGAGTCTCATAGAGGCTGTGGTGTGATCATATACAGTGTACCTGTCGGGTTAAGCAGTTCCCGTGAGTCTCATAGAGGCTGTGGTGTGATCATATACAGTGTACCTGTCGGGCTAAGCAGTTCCCATAAGTCTCATAGAGGCTGTGGTGTGATCATATACAGTGTACCTGTCGGGCTAAGCAGTTCCCGTGAGTCTCATAGAGGCTGTGGTGTGATCATATACAGTGTACCTGTCTGGGTGGGCAGTTCCTGTGAGTCCCAGAGAGGTTATGGTGTGACCATATGCAGTGTACCTGTAGGGTTGGCCGTTCCCATGTAAACGTGTGGACGTCTGCACCACAATGGTCTGTTTCGCTGGGTCACTGTCACGCTGCAAGCTGGTTCGCATGATTAACGACCGTGTTTTCGAGCTCTGGTAATACATTACCAATGCAAATATTTACTCGCCATCCTTCGGCTTACAGTTGAGCGGCACCATTCTCCGAATTGCCCTTCCATCCCGCTTCCATGTCGGTGTTTATATATCCTGTTAAATCCTTAGGGACATTTGTGCTTGAATTGATGATAGTGAGATATGAACTTTTAGAAAAACGTTCAGTTTGTTCTACTGGCGTTTCGACTAACGCCTTTATCAAGTCAATGATGCTAGTTTTCAATGCTATATCTCACTATTATTAGCTGATGCATATATATATATATATATATATATATATATATATATATATATATATATATATATATATATATATATATATCCATGCAAATGGATTTTCCTAAGGACAGGGTTTTATCCCACATCTGTTGAGGACAGAGGAAAGGTTCTGGCTGCACCACATCTTTCCGGCAGGCAGAACAAGGAATCCCGGGAGCTATTAACGGTGCTGATTTATTTCCAAAAGGCAAACAGTGGATTATTCCCGAACCAACAGTGAATTATTCTGGATATTCCATCAGAAGCCGTGCCGAGCGACAGTTCTACAGCTTGCCGCTGTCGGACCTGACGCATCCACCGTCCGTCCCTTGTCGGAACCCTGACTTGGCGCGGACAAAATAATGTCATCGTACATTCTTACTTAACCATATATATATATATATATATATATATATATATATATATATATATATATATATATATATATATATATCGTATAATATATATATATATATATTATATATATATATATATATATATATATATATATATATATATATATATATATATATATATATATATATATATACATATATGTATATATATATATATATATATATCGTATAAGTAATATATATATATATTATATGTATATATATATATATATATATAATATATATATATATATATATATATATATATATATTTAAATATCTATATATGCTTCTTGTCGCATTGGCTCTCATTCTTTTTGCCATGAATATCGAGAGGATTGTTGGGCTTGTGAAAGTTCCTGGAGTTCCATTGATAATTCCAGTGGAAGTGAGAGTGAGGCTGAGGGTGAGAGGCTGAGGAAAAGGAATAGGGAGATGGAGCGGAAGGTGGAGAGAAGGTGAGAATGATGGAAGTTGAGATAGAGAGAGAGAGAGAGAGAGAGAGAGAGAGAGAGAGAGAGAGAGAGAGAGAGAGAGAGAGAGAGAGAGAGAGAGAGAGAGAGAGAGAGAGAGAGAGAGAGAGAGAGAGAGAGAGAGAGAGAGAGAGAGAGAGAGAGAGAGAGAGAGAGAGAGAGAGAGAAGAGAAGAGAAGAGAAGACAACCAGATAAATGGGGAGACATGCCGGCATTGGCATCATTGAAACGACCTCACGAGAACATTCCGTTGCTATTATGCAGACATGTTGTAATTTATACCTGCATTGCTACTGTCTGCCGAGATGTCTGTCGTTGCGCATTCATTCTGGCCGTCGCACAGTGTCTGTCTGTGCGTCAGCCGGCACGCCCTCCACATGCCGGTGCTGATGCTTCATCGGACGGTGTCGCTTTATGTCTCGAGTTGAGCTTCAATTCCGTTGTCCATGTGCATGGCGTATCATGATCGTCCATGGCGCACAGTACACCGTCCCGGTAGCTCAGTTGATTAGAACGCCGGCCCGCACCGGTCTCCCCTGTCCTGGCAAGACGGGGATTGAATCGCTTCGCGGGCTCGCATTTAGCCCCTGGCTGGGAGGGTCGGTCGACAACTGGCCCGATAAGACCTGGGACGAGCTACCGGGCGTCCGTGTCGGTGCATTGACGGCACGTTAAACTTCCGGTCAAAATTCTGCCGTCGAACTGGAATTCATTGATTGGGTGGTCGGACAGGGTTCACGTAACAAGCTCTGCTTAGCAATAGAACCCTGATCCATAAAGCCATCCAGCAGGAATTCTGACTAAATCTTAAAAAGACGTGTCGAGCACCAGCCTGTCAGGAGCTCAGCCTCGTCAGGCGGCGACTCAGCCTCACGCCGGCCTGTCCCGTTGTCGGTCCGCCCGCTCGGTTTATCATCCTCTCTTTCATCCCACCTGTGTTCGAGATGGTTTGCTGTTTGAGCCATGCCGCTCGGGGCCCGATGTGTGACCGGTTGGCTCAGCGTGCGCTCAGTGTACGGTTGGCTCAGCGTGCGCTCAGTGTACGGTTGGCTCAGCCTTCCTCTGGCTCTGCGGCTGCTGCTGGTGCCGTCTGTCTCCGGTCCCGCTCTGCCCTGCCCCAACCCTGCCAGTGGTTGGGGCTGGTTGCTGACCGTTGCTGAGACCGGCTGTTGGTTGTCGTTGAGGCTGGCTGTTGGCTGTTGCTGAGACTGGCTGTCGGCTGTTTGCGGCAGACTCGGCGTGCTCGGTCGTGCCGACGGAGATCCTGATGCCGCCCATCATCACGCGAACTGCCGCCACGCCCCAGTCGTCGCCTCACGCCACGCTGGAGAGTCGACACCGATGCTTCCCGCCGCCAGAGGCGCCGCTCGGCCAGCAGGTGAGGCGTGCCACGTGCCAATGGAGAGTCGACACCGGTACTTCCCGCCGTCAGAGGCGCCGCTCCCCAGCAGGTGAGGCGTGAAAGTGGAGAGTCGACACCGATGCCCCTGTTGTGGTGTATGTGTCTCTCTGTGTGTCAGATGTACTCCGGCTTTCCTATCATGATGAATGTATATCTTTATGTCAGATGTAGCTCGTACTTCCCTATGCTGATGGATGTGTCTTTCTGTGTTGAATGCATCTCGGGCTTACCGATGATGATGCACGTATTTCTCTGTGTCGGATGTATCTCGAGCTCCCCTATGAAGGTGTGTGTGTGTGTCTCTCTGTATCGGATGTATCTCAAGCTTCCCTATGGTGGTGTATGTCTCTCTGTTGAATGTATCTCGGGCTTCCCTATGGTGGTGTATGTCTCTCTGTGTTGGATGTATCTCGAGCTCCCCTACGGTGGTGTATGTCCCTCTGTGCTGACGCATACATCGCCCAGCTAACGTGCCTCCCTACACTCAGGCATCTGAGTACCTGAACGGCGCCGGACTATCTGGGGAGAGACACTGCGCGCTCAGCTCCCGTCCGCCGACCCCTCCCCGCTCTGACGTCACCAGCCACGAGCCAATCGCAGAGGAGAGTGAGGAGACCTTGGGGCAAGGTCATCCGCCGCTCAGGTCAGCCTATAGGTCGGACTTGCCTATTGGTTCCGGAGTGTAAATTGTGGATCTGTGGGTGTCCAGCAGTGGGTAGTGGGGCTGTGGGTGTCCAGCAGTGGGTAGTGGGACTGTGGGTGTCCAGCATTGGGCTGTGGAGCTGTAGGTAGCGGAGCTGTGGGTGTTCAGCAGTGGGTAGTGAAGCTGTGGGTGTCCAGCAGTGGGTAGTGGGGCTGTGGAGCTGTAGGTAGCGGAGCTGTGGGTGTTCAGCAGTGGGTAGTGAAGTTGTGGGTGTCCAGCAGTGGGTAGTGGGGCTGTGGGTGTCCAGCAGTGGGTAGTGGGACTGTGGGTGTCCAGCAGTGAGCTGTGGAGCTGTGGGTAGCGTAGCTGTGGGAGTTCAACAGTGGGTAGTAGAGCTGTGGGCGTCCAGAAGTGGGTAGTGGAGCTGTGAATGTCCAGCAGTGGGTAGTGAAGCTGTGGGTATTCAACAGTGGGTAGTGGAGCTGTGGGTACCGAAGCTGTGGGTGCCCAGCAGCGAGTAGTGGAGCTGTGGGTGTCCAGCATTGGGTAGTGAAGCTGTGCGTGTCCAGCAGTGAGGTGTGGAGCAGCGAGTAGTGGAGCTGTGGGTGTCCAGCATTGGGTAGTGAAGCTGTGCGTGTCCAGCAGTGGGTAGTGAAGCTGTGGGCATCCAGCAGTGGGTAGTGGGGCTGTGGGTGTTCAACAGTGAATCAGTGACATGGGTCGTGAGTGTAGTGTCAGTGGCCGAGTGTTATCTGACCTAGCCGGCCCTTGTGCCGGACACTGTGACCAACGTGCCCTGTCCCAGCGATATCTGTATCAACACTACTTTCGTCAACGTCTGTATTCAATCGTCTCGAAATTGCCAGTCAGAGCTGGCAAAAGGGTCTGCATTCCGACACCAAACACCGAACCGCGCGCGCGAGCGATGTTGGGTCGCAGGTTCGAGCCCGCGTGCTTTGGGGATTATCCTCGGTAATTGCAAACTACCAGGAGGACTTGGCCACACATTGCTTTGGTGGTAGCATGCTTTAAAAAAAAAATAATAAGAATAATAATAAGAATAATAATCATACATTCATAATATACATTTAGTTATATATATATATATATATATATGTATTATATAAATGTATATATATATATATATATATATATATATATATATATATATATATATATATATATATATATATATATATATATATATATATATATATATATATATATATATATATATATATATATATATATATATATATATATATATATATATATATATATATATATATATACATATATATAAATATATATATATATATATATATATGTATATACATGTATATATATAATAAATGTATATATATAGATATATATATATATATATATATATATATATATATATATATATATATATATAAAATGTGGATGTTGATGTTTGAGTTATAATTTTATTTACAAAGCCTCATATCCAATTAAATGGAGCCTGCATCGTGTGGTATCTTACCATTAAAAACACGTCGAAAGCTTATTCAGTTCGTTTATATTAAACCATATGTCCATGACTTGAATTTCCTTCTGAATCTTTTGAACATCTCGCCTTGGTCTCGGTGGCGAATGATTGATCGGTGTGAATGCTTTGACATATGGGACTAATGGTCACACTGCTGACATTCGGTCGACATGAACCTGCTTGACCGGTGACCCCTCTGACCTGCCACCATGTGACCTGGTTCCATGGGTACACTGTAGGTAGTCTGCAACACTCGACCCGAGACTGAGTGACCTGCGGCCTCTGTGTGTAGGATTGTTTTGGCCACCGCATGTGTGCTGCCTGGAGTGTCGTCCGCCCTTGTGTGCAACGCGTGGTCTGTCTCGTGAAATGTGAGTGGCTTACAACCCGGACGTGCCATACCTCATGCATTACGGACGAAAATTCGTATCTATTTCGACTTGTTTGATGTCCCCACTCAGCCTTAACACTTTCCATTCATGGCCTAACATTTAGAGTTATCTGTGCGAACTTTCTGCTTAAGCTCTTACCTCATCCCAGAAAGATATTCTGGTGGAATTATGTCACCGCGGGCGTTCGGTGGTCTGAGTGACCGTGTCCTGTCTGCAACAACTAAACAGGTCACAAACGGTGACCTGTCTCTGACCTGTTTAGTTGTTTATGTGCATTTAACATAATCATCAACAGGTAAGTTTGCCCAATAACAGGTAAAGACGAATAAGTAAAAGAGCAGTACACAGTACGTGTCAACATATATACTCTTTCTTATGGCATGCGACACAAACAATTGTCATACAGTGTCACGCAGTACAATGTCATATCCGGGTGTCATACAGTGGGCTCGTGGCCATCGTCACCTCCATCCCCCATCCCAACCCCCTCACCAACAAACACACACCAGCTTACATAACTTGTTTCAACGCCTGTATGCACTTGGAATGATTGTTACTACACATCGGCCTTGATGGAATATCGGCGCACAGCAAACCAACACTGACAGAACGGCGTGCAAACAAAGCCAATGTCAGGACATTACACAGAGCTGTAATTAAATGGAAGCAGCTGCTTTTGATGATGTTTACACGTGCAAAGTGAACCTGCCAGAGGGCGTGATGCCTAAATCGTCTGGATGGAGCGGATGGATGTAAAATGATGCGAGCAGGGCAGGGCTCTCACGGCGAGCGCTAAATGTGCTCATTCAGAAGATTGGGTCATGTAAGAGCATTAAGTCATGTTGAAAATAGCGGGATTTTATAGACGGTACTTTGAAGTGCTCTAATAGGTTGTCGTAGCTCAAATCCTGGCCAATTTTGTCCGAGTGACAGGCAAATCATATGGGAAATTTACGCTGGGTACGTTCAAGCCGCTGAAGATGAGACATAGCCAGTCCCGACCAGACAACACTGACATGTTCGATAATCGGGCGAACATGTGCATTAAATGCGCTCAGCAAAGGCTTGAATCCGAGCTGCACTCGGGAACAGGCGAACTGCGGCACGCTTCGAGTAATCGGTCCAAACATTCGCCTTGACTTCGAGACGACTGAGTCCACGTGACTAGCAAATGTGAGTTTTGAGTTGAGAATGATTCCCAGATCGCGCACCTCAGTTCGGCGCTTCAACGTGACGCCGTCTAGCGAATACGGACTCAAAATGGGTGATCTGCGCAGAGCAAAAGACACAACATTGCATTTTCATGGATTGAGCTTCAGGTGCTAAGCGTGAGACCAGCCAACCAAGTGGTCAAAGCCCCGTTACAATGCCAAACAGTCGTGGGAACAGCCAGAACAATGGTGCTGCTTAACATCGTCAGCATAGAGTGTGTAGTTTGCCCACAGGTGCATGGAAATGTCGGGGGTAAAACACATAAACAATAAAGGCCCACATATACCTCCTTCTGGAACTCCGGACAGAACCGAAGTCCAGTCAGACTGTTTGCCATCTACTATGACGCGAAGAGTCCGGTTGGTAGGATAAGAACAAATCCACGAGAAGGCGCGGCCAGCAGCATTGAAAGAATGTCGTCGTTTTCAAAGCGAGAGTGTGTGGTTTGCGCGGATAAATCCGGCAGAAAAGTCGGCATAATTGGCATCCACTCGAGCACCACTGGCAAACGAACTCCACCAGCAGAGGTGCACTACCCTGCCAGCTCGCCTACCAGCGTAGGCGACAGATATTGGCTGAAACTGTGCCGTTGTTGTGACAGATAGTCGTTATTCGAAGAAGGAAAAGTATTCACCACATAAAGAAGATATATCGCTTCAGGAAAGACATTTGAACGCAAACAAAATATTGAATGTACAGTTTATTTTTGGTTATTTCACAAACTATTCGCATGTATTTCTGTAAGTTATCACAGTAATTTCGGAACAGGACATATGGCAGCACTAACTCTTTTGGGACAGATCCCGGTGCACAATATCGACTGCACGCAGCCAGCTCCATTAGGCTGAACCGTGGCGCAGCAGGCTGTCACAGATACGACGTGACAGTTGATAGGGTTCGATTGCGGCGCAGTTCCCAAACGTTTGTAAGGGTGATGTGACATATTTATGGGTGTCAATGCTTGTGGGTGTCAATGCTTGTGGGTGACATTCTTGACGTTTTGTGCACCTCTATCCACTCGTACTTCAGGAAATAGGTCAAATTGGTAATGCACGATCTTTGAGATAAGAAGCCATGCTGCTCCGCGGCTAAGGAATGTCGGCAGTGTTCAAGCAAGCAGTCGCATACCACTTTCTCTATAACCTTTGAGCGCGGTGGCAAGAGTGAAACAGGCCTATAATTATCCGACTATTTTCTGTCGCCACAGCAATCACGTTTGCCCGTTCCGTTGGTCCGGAAAACAGCCTGTTCCAGTGAAAGGCAGCACACTAGTTCAAGCGGCACGGCAAGCTCATGAGCACATTCATCGACGATTCGAACTGCAGGCCCGTCCGCTCCACATGCCTAGCGATTGTCAAACCTAAGCCATAGGCATTCAACCTTGCCGCCGGCAAATAAAAGCGGTCTAGAACTGGCGCATTCATTGCTGGAGGCTCCGGAACACGTCGACATGGAGGTCCGAGAACTTGCTACTGAAGCAGCTATTGCAGCAATTTACCCTGACCAAATCGCTGTTGTATGCTTTGTCTTGACATACCAGTATAGGTGAAGAGCGAGATGTTGAGTTTACTCAGTTCAGAAATGACCAGAACCGCTTCTACTTGATGCCGAAATATTGAATGAGGCCGAGACGATATTGACAGTATTTCGAATTTGCAAGTGATTTAAATGAAGCTTTAGCCTGAGGAAACTCTAAGGCAGTTGTAAATTGTCACACTGTGCTTTTTTATCGACAACGTTCCGCTTTGACCCTAGCTTGTTCAACTTCCCAATCGAACCTCGATGGAAGCGTATTGAGTACTTACGTGATGGGCACATAATCAGAGATTGCTGCGTCGACGAAATCGAACAATATGTCTGTAGTTAAATTAGATATCGTGGAGAGTTCAAATAACGTTCCAACGAAGGCAGCGCAGTGTGTCTTGCAAGTCAGAAAAGTCAGCGGCACGACAGTTAAAGTCTTTGGCCCGTGATACATAAACCGAGGAGTAGATTGGTTCAGTGAATGATGTAAAGGTAGCAAGATGATCAGATGTAAAAATATCTTCGCGTACATCGGTCGCAACAGGCCTGTGTGTGACCAATGTGCGACCCGTGACCTGTCTGTGACCTGTGTACGACCTGTGACCTGTGTGTGACCTGTGACCTGTGTGTGACCTGTGACCTGTGTACGACCTGTGACCTGTGTGTGACCTGTGACCTGTGTGTGACCTGTGACCTGGCTGTGACGTGGGTGTCGGTGTGGTTTCAGTCGGCAGACCAGCGCCAGCCGCACGCACCCACGCTCGTGCCTGGTGAGAAGCCGCAGTGTACGCAGTGGTCACAAGGTGGAGATTGAGGACACGCCCACCACCCAAGGTCCGCCCTCCAACAGGTGAGCTTTGAGAATCGCACGACGGCCAGCGATCAGGGCAGGTGGGGACAGAGGAAACCTGTCAATTGAACAATGAAAACAGACGATGAGAGCGAAGCATGATCTTGCCAATAGCAGCACCAGCACTTTGTTCTGGGTACTTTCATCGATTACAAGGTATCTTCACAAGGATGGAGTTTACACAAGGATAAACAAGGAGTGAACACAAGACCTGGATTTGCTAGCGCAGCGTTCGTTCTCCTCACCACTCCAGGCTTTCGCTAGTTATTTTGGCTTGATGGCGCGTCGACAACTATGGCATTTTTCGCCCAACCCCATGCCTTCAATTGACTTCGAAATCCATTGATGACAACAACATGCGGAATTAATCTTCTCGTTGCTCCATTCACTCTAATCTCCCTCACTACGCTGTCTCGCGACAGCGAGAGTCGGGTGAACAGGCTCTGATCCAATAGACAATAAGAAAAATAGACAATAAGACAAAATCTTCAATTTGAAGACTTTGATCCGGCTGCCACGTGGCAGTTCCATCAGCCTGTCCTGTCCTGTCCTGTCCTGTCCTGTCCTGTCCTGTCCTGTCCTGTCCTGTCCTGTCCTGTCCTGTCCTGTCCTGTCCTGTCCTGTCCTGTCCTGTCCTGTCCTGGCCTGGCCTGTCCTGCCCTGTCTGTACACACTGTCCAGCCTGTCCTGTCTGTACACACTGTCCAGCCTGTCCTGTCTGTACACACTTTCCAGTCCAGCCTGTCCTGTCTGTACACACTGTCCAGCCTGTCCTGTCTGTACACACTGTCCAGCCTGTCCTGTCTGTAACACTGTCCAGCCTGTCCTGTCTGTACACACTGTCCAGCCTGTCCTTCTGTATACACTGTCCAGCCTGTCCTGTCTGTACACACTGTCCAGCCTGTCCTGTCTGTACACACTGTCCAGCCTGTCCTGTCTACAAACTGTTCAGCCTGTCCTGTCTGTACACACTGTCCAGCCTGTCCTGTCTGTAGACACTGTCCAGCCTGTCCTGTCTGTACACACTGTCCAGCCTGTCCTGTCTGTCCTGTCTGTACACACTGTCCAGCCTGTCCTGTCTGTACACACTGTCCAGCCTGTCCTGTCTGTACACACTGTCCAGCCTGTCCTGTCTGTACACACTGTCCAGCCTGTCCTGTCTGTACACACTGTCCAGCCTGTCCTGTCTGTACACACTGTCCAGCCTGTCCTGTCTGTACACACTGTCCAGCCTGTCCCTGTCTGTACACACTGTCCAGCCTGTCCTGTCTGTACACACTGTCCAGCCTGTCCTGTCTGTACACACTGTCCAGCCTGTCCTGTCTGTACACACTGTCCAGCCTGTCCTGTCTGTACACACTGTCCAGCCTGTCCTGTCTGTACACACTGTCCAGCCTGTCCTGTCTGTACACACTGTCCAGCCTGTCCTGTCTGTACACACTGTCCAGCCTGTCCTGTCTGTACACACTGTCCAGCCTGTCCTGTCTGTACACAGCCTGTCCTGTCTTACACACTGTCCAGCCTGTCCTGTCTGTACACACTGTCCAGCCTGTCCTGTCTGTACACACTGTCCAGCCTGTCCTGTCTGTACACACTGTCCAGCCTGTCCTGTCTGTACACACTGTCCAGCCTGTCCTGTCTGTACACACTGTCCAGCCTGTCCTGTCTGTACACACTGTCCAGCCTGTCCTGTCTGTACACACTGTCCAGCCTGTCCTGTCTGTACACACTGTCCAGCCTGTCCTGTCTGTACACACTGTCCAGCCTGTCCTGTCTGTACACACTGTCCAGCCTGTCCTGTCTGTACACACTGTCCAGCCTGTCCTGTCTGTACACACTGTCCAGCCTGTCCTGTCTGTACACACTGTCCAGCCTGTCCTGTCTGTACACACTGTCCAGCCTGTCCTGTCTGTACACACTGTCCAGCCTGTCCTGTCTGTACACACTGTCCAGCCTGTCCTGTCTGTACACACTGTCCAGCCTGTCCTGTCTGTACACACTGTCCAGCCTGTCCTGTCTGTACACACTGTCCAGCCTGTCCTGTCTGTACACACTGTCCAGCCTGTCCTGTCTGTACACACTGTCCAGCCTGTCCTGTCTGTACACACTGTCCAGCCTGTCCTGTCTGTACACACTGTCCAGCCTGTCCTGTCTGTACACACTGTCCAGCCTGTCCTGTCTGTACACACTGTCCAGCCTGTCCTGTCTGTACACACTGTCCAGCCTGTCCTGTCTGTACACACTGTCCAGCCTGTCCTGTCTGTACACACTGTCCAGCCTGTCCTGTCTGTACACACTGTCCAGCCTGTCCTGTCTGTACACACTGTCCAGCCTGTCCTGTCTGTACACACTGTCCAGCCTGTCCTGTCTGTACACACTGTCCAGCCTGTCCTGTCTGTACACACTGTCCAGCCTGTCCTGTCTGTACACACTGTCCAGCCTGTCCTGTCTGTACACACTGTCCAGCCTGTCCTGTCTGTACACACTGTCCAGCCTGTCCTGTCTGTACACACTGTCCAGCCTGTCCTGTCTGTACACACTGTCCAGCCTGTCCTGTCTGTACACACTGTCCAGCCTGTCCTGTCTGTACACACTGTCCAGCCTGTCCTGTCTGTACACACTGTCCAGCCTGTCCTGTCTGTACACACTGTCCAGCCTGTCCTGTCTGTACACACTGTCCAGCCTGTCCTGTCTGTACACACTGTCCAGCCTGTCCTGTCTGTACACACTGTCCAGCCTGTCCTGTCTGTACACACTGTCCAGCCTGTCCTGTCTGTACACACTGTCCAGCCTGTCCTGTCTGTACACACTGTCCAGCCTGTCCACTGTCTGTACACACTGTCCAGCCTGTCCTGTCTGTACACACTGTCCAGCCTGTCCTGTCTGTACACACTGTCCAGCCTGTCCTGTCTGTACACACTGTCCAGCCTGTCCTGTCTGTACACACTGTCCAGCCTGTCCTGTCTGTAGACACTGTCCAGCCTGTCCTGTCTGTACACACTGTCCAGCCTGTCCTGTCTGTCCTGTCTGTACACACTGTCCAGCCTGTCCTGTCTGTACACACTGTCCAGCCTGTCCTGTCTGTACACACTGTCCAGCCTGTCCTGTCTATAGACACTGTCCAGCCTGTCCTGTCTGTACACACTGTCCAGCCTGTCCTGTCTGTACACACTGTCCAGCCTGTCCTGTCTGTACACACTGTCCAGCCTGTCCTGTCTGTACACACTGTCCAGCCTGTCCTGTCTGTACACACTGTCCAGCCTGTCCTGTCTGTACACACTGTCCAGCCTGTCCTGTCTGTACACACTGTCCAGCCTGTCACTGTCCTGTCTGTACACACTGTCCAGCCTGTC
This sequence comes from Ashinkailepas kermadecensis, assembly GCA_034440615.1. Taxonomy (NCBI): domain Eukaryota; kingdom Metazoa; phylum Arthropoda; class Thecostraca; family Neolepadidae; genus Ashinkailepas; species Ashinkailepas kermadecensis. The sequence goes on along the minus strand of JAOTOM010004752.1, from coordinate 4,713 downwards.
CCTGTCTGTACACACTGTCCAGCCTGTCCTGTCTGTACACACTGTCCAGCCTGTCCTGTCTGTACACACTGTCCAGCCTGTCCTGTCTGTACACACTGTCCAGCCTGTCCTGTCTGTACACACTGTCCAGCCTGTCCTGTCTGTACACACTGTCCAGCCTGTCCTGTCTGTACACACTGTCCAGCCTGTCCTGTCTGTACACACTGTCCAGCCTGTCCTGTCTGTACACACTGTCCAGCCTGTCCTGTCTGTACACACTGTCCAGCCTGTCCTGTCTGTACACACTGTCCAGCCTGTCCTGTCTGTACACACTGTCCAGCCTGTCCTGTCTGTACACACTGTCCAGCCTGTCCTGTCTGTACACACTGTCCAGCCTGTCCTGTCTGTACACACTGTCCAGCCTGTCCTGTCTGTACACACTGTCCAGCCTGTCCTGTCTGTACACACTGTCTACACTGTCCAGCCTGTCCTGTCTGTACACACTGTCCAGCCTGTCCTGTCTGTACACACTGTCCAGCCTGTCCTGTCTGTACACACTGTCCAGCCTGTCCTGTCTGTACACACTGTCCAGCCTGTCCTGTCTGTACACACTGTCCAGCCTGTCCTGTCTGTACACACTGTCCAGCCTGTCCTGTCTGTACACACTGTCCAGCCTGTCCTGTCTGTACACACTGTCCAGCCTGTCCTGTCTGTACACACTGTCCAGCCTGTCCTGTCTGTACACACTGTCCAGCCTGTCTGTCTGTATACACTGTCCAGCCTGTCCTGTCTGTACACACTGTCCAGCCTGTCCTGTCTGTACACACTGTCCAGCCTGTCCTGTCTGTACACACTGTCCAGCCTGTCCTGTCTGTACACACTGTCCAGCCTGTCCTGTCTGTACACACTGTCCAGCCTGTCCTGTCTGTACACACTGTCCAGCCTGTCCTGTCTGTACACACTGTCCAGCCTGTCCTGTCTGTACACACTGTCCAGCCTGTCCTGTCTGTACACACTGTCCAGCCTGTCCTGTCTGTACACACTGTCCAGCCTGTCCTGTCTGTACACACTGTCCAGCCTGTCCTGTCTGTACACACTGTCCAGCCTGTCCTGTCTGTACACACTGTACACACTGTCCAGCCTGTCCTGTCTGTACACACTGTCCAGCCTGTCCTGTCTGTACACACTGTCCAGCCTGTCCTATACTGTCCAGCCTGTCCTGTAACTGTACACACTGTCCAGCCTGTCCTGTCTGTACACACTGTCCAGCCTGTCCTGTCTGTACACACTGTCCAGCCTGTCCTGTACACACTGTCCAGCCTGTCCTGTCTGTACACACTGTCCAGCCTGTCCTGTCTGTACACACTGTCCAGCCTGTCCTGTCTGTACACACTGTCCAGCCTGTCCTGTCTGTACACACTGTCCAGCCTGTCCTGTCTGTACACACTGTCCAGCCTGTCCTGTCTGTACACACTGTCCAGCCTGTCCTGTCTGTACACACTGTCCAGCCTGTCCTGTCTGTACACACGTCCAGCCTGTCCTGTCTGTACACACTGTCCAGCCTGTCCTGTCTGTACACTGTCCAGCCTGTCCTGTCTGTACACACTGTCCAGCCTGTCCTGTCTGTACACACTGTCCAGCCTGTCCTGTCTGTACACACTGTCCAGCCATGTCCTGTCTGTACACACTGTCCAGCCTGTCCTGTCTGTACACACTGTCCAGCCTGTCCTGTCTGTACACACTGTCCAGCCTGTCCTGTCTGTACACACTGTCCAGCCTGTCCTGTCTGTACACACTGTCCAGCCTGTCCTGTCTCTGTACACACTGTCCAGCCTGTCCTGTCTGTACACACTGTCCAGCCTGTCCTGTCTGTACACACTGTCCAGCCTGTCCTGTCTGTACACACTGTCCAGCCTGTCCTGTCTGTACACACTGTCCAGCCTGTCCTGTCTGTACACACTGTCCAGCCTGTCCTGTCTGTACACACTGTCCAGCCTGTCCTGTCTGTACACACTGTCCAGCCTGTCCTGTCTGTACACACTGTCCAGCCTGTCCTGTCTGTACACACTGTCCAGCCTGTCCTGTCTGTACACACTGTCCAGCCTGTCCTGTCACACCTGTCCAGCCTGTCCTGTCTGTACACACTGTCCAGCCTGTCCTGTCTGTACACACTGTCCAGCCTGTCCTGTCTGTACACACTGTCCAGCCTGTCCTGTCTGTACACACATGTCCAGCCTGTCCTGTCTGTACACACTGTCCAGCCTGTCCTGTCTGTACACACTGTCCAGCCTGTCCTGTCTGTACACACTGTCCAGCCTGTCCTGTCTGTACACACTGTCCAGCCTGTCCTGTCTGTACACACTGTCCAGCCTGTCCTGTCTGTACACACTGTCCAACCTGTCCTGTCTGTACACACTGTCCAGCCTGTCCTGTCAACTGTCAGCCTGTCCTGTCTGTACACACTGTCCAGCCTGTCCTGTCTGTACACACTGTCCAGCCTGTCCTGTCTGTACACACTGTCCAGCCTGTCCTGTCTGTACACACTGTCCAGCCTGTCCTGTCTGTACACACTGTCCAGCCTGTCCTGTCTGTACACACTGTCCAGCCTGTCCTGTCTGTACACACTGTCCAGCCTGTCCTGTCTGTACACACTGTCCAGCCTGTCCTGTCTGTACACACTGTCCAGCCTGTCCTGTCTGTACACACTGTCCAGCCTGTCCTGTCTGTACACACTGTCCAGCCTGTCCTGTCTGTACACACTGTCCAGCCTGTCCTGTCTGTACACACTGTCCAGCCTGTCCTGTCTGTACACACTGTCCAGCCTGTCCTGTCTGTACACGCCACATTCGAGCAACGCTAGTGCATTCGCTCCCGTCATTCACTGACCCAGGCACCCTGGTGACCGACGAGACTGACCCAGCGCTGTGCCGGCCATTCGCTGACCCAGGCACCCTGGTGACCGACGAGACTGACCCAGCGCTGTGCCGGCCATTCGCTGACCCGGGTACCCTGGTGACCGACGAGACTGACCCAGCGCTGTGCCGGCCATTCGCTGACCCGGGCACCCTGGTGACCGACGAGACTGACCCAGCGCTGTGCCGGCCATTCGCTGACCCGGGCACCCTGGTGACCGACGAGACTGACCCAGCGCTGTGTCTCAGGGGCGCGGCCGCCCCCTCAGCAGTCGGCCACTACACGGTCGGGGACTCCACACGGCCTCTGTCAACATGGCAGGTGGTCGTGGTACAGGCTCCGTGTGTGTGTCCGCCTCCGCTGCCGACAGTTAGTTACACGGTCGGAGACTCCACACGGCCTCTGTCAACATGGGAGGTGGTCGTGGTACAGGCTCCGTGGGTCCGCCCGATATGTGTCCGCTCAGACATATATATATATATATATATATATATATATATACGATAGAGTCGTGTCCGAGCCGGACGAACTGAATCGCTTAGGGAGAACTGCTCGTGAGCGCATGCGCTGCTGTGTTTCTGCCACCGCTATCGCCGTGGCGCAGCGTTCGGCCAACCCGTACAGCCTGAGTCGTGCCAAGTTGGAAACGGCCATGCCGAAATCGAATCGAAAACGGCCGTGCGGACAGCAAATTGAACTGGGAACTCGGTCATTCTGGGCCCGGACGATGGCGGGTCGCTCGCTGTGCTATACACCGAGCGACTCGATTGCCAGCCATTCGTCACCACATTACTGTGAGGAAGTAATGAGCCGGCCGGTGTTGTCAGTCAGTCCGGGCGTTCGCTGCTGAAGCGGTACGTCAACCAGGAACTCATTTATGCTAGCTTGTTTCAATGAGCTCACTGCGGAAAGCTATGCTTCATTTCAGTATGTTATTTTTGGTGGATTTTCTGCAATGAGCCTTCGTCCAATGAACCAGAAAGTGAAGCAGCGCACACCGCCAGCACATTACACTACGGGGGATGAGCAGCCAATGCAACCATTGTAATATACCACAGAAGGTAGACAACCCACATAACCATTATAATACACCGCAGAAGGTAAACAACCCACATAACCATTACAACACACCACAGAAGGAAGACAATCCGCGCAACCATTACAATACACCACAGAAGGTAGACAATCCACACAACCATTACAATACACCACAGAAGGTAGACAATCCACACAGCCATTACAACACACCACAGAAGGTAAACAATCCACACAGCCAGTACAATACACCACAGAAGGTAGACAACCCACACAGCCATTACAATGCACCAAAGAAGGTAGACAATCCACACAGCCATTACAACACACCACAGAAGGTAGACAATCCACACAGCCATTACAACACACCACAGAAGGTAGACAATCCACACAGCCAGTACAATACACCGCAGAAGGTAGACAACCCACAGCCATTACAATTGACAATCCACACCCAGTACAATACACCCAGAAGGTAGACAATCCACACAGCCATTACAACACACCACAGAAGGTAGACAATCCACACAGCTAACAACACACTACAAAAGGTAGACAATCCACACAGCCTTACAACCCACCACAGAAGGTAGACAATCCACACAGCTATTACAACACACCACAGAAGGAAGACAATCCACACAACCATTACAATACACCACAGAAGGTAGACAATCCACGCAACCATTACAATACACCACAGAAGGTAGACAATCCACACAGCCATTACAACACACCACAGAAGGAAGACAATCCACGCAACCATTACCATACACCACAGAAGGT